>CM048824.1:17945525-18481788 GCA_026586065.1 Dioscorea zingiberensis | reverse complement strand
TCAACTAACCATTTAGTTAAATAATTATCTCACTTGATAAATTTCAAGTTAGTTAGCTTACTAATCAACTAGCTATCACAAATTAATTTAATTAGTGAGATCTTCAAATTGGTTCACTAATCAACTACTTTAGTTAATTAATTAATTTTCTAAATTAATTAATCTCTAATTAGTTAACTTTACAATTAATTAATTAACAATTTTAAATAACTCTCGCCCTCTCACTTGTCTCTCTCTCGTGCTCTCCTTCTTCCGCAGTTCTTTGGTGTGACAGGGAGCCCGCCTCTCCTTGTTGGTCGCCGGCGAGCCTTGGACGGCCGGAAGCTCTCTCCTGCCACCGTTCCCCGCCTCCTAAGGTGGTCTGTGCCCCGTGGCCACCTGTCAGGGTAGGGAGCCGTCGGGCCACGTCTTCTTCCTCACCGGCGTGCTCCGCCCTCGGCCGAACCCCCTCCCCCCCTTTCTATTCCTCTCTCAATGTATCGCCTCTAACTTGTGAATTCATGACCAGGAAAGAAAATAAGATAAGCGAGAGGGAGTGACTCACTTGGGGAGAAGAGCGGCCAGTTGGTGACCTAGTTTGCTCATGAGCTCCACTGAAGCGATCTCCTCCTCCCGGAAAAAGCGATTAGGAGCTTCGTCGCGACCTTGGGAAAACTTCTCTCTCTCCCTTTTCCTCCTGGTTTCTCCAGTAGTGGGAGGTGGCTCGCCTTAGCGGTTGCTTGATGTGCTCCCGGGCCTCGAGGTTAGAACTCCCTCTTATATGCCTTTGGAATGAATCCACGCAGCTATCAAGACCCGGTGTCCGCCCGGAGGATCACACATCACGATTCAATCCCACCGCCTTCTTTCTGGATGTCCCGCCTTGATGGCGGAGGAGAAGCGGCGCCCTTGCCGGTAAGCGCAGCTCCGTTAGCTGAGGAGAGACATTTCAGCCAGCATCGTGATAGTCCCTCGATTGAACTCGGTGGGATCTGGCCGCATGGTAGGAGCTCGCTATTATTGCTTACCGCCATCGTGATTATAATGGAGGGTAAGAGATGGGTGCCCAGCGATCCGTAACTCCCCCATCAAATGCGATCTCCACTGAAATTGCGGTCCATTTCCTATAGAGGAGTTGTTCCGCGGCCTTTTTGCACTAAGGCCCCTCTTTGCTTCTTAAATTCACTATTTGGTCACACAGGGTGGCAAAGGAGATACACAACTCATAAGGTCCCTTATCTCTTCTAAATTACATGTAGGTTCTTCACGGAGCAACATACTCTTTTGCCTTGTAGTCCTCAGCACCTTTTATGAAATTACTTGTAGGTCCCTTGCGGTAATTATTTTTGAATTTAATCAATTAAATCACTTGATTTCTCCCTTTCCTTTTTGATTAATTGAACCATACCATTTTAGAATTTCCGTCAAATCCTTCTTCCATCTTGGTTCCAAATCAATAAATATCTAGAGGCTTTTCCATATTTAATTAAATTGGCTATTTCCAAAATTTAACCAAATCAATCACTAAATAAATTGTGAGTTTATTAAGTACCCATTTTTACTAGAATGCCCTTAGCAGGACTTTTACTAATCCCTATATGTGTACTTTTAGCAAAATTAATTAGAAATTAAATAGAGGAAACTTTAAATCCCTTTTTATTCAATAAAGTACTTGGATTTTCTGATTACCTCTCGATCGATTTTGATCTAGACTTGTTTCCAATTTTTTTTTTTTGGTTATTCTACAGTTCGTCCCCTCAGTACTTGGTTTCTTCCTCATCTCATTGGATGCAAAGAGTAGTTGTAGCATCCTCTCCTCAAGTGTCTCCCTTTATATGAAACAATGTGATATTATTCACCCGGATGCTCATACGAATGGGGGAGTGAAGCCAGGATATATAAGGCCTAATCCTCATCCTCAACCTTAACATTGATGCTTGATAATTGTGTGGTGATCACATTTAAAAGGTATTGAGATGCACCAAAGGTTATTTCCTTCCTTCATTTACGGTGTATAGTTATTTGCTTCAAAAAAACTTGTTTGTCGACAACCGTCATATATAGACTTTCCAACTTCAACCCAGCTTGAAGACCGAATCTTCATTGATCCGCGTTGTACATGGCCTCATTTACTGACCAAAAGTCGAATCGTACTCACTACCTTCGACTCCATCTCTTCCTAATCCTCATCGTTGATATTACTGCGACACTTGACTTTCCTTCCAAGGGTCTTATATAAAACCTTCACAATACCGATAGATCTTTAATCCGTCTCTACCATAACCCGAAGTTTCCCACTTGCCATCAGAAAAGCTTCTCAACCTCGAATCAACTAGATATCTTTGATGCCATGATGCCTTACTTATAATGGAGTCTAGAGACCAACTCTTATTTTGATATAATAGGACTTGAAAATCTATCTCTAAATAATCATATACTCTAATCATAATTTGGAGTGAGAGCCAAACCCCTATAGTTTGAATATGGAGTCGACTCTCAACTTTTGGATCCAACTTTCCAATCCTATGTTGAAAATAAGCAAGAGTTAGTTACTAACCTATGCTCCAATAAGTTGGGATTTAGCTTCACCCAAAACAAACCTAAATTAGGCCTCATGCACCAATAAATGATGTTATAGACCCTCAACAACCTCTTTGGCATTTTAACTTTGTCGAGAATCCCGTTACGCAGACTTTAGAGGCACATGCACAACACATAATTAAGTAATGTTGTCAAATGAACAACCAAGAAGAACAAACAATCATGCTCCACTCTTTTGTATTAGAAAATTTCTTGTAAACCCCTAAGAGGGAAAAAACCCACATGTGACACAAATTGCACCACTATATAATAGTAGAATTGATAGTACAAAAGAGCTGTAGCTAAAATGTACTGTATCACCCAAAAGCAGTAGTCACCTCTATAAGAAATGTGTAGCAAACTCTAATAAAGCTTTGCACTAATAAAAAAATAATTGAACCTCCTTGAAGCGGGCTCCAAATTTATTTTAGTAGAGGGGAATAAGAAAAGAATGTCACTTGTAAAGGGGACTATTGGTACAGGTTACTTTGCTAAGAGGTTTCCACTCTCCGGAGGAAGAACTTCGAGGAGCGAGCCCCCTCTTGCAAAGTGAGACTTCGAGACGCCGTAAAGGCTTGATCTGCGCCTGGGGCCCCATCCTTAACTTCCATCTAAGAGCTAGCTTACGTAAGCCTTTGTCAAAAAAAAAAAAGAGAAAGTGTGTCTTGATGCCAGCTTTCCAAAATTATCCTTTGAATCCATAGTTGTATAGAAGAAAACCTTCTCCATGTTCTTCTCTCAGCCCCTTGCCCTAGCAGGTTTCCCTGAGTGTTTTACTTACACTCACTCCATGCCCATTACTTGCAACACATATACTAATATGCGACCTAGCCCACACCACATGGATTTAGCCCACCCAATTATATGTGACCGGAGCCCAATATATATTACCTACAAGTATTTAGGTAAAACACTAAACTAAGCATAAAAAGGGAAAAA
This sequence comes from Dioscorea zingiberensis, assembly GCA_026586065.1. Taxonomy (NCBI): domain Eukaryota; kingdom Viridiplantae; phylum Streptophyta; class Magnoliopsida; order Dioscoreales; family Dioscoreaceae; genus Dioscorea; species Dioscorea zingiberensis. The sequence goes on along the minus strand of CM048824.1, from coordinate 18,478,290 downwards.
TATGAAAGAAGTGCCAAGCTAAAACTAAACTTATTGTGTACTTATTAAGAAGGTTTATCTCCTTAATTAGCTGAGAAGAAGAAGAAGATAAAGAACATAAATAATTACTAACTTTCTCATAGGAGCAAGGAGAAGCTATATACATATCAGCTACCCAACTCCAAAGGATTTGTAGCTAAAAGTTGAGCTTAGATTCTCCACCAGATCCCTAGATTTCAAGGAGACTCCATCTTCAACCTGTCATATAAAATACACTTAATCGTTCTTCATGAGAAATTAATCAAGTTAAGAAGACAATTCACATTGAAGTTTAAGTCTGCTTCCCATTTATTGGTAAAAGTTAGATAAGTAAAGACTAGAAGTACTCATCCACATGTAAAATTATTTTTTATGTACTTGTGTAATCAGTAATCAAACTCTTTTCATACATATCTATGTGTTTTAGATTTTTATTTTTAAGTATATAAGTAGTGAAAACTAATTCCAATAACATTTTATTCTCTAATCCTACAAATTTAGACATTGACTTTTACCAGCACTCTAGCTCTATATTTATAACACAATTAATATAGGATTATAGCATGAAACCTACCAGATGGTTTTTCAATGCTTAATTTTCAAATCAAAATCTCAGAGCTTTGGATGTAATTTAATTACAAATGCACCTGAAAAATCATGCAATTTTAAAAGGTTATTCTTATCAGTATCCTAAATTATATATTGAGTGAGAAAAAGAGTAGCACAATTAGATTCTAGCTTGAATCCTATTGGTTGGCTTTTAATATTTTGAACTTGAAAATCAAAATCTAGACATGAACATGTCCTTATGCATATTAGAAACTACTGCAGAAACAGAAGTCTATGTAATTTTAAAAGTCATTTTAAGTAATATGATTCTCTCAAATAACCCAAAAACTATAGTAAAATATACAATAAAAGATATATATGTATGTTAGGCCATTCCAATTATAACTCCATACTTTTCAATCTTGATATATACATCTTAAAACCTATATATATATTCTTAACAACAATTTAGCATTGTTAGTGTTATCCTATATATATATTCTCTATGTCTAGATGCAAAATAACATGTCTTGAACTTCAAACCATTAATTTATCTAAATATTTTCATAAAACAAACAATGGATCTTATTTACTTTCTTTACAATTACAATTAGAGCTTTAATATCTTCTTTTGATCATATCTAGCCTAGCTAGGTAGAATGAAAAGATTATTGTGTCGTGTCAAGCTTTTAGGAAATCTGCAGCCACATTTGTGCATTAGAAAATTTTTAACATATATGTTGATAATAATAAAACCTATTCTTTGTAGAGAGATTAAACAACTTACTTGAGCCATAATAACTGTCATCAAGTGATAGATCACCTCCAAATGACATGATGCTAGTGTTGGTGATGGTCATGGGAAACTTTTCAATCTCTATGGTGTAGCCTTTACTACTAGTCCTTTGTGGTTCTCACATTGCACTTTTATCATAACACTCTTTCCATTGATCTTGGCTTCAATCTTTGAGAGGAGGTTTTTTCTCTTGACAGACTTCCATTTTGAGGATATAAGGAGCTCTCTCACCATTTGTTCATCAATGAAGATTTCTCAACAAAGGAACAGCTGATTCGACAGGAGTTTCAATTGCTTACAACTACTAAAATTTTCACCTTTGATTTAGGTTCTTTGATGTAATCCACAGTGTTTCCAAGAAGGGTATACTTGTCACTCTATTTAATATATGTCATTTGTTAATACATATAGTAACTTCAAACAAATTTATAGGTGAATCAAAGACAGTAATGCAAAATGATATAATTTTCTTCTTTTTTTTCCTTCTAATTTGCCTCTGATCCATTGCAGCAGATCCTTATGGCCAGAAAAACAAGTTAATCCATACGAGTATGTAGAGAACAAACATATCCCATACAAATTGAACCCTCAAAGACACTTACATACCTTCATGGTTCATTAAAGAAATCCTATATATGTATGTAGAAGACAAAAGCATACAACAGATTCTTAAATGTAATAACTATATCATACATAATCTATTTTTGCCTCAATCCATATATACATTTCTGAGACAGTATGTTATAGACAGAATAACTTCTTTCTTTCCAATACAATGTTTGAGCAATGTTCATAGGCTAAACATATTTCTTTCTTTCCAACAAAACACCACCATGTCTCATTGACATATCACTGTTGAACACTATTAACGATTGATGTCTAGAAACTGTGTTCAGCCAGTGTAGATAAAGTAATTAAATTCATTCCTTTAACATAACAGTAGTTTGAATAAACATATATATTTGAGACTGATTGTCTTCCTTAGTTTAGAACTTTGTAACCAAAATTAGTATGGTTGAAAGTGATCACAACATCTTAATCTATTAAATATTAGCAATAGAGAGACATTTAAGAAGAAAATGTATAAATCAAAGATGAAATTCTAAAGTCCTTCCTATTGCACACAACCAAGTTCTACCATCTAAGTACCCAAAAGATAAAATTCAAAAGAGAATTTAAAAGAAAGAGTAATCAAACCAATGTTTTACATTCATTTCAGTGAAACGCAGCCAAATCTAGGATTTCACAATATTGATAGAAATAATGGACAAAGAAAGAGCAATCACACATGCAACAAGATAGAAGTAATTAAGTAAACATTAACCTTCAATTAATGGAGATATATAGATTTCAAGCTACCAAATTTTCACAAAAAAAAAAAAGGCTAATCTATTTCTACTCACAAGGAGATGTTGAGGGTTCCAACCACGTCTCTGAGTGTTAATTTCTAATATACCTTGTCGACATTTATCTATAGTTTTCAACATATCTTGATTGGCAATTTTATCGGTGAGTAACATTTATACATTTACATTCTTCCTTTGCTTTAAAATAGAGAAGAGTACTGATATGCATTCATGCATATGATATCTGGATCGCTCCTTGCGATCATATGATACAAATATAAGAGGAACTCAGTGTCCACAGTAGAGGTGATCAATATCAATTCTACGGTGTACCTTCTTATGGCCAGGGATAGTTGTTGATATAGGTGACGAAAGGCTGACTGAGCTTTTCTCGTCGCTTCCTTTCAGCAAGAACATGATCCTGAGAAGAAGAAGAAGGTGAGTCTATTCCCCCTCCTTGAAACATTAAAGGCAGACGGCTCATAGAAAGACTTTGGACTCCGGAGAGCCTAAAATCTCCCAAGTCAACCATTTTGATCATCCATCGCTCCTTCGTTGCCAAATGAGAGGTATCTCATAGACGAAGAACTCTGTAGTGCTAATTATGTCGATAGCAAGACTTGCTCTGAGGAACTCGATTCCTTTCCTTTATCCTTTATGGCACTATTTTTGGGCACTCCCATGGGAATACTCCATTTGATGTTTCCTCCACACCGACGAGCAGCTACTGAAGGTGCTGGGAGTATTTGTGATATTCAGAGATTCATAAGATGGGGATGGCAGGAATACTTGATACTAACACTTATTCTATCTGTTCGCGGTGTCAACTGATCATATAGAGAAAACTAATCCAACATGGTACGTATTTTATCATGAAACAAAGCATCTAGCTAAAAACACATACAAAAACCCTAATTTATGTACCAGCTTTGCTAAACGTTGAACTGATCCAGTACCCACTTAACTGCAAAGTATTATTATGATAAAGAAAAATGGAAAAGTTCATCCAGTGAAGGCATCATATATAACAAATGTGAGCATTCATTCATATTACAAGGAAGATGAATCAAACTCACCTGATCTCAGAAGCAAAAGAAAAGTCAAAGCTTCTCTCTTTTATCTCTCTCACAATACTACTCTCAAGGTCTACAAATTAAACAGTGATTCTTTATAATTTATACTTGCATAATTGATAGTGAGAAAAGTGTCTATTTCTAGCACTTGTGAGGTGCTGTTCCAAGAGCCAAGGAGTTCATGGAGCCAATTCCTGGAGATGTGTAGTATATTTTAATATTATTATTATTATTGTGTACAGCATCTATGATTTAGACATGTGATTCCCGTTGCTGTCTGGACATTCAACAGCACCCGTCGTCCATCTGTTACATTCATTTCCATTCCCTTATGAATCTTCTTTTTTAGAACATATTCAAACCCAATTTTGAAAATAATTATAATGACATTAAAGTATATTTAATTTTAAACTCCTATTTTAATAAACTGGGTAGAAATTGATAGAGGGAATGAATTGATACCCATATTTCTATTCTAATTTCATCGAATTTACCACCCTCCTCAGATAGTGACTCTTCTAAGACATTTTTTTTAATTTATTGGCTCCCTGTTTTTCATGGTTGATTATTGAATTGATGATAAAGAAGATGGAGGGCTAACTATGCCAGGAGAGAAATGGGACTATAATAGTATTATAAAATTTAAATTTGAATGTTACTTTAGAGATTCCACCAACCTTAATAAGTTATTCAAACTCGTCAATCATGTGCTTTGGCAGTGGAGACCACTTGGTTGAAGCATCTTTTAAAATTTTACAAATACCGTTCATCTAGAAGGTATGGTATGGTGGTGATTACATACTGGAGAGACATGAAGATTTTATATAAATTATGATATATGCACATGCACGGATCTCAAAGTTGAATAACATGTAGAAGGCACCTTTAATGTAGGTAAATACGACATGATATCAGTTTGGTTTACAGCGTCCTCTCTCTTTCCTAAAAGGTATCAAACTGACCATGGATACCCAGGGCACGGCACGGCACAGCTCGCTTCCTTGGCGTCATGGCACTGGCACGTCAACTCCAAGGGATTGGTCCTAGCATGGGCATGGCTCAACTATATATATATATGGGCTACTGCCAGCCCAATTAATTTAAAATAATAACTAATAACTAAAAAATCTCAATAAAAACCCCAAATTTTTTTTTTAAATTTTTATGAATAAATAAATTGATATGGATAAATCACAGATAGAACCATTAGCGTGGAGCACCATCCAGAGCCGCGTGCAACTCTATCCCGAACATCCATACAAGCGACACTATATAGTCCTTAGTTAGAACACCCCCCTTGGGCAAAAGGAGAGTCGCAGAAGTCAAGGATGAAGATAAGATGTATACGAGGAGGATAAGCACTTGGCCGAACAATGCCATTGATAGCAGAAGAGGGACAACAACCAGAGCTCAGAAGATCATAGATAAAGGGAGAGAAGAAACGAAAGAAAAATGTATCTAGTCTAGGAACCCGATTACTCTCTTGCATTGAGATCCTCTCCTAGAAGTTCAAAAGAAGAAAAGTGAATGGTGTCACGAGAGGCTTAACGAGGTCGGCGAGGGGAGTTGAGAAACTCCAAACCAATCTTTAGGAGAAGGCGGCTCATAGGGAGGCGTTACTGGCAGCCTGTGAGCGAGGAAGATTAATGATTTGGGCGAGGTTCTTCCAGCGATGGAGCAGCATTTAAGTTTTACAAGCTACACGCACCACCACCCGGGGAGTGCTCCATTGGCGTCATCACGAGAGCCAATGAAGGTCTAATGACCGCACACCGAGACGAGGGAGGAACACCAAAAGAGATCAAGCACAAAGATAATCCCATCATCAAGTAGTTCGAGTTATCTCATAGCTATGGCTGACGACCAGAAGAGGAACCCTCACTTCAAAGGCTGCGACTTTGTACGCTCCCTCAAGAGAAAGGAAGGAGTACCCGGGGCATGTTCCTCAAATGATCTCCCTTTACATGAGGGGAGATCACGGAAGTGCCTCTCCGCTGGAGGTTAGGACATCTTCCATGCCTACCTATGATGGCACACACCTCGAACACAATGCGGTGAGTCATCTAGGAGCCTTCTAACACAATGATGCTAATTCCACCGAGACTCTTGATACTCTTATATTATGTGTCAAGTTTTTCCTAACAACATTACAATCCGAGTCGTCTGGGCCCAAACTTGGTTTCAATAGCCTTCCTCATGACTCTGTCTCCTCCTTCAAGGAGCTGTACATTAGCCTCTTTGTTAACCACTTGCGTCACCCGGCCAAAGAAAAAGGAAGAGAGCTCAACCACCTTGATGAGGTCAAGCAACAAGAGGGAGAGTACGCACACTTATATCTGTCATTTCAACATGGATGAGAAGCCTAGACATCTATAAAATCTTAATCAAACCTCACTGTAAATTGCATAGCTCTTATGGAGGGACTCCAGCTGATTAGGTTACCTGTTTTCCTCTCTGTAAGAGGGCAATCGGGAAGGATTATATCGACCTCTTGTCCCGGGGAGGAGAAATGCATCAAGCACGCCGAGGAGATCCAGGTGGTGAAAAGAAAGAGAGGAGTCGAGTGAGGAAGGCCCCCTAGAAGAAGAGCACAGGAAGGAGGAACCCACGGGCAGGAAAGGGCCTATAAGAGATGCAAACTTAGAGCCAAGACGCTTGACTGGCAAGTCAAAGCGGCCGAGACTCGGCCTCGGGGAGGCCCGCGAGGAGTTGAGGAGAAGGTGAGATCTTGGAAACTATGCTCCTCTCAATTCCAATTGAGAGAAGATCTTGTCTGAGTCGAAGACAAGAAGATCTTGACGCGCTGGAGAACCACGCCAATGAAAAAGAACCCGGTGAGGTCGGAAGGACACAATACAAATCGCAGTATCACTTCCACTAAGACCGAACCCATCACATCGAGGATTACATCCAGCTTATAGATGTGATTGAAGACCTCATCTAATAAGGTCGCTTTGAGCAATACCTTCGCCGGGACCCTGGAGGAGAAGGGTCATCCTCTACGAAGCACAGCTAACCCACAGTGTTTCCAAGAAGGGTATCTTTGTCACTCTGTTGAAAACCATGTCATTTGTTAGCCATATATATGTTGCACTAGTTCAAACAAAATGCATTTTCTTTTCCATCTAATTTTTGTCAAAGGTGTGTTTGGATTGACGGCAGAATTAACAGAGTGTTATTGAAGGGCAAGCACACACCTGATTTTATTTCATTATAATTTTCTCAATTCAGAACACACCCAAATGTTTTAGTTGATCTTCATTAAGAAAAGAAGTAATTCAAAAACATAGAAGTTAGTAAAAAAGACTAGGGGAAATTTCTTATTTTATTTCTTTTCTAATTTTACTTTCTTAATCAATATACCCTTATGTTTCATTGAAAACTATATATTTATAAGACAAAGCGTAAAATCTGAAGCCCGAGTCAGCGTAGAATAAACCCATTGTCAAATGAAACTCCTCGCATTTCTACATAAAGTATAGGGCGACTGACCACGTAAAGACTCACCTGTGAGAGATTTTGAAGATACGACAGGCTGATTAAATGACACTTTTAGAATACTTCACTAGATCCACCCTCTGCTAATGAGGAAGGAAATGACTTAAGGGGTACTTAACACTCTAAAATCGTATCGGCCCCACCAGAAAGGAAGGCTACCTGTATGCTAACTACTTCATTTATTAAAATAAATAAAAGAAATGTGATTTATAGATTTTTATTAAAAAAGAAATATATTAATAATAAGACAAGTACATAAAAGCGATGAATTTCCCTATTGAGGAAAGGAAAATAATTGAATAGGCATTAAATGTATTTCTATGAGATGGAAATGTAGGACAATGTCATCCTAATTAAATAAATGCTTCTCATAATTCTTGAATTTTAAAGAGAGTTGAGAGTTTGGAACCACTTCCTTACTATCAAAATCCCGGACCCGGATTGGTGTGTCCCACCTACCTGAACTGGGCTCTTGAACCGGGCATCGAGACAAGCTGATGCAGTTCTTATATATTTTACTCGGTTTTATTATTTTATTATTAAAATATTATTTAATAATAAAATATCAATTTAAAGCATAATAGTTTTTTATTTTTAGAATTTAAAAAGTTTTTTATTATTTAAAATAGTTTTTATAGTAGTTTTTGAAATAGTTTTTATTATTAATATATATATTATTTTGACCCAACATTGACTCAATCAATTCACTGGAAGAGCCGGTTGAATCCTAGAGTGAACTGATGACTTCGAGGGGAATCTTGAGAGCGGTTCCCAATGTCCCGGATCCGATTTTGATAACCATTGTTCTAAATCCATGCCAAAGCGTGATTGTAAATAAGCTTATCCACATTTATCTAATCAAAGCTCTCATGAATTCTAAGTGCAGTTAGAACAATTGAGAAAAGACTGGAGGTAATTTTTACTATTGAGGAATTGATCCATGACCAACAAATTAACATCAAGATACCAATATAAGAATTTATGGAATATATAGGATTTTAAATGTTTTCAATTTTTTAGACTTGACAAATAAAAAAGCCACAAAACGGTAGAGAGCTGCTACAATGTAAAATTAATCACTAGAAGCGATCTTTGGACAATGTTACTACTTTCTAATGCTGACACCAATATGAATTGACAAATTTAGTACTCAATGGTCTTTTAGCATTTCCAGAAATTTCCGATATGTTGGTAACCAATTTTACAAGAAAAATTGATTAGCTAGACATTCCTTTTCCACAATAAGAGATTAAGGAGTTTTAAACCACATCTACGTGATGCTGCTTTTAGTCGTTTGTCCCAGCATTTCTATCCTGAAAAAAAGAATGTTTTATGGTGAAAATCTTCTCTCCATGGAAAACATATTTAGGGCCGAAGATGATTTCCATTGCATATTACCTATACTATCGATGTCCAAAATGATCAACAAAGCATGGGAATACAAATTAAGTTTTTCCTCGAATAAGACACCACTGAAGCAAAACCAAGTTAACTTTCTCTCTCTCTACCGGCCTGATTGTAACATTTCCTATTATATCTTATATATACAAAAATATATTTTGATTTATTTATAAATTTTTAAATAGTATATAGATATGTATATATACTTTTCAAAATTATATATGCACATATATACATATATATTTTGAAGATAAGATAAATTTAAAAAATATATATACATATCTATATATTGCTTCTAAAATTTATAAGATAAATCAAAAATATATCTAAATACTTTATAAAAATATATGTATATTATATATATATATATATATATAATATAAAAATTAGTTTTTAGGATTAGAAGCGTAGCCCACGATGTTCCTACTTAGCACCTCGCCTCTAACACCTATATATATACATATAGGTATATATAAACATCCAAAAATAAAAAATCAATAGAGAAATTAATTAAAAGAAAATGCAGTCAAAAGGAAATGCATTCCATTCATTTCACTATGAAACACATTGTCAAAGCAAGGATTCAAAATATAGATGGGAAATAATAATGATAATGAAATTAAGAAAGACATCCAAGTCACACGTACATACACAGCAAGATAGAGGAAAGTGCAAATGAGAGTTCTATTAATAATATACAAATGAGGTTCTATTAATAATATGCAAATGAGTTCTGTATACTCCACGTGTTTCACGATTGATTTGTATAATATCCACGGGTATATATATCACAATGCGATGATTACTACTTATCAGAATTTGGATTTGGACACCTATGCGGTCGTGACCGACCTCTCATTTTAGCCCCTGGAGTATGTTTGAAGGATTTCCAATTATACGGATGGGAGGATCAACATCGAAATAGTTTAAATACAGCTTCGAGAGAGACACTTGAATTTTCATATAATTTGGTGACCATTTGTTATCCTCCACTTAATCTGGTTAACTTATTTTAGAGAAAATTTACTATGATAGCTCAGAAGAATTTCTGCAACCATTAAATGAGAGGACTAAAAGAGTCACCAAATCAGAATTGTATGAAAATGTATGGTACAAGTTTCAAAACTTATTTTTTGATGATGCTTCCATCAAATGCCCAGTAAGGTTGAAAATCATACGAAATCTTAGGGGGCTAGAGATAGGAAATTTTTAGCCGACGAATGCATAGTGATCTAGTAGCGGTGGCACGGGATGGCACAAGAGATCGGACTGATATATATATATATATATATATATATATATATATATATATAATAATAATAATTATTATTATTATTATATAAAATATAAAAATAAATAAATATACATAGATATAGTATATATAAAATATAATATATATAATTATATATATTATATTATATATGGGTGATAGAATCAAGCGACCGCACTAGCGACCGGCCTGATTCTATCACTCGTATATATATATATATATATATATATATATATATATATATATATATATAATTTTTTTTTATCATGTAAACACTAGTGAAGGAACAAACACACCAGGGAGAGTAAGCGAGGAAGAAGGGGGAACTCTTGCGGGGAGGAGGAGCTAGCTCCGGTCCTGAAGTGCTAAGAACAAGAAAAGATCTGGACATTATCATTCATGGCGGCAATTAGGATTGCAATTAATCGAATGTATTCTTTTCACCCTAATTCTGTCTGAGCAATGTAAATGTAACCTTATTAAAACTTTTTAAATCAAAACATGGTTTATTCACTTTATAAAAAAAAAAAGAAAAAAAATGAGATCCATATCAAGTAGATGAAGTAGTAGAACCTTGCCTTATGACCAGGGATGGTTTTGATATAGACTGACAAAGAGGCAGGTGAGCTTTTCTCCCGCCGCTTCCTTTCTCAGCTAGAAACATGATCCTGGAAATGAAGAAAGAAGAAGAAAGAAGGTGGATTTTATTCCCCCAGCTCCTTGAAGCATTGAAGAAGCCAGATGGCTCATAATAAGACTTTGGACTCTGACAGCCCTAAAATAATATCCAAGTCATGATCCAATTTTGTCCAAAATCGCTCCTTGGCTGCTGCCAAATGAGGGAGAAAGGAATCTCCTCAGGGACAGAAGAACTCTGCGGTGCCGGTGATGTCGGTGCCGATAACAAGACTCTGGTCAGCTGCACCCAAAGTCCTTTCCTTCATCACTTTATGGCACTATTTTGTGTAGATTTATAATATCCATTAATTGAGGGTTCGTCCAATATTGATGAGCCCAGCTGATCAAGTTGCTGCGAGGGAGTATTATTGGTGATATATATATTCGCCGGAGATTCATTGTTAGACAGGGATGGCCAAAACTCTTTTTCCATCACTTTCGTGCCATCTGTATGTTGTGAATTGTCAACTGATCGATCGATCATGTAGAGATTTTTTGACGATAAGAGCGGGTGGTCAAGTGAGCCACCTACTAAGATCGTAATCAAAGGATGATGGGAGACTCCAGGATCGAGACCTACCAGAAACCTTCGCCGGGGATAATGCAGCGTATCACGCGAGGCTGGCCGCACCTCGCGATGCGTGAGTGAACGCCTCGAGAAACTCCCCACCCCGGAAGTCCCTCCTCGAGACCCATGACGACGCGGGAGTGCGCAGGCATCGGAAAACCTACTTGCTGCTTCGACTCCAAGGGTCGGTGGTCTTGGAAAGATCATGTAGAGAGAATTAAACTAATCAAGTATATATATATATGGTCTCTCATTAATTATCAAGGGCAGCTTCCTAAAACAATGAAAACCTAATTTACTTACCAGCTAGCTTTTGCGATAAAACGTTGAACTGATCCAATGCCCATAACTTGTACTCAAGTCCAAAGTACTATATATTAGTTTAAGAAAAAGTAGAAAAAAGAACATCATATATATATCAGTGAAGGTAATGAAAACTGAATTAAGCTTCGCTATGATAACAAGATTTGAGCTTTCATATTCCATATATATAACAAAGAAGACTAAATCAGAACTCACCTCTCAAGTAAATTAAAAGAAAGCTCAAAGCTTTATCCTCTCTCCATCTCTCTCTCTCTCAAAGGTCTGGATATAGTGAGAGGAAATGACATATAGCATGCATTTGATAGAACGTGAGAAAAGGTTTTTTTTTTTTCTTTCTTTTGGACAAACTATGGGAAGTTAAGTACGTTAATACTGAAACAATGCACAGCTCGAACCTTGAACGTTATTTGTGAGAAAAGGGTCTTTCAATTTTCAACAACTTTTTTTTTCTCTTCTTATAAAGATTTTTGTACAACTAATTATTGAGGGACATATTTTTAATCTTTTGATTCACAGACATTACGTGATTTTCCTCTTTCTCGTTTAAACAACACCCCTCCATGTTACACATGCTCGTTTTCTATTTGTTTTATTCCATCAACCCTTATTTATATTTGAGATAATAATAATAATTACATTCGTAAAAGTATATTTGAAATTAATTTTACTTTCACTTAAAAATAATAGACCAAATAAGACACTTATTTGCGTTCAAATCCTCCCATCAAATAAAACTAATAAATTAAGACCGTGCTATCGTATGTGAGACGTTTTATTTAAAACTTTTGCTTTGTTATTTATCTATTTCCACAAATCTTTAACAATAATTACTCATGAAAAAAATGAAACAAATGAATGCATATAATTGACTCCCCTTTTTCTTTTTGAAAAGGACGTGGTTGATTAAAGAATTGATAGAGAAGTAGATGGGCCAACTCTAGAAAGAAAAACATGCGACTATACTAATATATTATATATTTAGTACATGATCTAAAAGTTATTTTGAATATTGTTAATTAATAGTTCTTCTCCAACTCTTGGTCTTGAACTATATATAAAGCATCATGTGCCAAGCACTGGAGACTGCCTTTCAACTCACCACCTTTTGATTAAGATTTTTCAACACCGTCCTTCTAGAAGGTATGGTCGCTAAATAGACATGAAGATCGAAATTAATTTACATTAATTATGCCCTATGATATGAATGAATCCAAACATAATAACCTATTCATATTGCATATATTCAAACTCGTGTCTCACGAGTGACAATTACCATGTCATGTACATTCAAATCAACAAGTTATTAGAGGTTTGGGTTTTCTTTTGGGTCATTTGCCAATATAACCATTTTGAAAATATTTTATTATTTTTTAGATCTACGGCCATTTTATTTGTCAAAATGGCCATGAAGTTGCTTATAGAGCACAATTTTGGCTAGGATTAAATATAATTATATAATTTTTAAGAGTTTAAATACATAACATTTTATAATTAAGGCTTGTTGGAGAAAGGCGTTTAGCTTTAGAGAGCCGATTTTAGTATTTTATATATGGAGCTAAACGGTGTTCCAGAGACCATTTAGCTCCGGAAATAGAGCCCTTGGAGCTAAACGACATTTTAAAAACCGTTTAGCTCCAGGGAATTGATTTTAGCACTCTTTAGAGCTAAATGGTCTTCCGCAGAACATTTAACCCAAGAGATAGGGCCCCTGGAGCCAAATGGTCTTTGAAAGTCCATTTAACTCTAGAGATTTGATTTTAGTGCTCTTCGAACTAAACAATGTTCTGCATGCTGTTTAATTGTTGAGATAGGGTTCTTGGCATAGTTATTAAACCCGGACCGGCCCAACGATCCGACAGTTCAACCCGGTGACTCGGGGCTTAAACCGGTCCAGGTCTCTAGTTGGCCTGTTTAAGCAAGCGACCCGCTTTGACCCGGCCAAACCCGGAGACCCGGCTGGGTTTCTATGACCTCGCCGGGTCAATGTTTTTTTTTTTCTGAAATGACAATTTTATCCTCGAGTTTTTTAATTTTTTAAATATGTTAAATGGCAAATTATGTAATTTTACTAAAATAAAAAATTTAAAAATTTAAATCGCTAGATAAATTATTCAGTATGGATTGTGATTTGCTCTGTCATCCGACATATTGTTAAGTATATGCATTTCAGAGACCTTTTTATGTTAGAAATGTTAAGCATGGCATGATCCAGATGAGAATTGATAACACTTTTATTTCTTTTTTTTAATAATTAATGAATATTATATATTATTATATTAAAAAAATAATTTATAATTTTAGAAAAAAATATTTTGAAATATTTATATTAAGTTATTAATTCAGCATTGACCCCAATGGCTTGATAGTTGAACTAGTTGATCCATGACCTAGAGTTTCGGCCGGGTCGATACCCGAGCCGGATCTGATAACTATGGAGTTGACGTGCCAGCATGACATGGAAGCGAGCCGTGTCGAGCCCTGAGTGTCCATGGTTAGTTTGATACCTTTTAGGAAAGAGAGAGGATGCGTAAACCAACCTGATATCGTTGTATTTACCCATTAAAGGTGCCTTCACATGTTATTCCACTTGAGATCCGTGCATGTGCATATCATAATTTATAAATCTTCATGTCTCTCCAGTATGTAACCATACCATACCTTCTAGATGAACGGTATTTAAAATTTTAAAAGATGTTTGCCATGGTCTCCACTGCCAGCACATGATTGACGAGTTTGAATAACTTATTAAGGTATCTAGTAACATTCAAATTAAAGTTTATGCCATTTATTAATTAATACTAGGATAGTCCCATTTCTGACACCGGGCAGGATAATGATTAACCTGCGAGTGATGGTAAATAGGGGGGATTGATAAAAGAGCAAGAAAAATGACGGACAAACAGAGAAGAAAAGTCTCTGAAACTTTAAAAGGAAAATATAACTCAATAATCAATGAATAAAATTCATTCCACAAGCCGAGTTTAAATAGCTAAAAAAAATAACCTAGATAACCTAGAAATTCTATCTTCTTATCCAAATTTGCCCAAATCTGTAAATTTTGGTCTAATAAAAAAACTTATCTAATTCTAAAATAACTAAACAAAACAAATAACTCCTAAAAATCTAAGTTCAAATCGGATTCATATCCTATCCTAATTTGGCATACGAAGTATTGCCAAAAATGAAAAAAAAAATACCGAGAAATGAAGAAACGACTGGGAAAACAGTGAAATTTGAGAATGAAGGAAGAGCCTATTGAGAAAAGCTGAACCCCACGTGCGTGTCGAGACGAGCTTTCCGAATTGGGGCTGAGCGCGCGAATCCGATATCGGTAGCCAAAGTTATGGCCAAAATACCGAAACGTGTCCAAAGTGCTCCCCAATTCCGGACTTGGCTCGATCACCTTCCGCCTTTACGCCGGTCTACCAAGTCTTCGTATGTCAAAGCTCTCATGGTGCAATCAGATAGCTCGGCATCGTCTGACTCGGGCTCTTCTGCATCAATTTCTCTCCTGGCATAGTTAGCCCATCTTCTTTATCATTAATTCAATAATCAACCATGAAAAAGGGGAGCCAATAAATTTAAAAAAGTCTTAAGGGTCACCATCTGAGTAGGGTGGTGTAATTGATGAAATTAGAATACCATTCCCTCTGTCAATTTCTACCCGGTTTATTAAGAGTTTAAATTGAATATTGGTTTGGGATATCCACTTGAGACTAGGAATAACCTTTAAAAAGTTTTGAATTTTTTTAGAAGAAAAGTTTAAACCAAAAGCATTAATGATAATGTCATTTTGTGTCATCTATTCATTGGTTCATAGCTATCAGACCCGGCCTGAGCTCTGGGTCATGGGTCAACTGGTTCAACCGTCGGGTCATTCAGGTCAATGTTGTGTTAATAACTTAATATAAATATTTTTAAATATTATTTTTAAAATTATAAATTATTTTTTAATGTGTAATAATATATAATATTCATTAATTATTTAAGGAAAAAAAACAATTGTGTTATCAATTCTCATTTGAATCATGCCATGCTCAACATCCCTAACATAAAAAAGTCTCTGGAATGCATATACTAAACAATGTGTTGGATGACAAAGCAAATCACAATCCATACTGAATCATTTAGCTAGGGATTTATTTTTAAAATTTTTTATTTTAATAAAATTACATAATTTTCCCTTTAACATATTTTAAAAAAAACCTTTTGGTTTCACCGTTTTGCAAATCGGTAACAAAAGAATTTTTTTTTCGATTTATTACGTGTGGCTTCCTTCGCTAACAAAAAGAGGAAAAATCGTCAACGTCGTCAAATTCGCAGGGGTAAAGTTGGTACTTCAGTTGATGTGACTCCATGTGGCAAACCAAAATAATTATTTTTTAACGGAGAACATAATAGATTTTTTAAAAAGAACATAATTACTTTTTTTAAAGAAAAACATAATTGAGAAACCCTAATCCTATCATCTCCCTCCTCCCCAAGTTCCCCTTCTTCTTCTTCTTCTTCCTCATGATCAGGCGCTGGCCTAGCTTCAGGTTGACGACGACCACCTTTAGCGACTCTGATCGAAGATCTATGCTTGTCATTGCCTACTTGGCCACAGGTGAAAAGAAAGACGCGATCGCGACTAAAATTAACAAGAATACCAGCTTCGCTCCACATCCCATCTTGGAATGGAGATTTGGGGCTCTTTCAGTAAAAAAATTTCAAGAAAAACTATGAAAGATTCGAGATTTATATCATTAGAGATGAGATTTCCACCATTAGAGTTAGGGTTTTAAAAGCTTCGAACAAAGAGAAGATCGCGAGCTCGAGAAGAAATGGAGGGAAATCAAGAGTACTTTTTATTTTTATTTTTTAATTTTGTCCTGGAACTGAAGATCGCAAGCTGGGGAAGATCGAAAGGAGAAGATCGCGAGAACAAGGAGATGAGATATTTTTTTCTTATTTTAATTTTATTTATAAATACATGACCAATAGAATGATGCCATGTGTACTAAATTTTATTTATTTTTTCCCCTGTGGAGCCACACCAACTGAAATACCGTCTTTACCCCTGTGAATTTGACGGCATTGACAGTTTTTCCCCTTTTTTTAGGGGGAACCACAAGTAATAAAATCGAAAAAAAATTCTTTTGTTACCGGTTTGCAAAACCGTCAAATCACAAGGGTTTTTTTAATATAATTTTTCCTTAAAAAAATTAAAAATTTGAGGATAAAATGGTCATTTCATAAAAACATTGACCAAGCCTGGTCATAGAAACCCGGTCGGGTCAAACCCGGTAACGTTGGGTCAAACTGGGTCGATTGCTTAAACGGGCCAACTAAAGATCAGGATCAGTTTATTATTATATCTTTAAATCACTATTAAAATTTTTGACGGAAATACTGTGCATTGGAAACCGTGCTAAGGATATCCCATTGCCAAACACACTATTAATGTCATTATCATTATTTGCAAAATTGGGGTTGAATATATTTTAAAAATAGAAATTAAAACAAACAGAAAAAAAAAATGAAGATTCATAAGGGAATGGAAATGAATGTAACATGGACGGGTGTTGAATGTCTAGGCAGCAACGGGAACCACTTGTCTAAATCATAGATAAAAAAATAATGTTAAAATATACTACACATCTCCATGAAGTCTCCATGAACCTCTGGAACAGTGACCTCAATAAGTGCTAGAAATAGACACTTTTCTCACTATCAAATGCTAAGAGGAGAAGAATCACTGTTTAATTTGTAGACGACCTTGAGAGAGAGAGAGAGATAAAAGAGAGAAGCTTGACTTTTCTTTTGATTGAGATCAGGTGAGTTTGATTCATCTTCTTGTAATATGAATGAATGCTCACATTTGTTATATATGATGAAACTTGGTTTTTCATTACCTTCACTGATGAACTTTTCCATTTTTCTTTATCATTATACTTCGCAGTTATGGGCATTGGATCAGTTCAACGTTTAGCAAAAATGGTACATAAAATTAGGGTTTCAGTGTTTTAGCTAGATGCTTTGCTTCACGATAAAATACGTACCATGTTGATTAGTTTTCTCTCTATATGATCAGTTGACACCGCAACAGATAGAACAAGTGTTGGGACAAGAGTTCCGGCCATCCCCATCTTATGAATCTCTGGCAATCACAAATACTCCCAGCACCTTCAGCTGCTCGTCGGTGGAGGAACATCAAATGGAGTATTCCATGGGAGTGCCCAAAAATAGTGCCATAAAGGATAAAGGAAAGGAATCGAGTTCCTCAGAGCAAGCCTTGTTATCGACACCAGCACCACAGAGTTCTTCTTCTATGAGATACCTCTCATTTGGCAACGAAGGAGCGATGGATGATCAAATGGTTGACTTGGAGATTTTAGGCTCTCAGAGTCCAAAGTCTTTCTATGAGCCGTCTGGCTTCAATGTTTCAAGGAGGGGGAATAGACCACCTTCTTCTTCTTCTCAGGATCATGTTCTTGCTGAAAGGAAGCGACGAGAAAAGCTCAGTCAGCTCTTTGTCACTCTATCAACAACCATCCCTGGCCATAAGAAGGTACACCATAGAGTTGGTATTGATCACCTCACTGTGGACACTGAGTTCCTTCATTTGTTTTCATATGATCACAAGGATCGATCTAGATATCATATGCATTCATGCATATCAGTACTCTTCTCTATTTTAAAGCAAAAGAAGAATATGTACAAGTCATCTAAATGGGGATTCTAGAACGATGAAGAATGTAAATGTATAAATGACGTAGAAATGTTACTCACAGATAAAATTGGCAATCAAGATATGTCAAAAACTATATATTATTTTTTGATAAATGTAGAGTACAAGGCATTAGAAATTAACACTCAAGGCATGTTTGGAACCCTCAATCTCTCCTTGTGAAAAGAAATGGATTAGCCAATTTTTTTTGTGAAAGTTGGTAGGTTGAAATCTATATATTGAAGGTTGTTTACTTACTTCTATCTTGTTGCATGTGTGATTGCTCTTTCTTTGTCCATTATTTCTATCTATAATATGAAATCCTAGATTTGGCTGCTTCTCACTGAAATGAATGTAAAACATTGGTTTGATTACTCTTTCTTTTAAATTCTCCTTTGAATTTTATCTTTTGGGTGCTTAGATGTTAGAATTTGGTTGTTTGCAAATTGCAATAGGAAGAGTTTTAGAAGTTCATCTTTGATTTATACATTTTCTTCCTAGATGTCTCTCTATTGCTAATATTTAATAGATTAAGATGCTCGATCACTTTCAACCATACTAATTTGTTGCAAAGTTCTAAACCATGAAGACAATCAGTCCTAAATATGTTTATTCAAATCATTGTTATGTTGGAAGGAAAGAATTTAATTACTTTATCTACATTGGCTGAACATTGGTTTAAATATTAATCACATTAGTGTTCACTAGTGATTATGAAGCTCACTTTCAACCATACTAATTTGTTGAAAAGTTCTAAACCATGAAGACAATCAGTCCTAAATATGTTTATTCAAATCATTGTTATGTTGGAAGGAAAGAATTTAATTACTTTGTCTACACTGGCTAAACATTGGTTTAGATGTTAATCACATTAGTGTTTGTTGAGATTTGTATCTTGGTTCAGGGTCCTATTAGTAAATAGGAATTATGGAAAAGTCTGGGGACTTAGTAGTAATATTGTAAACCTTATATTACTGGCCAAGAGGCCTGTCAATGGAGTAACACATCTGATTTTCAGAAAGCTGGAATCCGATTGAATCCTATTTGGTATCAGAACCCTAGCCGCCGTTCCCGCCGTCTCCACCAGCGACCGTCGGCCTTCTCTCCTCGCCGTCGTCCCTCTCTCTCCTCC
Organism: Dioscorea zingiberensis; assembly: GCA_026586065.1. NCBI lineage: Eukaryota > Viridiplantae > Streptophyta > Magnoliopsida > Dioscoreales > Dioscoreaceae > Dioscorea > Dioscorea zingiberensis. The sequence goes on along the minus strand of CM048824.1, from coordinate 18,458,928 downwards.
GCCTTCTCTCTCTACCCGGCCGCCGCTAGAGGGGAAATCTTGTCCGCCGATTGAAGCAGGCCCGCGTGGGGGGGCGATACCCCACGGATCCCGACGGAGGGGGATATGCAGCTGCTCTAGATCTTGATGGTGAGGAGGATCAAGATCAGGTCACGCCGAGGAAGAACGCCAGATAATGGAGGTTGGGACAGGAGTTAGCCTCGCCTGATCGCGTCTGTTCGGTGTGACAGGGCTGCGTACGAGTTGATCTCATGGAGAAGCTAATCGGGAAACTAGATCCAGATGATGTGAAGACTTTGCTCGAGCTCATGAAGCTGTCGAAGGGGGCCGAGATCTCGACACATCCCCAAATTGAAGGAAGCCGGATCTCCCACCGTGGATCCGAAACTTCGACGGACCTCGCCACCTATTCGAAATTTTGGGTCCCGTCGAGAGTCAAGGGTGCTCTCGCAGGAAGGAACCTGGAGGGTTATTTGACAGGCGAGAAAGAGGAGCCGGGACAGGACACTGCTGGGTGGAATGAGTGGAAGACCACACACATGTTGCTGTACACTTGGCTTCTCAACTCGATGGTTCCGTGATTCTTTATTACGATTGGATGGCATTCAGAGTGTGAAAGAGATCTGGGCAAAGCTGCGGAGGATTTATGCCGGAGCTGAGAACAACATGCGGGTATTTCAGATTGAACGTGAGATAGAAGCTGTGGTGCAAGGAGATAGGTCGATCCAAGAGTATGCCACAGAACTAGAGCGATTGTGGGCAGACTATGATCACTTCTCTCCGCTGGCATGCTGCAAGGATCCTGAGTGCAAGAGAGGGGAACGAGATGCACAAAGGAGGACCATGCATTTTCTGAGGAGGCTGAACCCAGCATTCGAGCAAAGGAGTGCTGTGCTATTGGCTCAGACAAGGATCCCTTCGTTGGATGAGGCGATTGCAGCCATGATACAGGAGGAGAGTCGCATTGGGCTGCATGTTGGGGCTGGTGGCCTCCCAGGGCTGCGATCCGCACTGACAATCTCAAACTCAAGTAACACAGGGGTCCAAGGGGAGACTCGCAAGTGCTACAACTGTGGTGAAGTGGGTCATCTGAGTAAGGTCTGTCCTCGGCCACCTAAGGACAGAGAGACAGGTGAACGTGGACCTTCTGGAGGTCGTGGTCGTGGCCGTGGTGGTCGAAGAGGTGGAAGAGGCGGTCAGACCGGGGGCTACCGGGCAAATCTGATGGTAGCAGAGGGAGAGGGAGAACCATACCTGACTTTCACTGAGGAGGATCAGGAGCTCCTTGAGATGTTGAGGAAGAAGAAGTTGGCCAGTGATGGGGGAAAGAAGCCCACAACTGAGAAGGACTCCGCCTCGTCATTTTTAAGGGATAACATTGCTACATATGCTCATTCAAACAAAGGTACTTGTACTACACATGCTCTTGCCTCTGTATCCACCACAAGATCATCTGAATGGATAGTAGATTCTGGTGCATCTCGACATGTGACAGGTGCTGCTAGTGAGTTCTCTTCCTATACTCACTTTGCAGCCCCAGAAAGCATACTCTGAGGCTAGCGTGTACGGCACAACACGGCGTGGTTGGCAAGAATGCGATAAGATGTACCGATTCGGTGACTTTGTCCAATGTTTTGCATGCTCCTTCTTTTCCAAGAAACCTCTTATCTATCGATGCCATTATACTCCAACAAAAATTGTATTTGTTTCCTTTGATATTCCCAAGGTGATCTTTCAAGAGAAGGGGTGGCCTTGGAGACTTGGGACTTTGGAGCATTAAGCGTAGCGGTCTTTGGTACTTGGATCGAGAGGGGATGGACTCAGCATTGGCATCTGTGGTAGAGAAGATAGCTGGTGGAGGATCTGGGAGAAGTGTCGAAGATGAGTTACTGCTGCATCACCAGAGAATGGGGCATCCTTCCTTTAGTCTGTTGAGCCGTTTGTATCCGTCCTTGTATGAAAAGGCTAATAAAGGAAAGCTTGTGTGTGATGCTTGCGAGCTTGGCAAGCATACTAGGAGCTCCTATGTTAGTTCTGGTAATCGGAGTTCTTCTGTTTTTGACTTGGTACATTCAGATGTATGGGGACCCTGTCCTACAACTTCGATGAATGGTTATAGATATTTTGTGACTTTCATTGATTGCTTCTCTCGTGTTACTTGGCTATATCTGATGAGAAATAAGAGTGATGTGCTTGGTTGCTTTAAAGACTTTCACAGGGCGGTTCAGACTCAATACGGCGCAATAGTGAAGGTATTGAGGTCCGATAATGGGACAGAATATACCAACCATGCGTTTGGAGAGTACTTGTCATCCCAAGGAATACAGCATCAAACCACATGTCCATACACACCAGCGCAGAATGGGGTAGCAGAAAGGAAGAATAGACATCTTCTAGAGGTAGCTCGAAGCATGATGATCTCAATGAATGTTCCAAGACACTTGTGGGGGCAAGCAGTCTTAACAGCTGCTCAACTGATCAACAGAATGCCTTCGCGAGTGTTGGAGTGGCAGACCCCATGTGAGATATTGAAGGGTGATAACGGAGGAATCCTTCCCTTGAAGGTCTTTGGCTGTGTGTGCTTTGTGAAGGACAACAGACCAACAGTGGGGAAACTTGATCCCAGAGCTGTGAAGTGTGTCTTTGTGGGTTATTCAGGTACTCAGAAAGGGTATGTTTGTTGGAGCCCTATAGAGAGGAGATTATTTGTGAGCATGGATGTAACATTTCGAGAACATGAACCGTACTACTCCATGGAGGTGACCTCACCCTTTGGTGACTCGCCCGATACTGGAGGTATGAGGCGAGAAGGGGAGAGTAGTGATGGTGAAAGGGTGGTGAATGTCGAAGTGATGCCTTGTCCCCTTTTGAAGAATGGATCAGCTGAGGATGAGCCAGACAATGGTGGGGTTCAGAATCAAGGGGAGCTGAGAACCGAAGGTGGTGGGGGTCAGAATCAGGGGGAGCTGAGAGTGTATACAAGGAGGAGGAAGGAGAATGAGGGAACGTTGCCTACAGTGCCAGTGTCACTCGTGCCATCAAGTCCCTCGTCCCGGTCTACCCCAAGCCCTGAGACACCCATACCATCCACCGCAGGTGATATGCCCATGACATTAAGGAGGAGCTCTCGCAGCAATGCGGGACACCCTCCTGTGCGTTATCATGACATTGCCCAGTTTATCTCATACTCTAACATATCACCTGCACATAGCGCATTCATTGCTACTTTGGACACTGTCTCTATACCCAAGTGTTGGCAGAAGGCTAAGGAGGATCCAAACTGGAAAGCAGCCATGCAGGAAGAACTTGGGGCTCTTGATAAAAACAGAACATGGGAGATAGTGTCACTTCCAGCAGGAAAGAAGGCAGTTGGGTGCAAGTGGGTCTTCACAGTGAAGCAGAGCCCAGAAGGACGCATTGAGCGCTACAAGGCACGGCTGGTAGCAAAGGGGTACAGTCAGACGTATGGTATTGACTATGATGAGACATTTGCACCAGTGGCCAAGATGAGTACAGTAAGGACGCTGATTTCCCTGGCGGTAAATGGTGGGTGGAAGCTACACCAACTCGATGTGAAGAATGCTTTCCTTCATGGTGATTTGTTGGAGGAGGTGTATATGGAGATACCACCAGGTTTTGGTACAAATCAGACGGTTGGCAAGGTGTGTAGGCTCAAAAAGTCACTTTATGGGTTGAAACAATCTCCTCGAGCCTGGTTTGACAGGTTTAGAAGGGCTATGGTAGGCATGGGATATCAGCAGATCAATGCAGACCACACAGTGTTCTTCCGGCAACAAGGAACTCACACTACAATCCTTGCTGTGTATGTTGATGATATGATTATTACAGGTGATGATGAGAGGGAGATTGCTCAACTAAAGGAAAAATTGGGAAAAGAATTTGAGGTCAAAGATCTAGGCTTGCTTCGATACTTTCTTGGAATTGAGATAGCTCGTGGAGCAGAGGGGATAGTCCTATCTCAAAGAAAGTATGTACTAGATCTCCTCACGGAAACAGGCATGTTGGGATGCAAGCCTGCAATTTCTTTAATTGACCAGAAGTTCAAGCTGAGTGCAGAGGCAGGAGAGCCAGTTGATCGGGAAAGGTATCAGAGATTGGTAGGCCGGCTGATCTATTTGAGTCATACTCGTCCCGACATCTCGTTTGCAGTGAGTATGGTGAGTCGCTACATGCATGACCCAAGGAAAGGCCATATGGACGCCGTGTATCAGATTCTAAGGTACCTGAAGAGTGCACCAGGAAAGGGGTTGATCTTCAGGAAGAATGGTCATTTTGGCATTGAGGGCTATTGTGATTCTGACTGGGCTAGTTGCATTGATGATAGAAGGTCCACATCAGGATATTGTGTGTTCGTAGGGGGCAACTTGGTTTCTTGGAAGAGCAAGAAGCAGTCGGTAGTAGCGAGGTCGACAGCAGAGGCAGAGTACAGGGCTATGGCCCTAGGAGTTGCTGAGATGTTGTGGCTGAGAACTCTATTGGTAGAGCTAAAAATGGATCAAGGAGCTCAAATGAAGTTGTGGTGTGACAACAAGTCAGCAATCAGCATTGCCAACAACCCGGTGCAACACGACAAAACCAAACATGTTGAGATTGATAGGTTCTTTATTAAGGAGAAGTTGAATTGTGGAATGCTGGAGCTGGGTCATGTTGTCACTGAAAGGCAAGTAGCTGATTGCCTCACCAAGGGACTCAGCTCATTAGATCTATCTAGACTGTGTGACAAGATGGGCTTAGTGGATATTTTTCGCCCATCTTGAGGGGGAGTGTTGAGATTTGTATCTTGGTTCAGGGTCCTATTAGTAAATAGGAATTATGGAAAAGTCTGGGGACTTAGTAGTAATATTGTAAACCTTATATTACTGGCCAAGAGGCCTGTCAATGGAGTAACACATCTGATTTTCAGAAAGCTGGAATCCGATTGAATCCTATTGTGTTCACAAGTGATATGTCAATGAGAGATGGTGCATGTTTTGTTGGAAAGAAAGCACTTCTTTAGTCTATGAACATTGTTCAAACACTAGTTTCAGATATTAATCACATCATCTTCTACATTAATATATTGGAAAGAAAGAAGTTATTCTGTCTGTAAAATTGTTCAGAATGTATGGATTGATGCAAAATAGATTATGTATGATATTGTTATTGAATAAAAATCTGTTGTATGCTTTTGTCTTCTGCATACATAGATTTCAACGAACCATGAATGGTATGTCTTTGAGGATTCACTTGTATGATATGTTTGTCTTCTACATACTCTTATGGATTAACTTGTTTTTCTATGCCATATGATCTGTTATATATAATGGATTGAGACAAAATAGAATGCAAAAAAAAAAAAAGAAAAAAAAAAAAGAAAATTATATGATTTTGCATTCATGTCTTTGATTCACTCGTAAATTTGTTTGAAGTTACTATATGGCTAACAAATAAGATGATTTTCAACAGAGTGACAAGCATACCCTTCTTGGAAACACTGTGGATTACATCAAAGAACTCAAATCAAAGGTGAAAATTTTAGAAGAAGTAATTGAAACTCCTGTCGAATCAGCTGTTCTTGTTGAGAAATCTTCATTGATGAACAATGGTGAGAGCTCCTTATCCTCAAATGGAAGTCTGTCAAAAGAAAAACCTCCTCTAAAGATTGAAGCCAAGATCAATGGAAAGAGTGTTATGATAAAAGTACAATGTGAGAACCACAAGGGACTAGTAGTAAAGGCATTGTTAGAGATTGAAAAGCTCCCCATGACCATCACCAACACCAGCATCTTGCCTTTTGGAGATTCATCACTTGACATTGTTATTATGGCTGGAGTAAGTTTGTTAATTTTCTCCGCAAATTATAGATTTCATTATCATCAACATATGCTAATGCCTTTGAATGCATAAAAGGTGGCGGTTTCAAGTAAATCCAAGGACTAATTGAACTTTTCATTCCACCTAGCTAGCTAGATATGATCAAAAGAAGATATTAAAGTTCTAATTCTAGCTAATTGTTTGTTTTATGAAAATATTTAGATAAATTATTGGTTTGAAGTTCACATTAGGTTAATTATTTGAAAAATATGTTAGCTAGCTAGAGAGTAATTGTTGTTAAAAAGAATGTAGATGTTTTGAATAATGTCCAATTTAAGTCTTTTTAGGTTTAAAGATAAGCATATCAATACTGTAAATATGGAGTTGTCAATTTGTATGGTCTAACACACATATATCGTTTATTAGATTTATTATTATTTATTTTTGAATGATGTTAGAGGCTCAAATAAATTAGAATTACTTTAAGATTATTGGTTTGATAATAGTTTGTATAATGCATAAGACATCATTAGGTTTGGATTTTGATGTTAAAGTTAAAATCATTAAAAGCCATCAAATAGGGTTCAACTTGGAATCCAATTTATATACTCTTTCTCTCGATAAATATAATATAGACATAGATGAAAATAACCTTGAAATAAATAAAATTTTTGTTTTATTTTTTTTAATATAAATTACATTTAAAGGTTTAGATTTTGATTTGAAATGCATTGCAAAGCATAAATCCTATTAGTTAGTTTTCAATGCTTTTAAACAAAGAATCAAAATCTAATACTGCTAGCTAATCCAAAATGCATGATAACTAGAATTAAACTAATTGAAGTCTTTAACTTATTAATTTCCTATGAAGAACAATTGTTTTCTGTATGACAGGTTGAAGATGGAGACTCCATGACAGTGAGGGATCTTGTCGAGAACTTAAATACAACTTTTAGCCAAATCCTTCGGAGATGTACCTGATTTGTATGTATGATTGTTGCTGTGAACATAAAGTTAACCTGTATCAATGTTATTTACCTTTTTCATTTTTTGAAGATAAACATTCTTAATTTCATTGAAGTAGAATAAACTAAGCTTATTTCGTATTTCCCCTCTCCTCTACGCTTAATTTAGCTACCATTTATATGATATTATTGTTAGTCACAGTGATATATATATCCTTTTAAATATATCGACCTTGAAGGATTGTCATGCGCTAGCTAATTGATCTTTAGAGGAACTACAGAAAAAGCGCTAAATAATAGGTAATTTTAGAGTACATCTGTAGGTTGTTCCTTTTTTCAGGTTGTTACAAGCATGACAATTATAAATTGTACTTGAGACCTAAGCCATTGGAACCGTAGTAAATGATTGTTGATATTTGGTGCGTCTTGTCTATTTTAGCCTTATTTGGGTGAAGCCAAATCCCAACCTATGTGTTGAGTTAGTAACTTATTGTTGCTTATATTCAACATAGTATTAAGTATTTTCAAAGGTTGAGAATGACTCACATTCAAACTAGGGTTTGAGTCATACTTTATTAATTATGATTAGAGATAGGGTTGATTTAGAGATAAATGTTTAAGTCATATTTGAATTGTCTCTAGAGGGCTGTTAATAAAGCTTTAGTCATTCAATTGTAACAAATAGAGAGCAGGAGAAGAGTAAAGAGAGGAGTTGGAAGCAAGGTCAACAAGAGGGGTTTTTCTTAGTGATAGAGAAAGTTCTATTCTTCCGTTGGAAAATAGCAAATCTTTGGGGTTTTGCTTGTCCTTTGTTTACTCCAAACTGTGAAGTTTTCTTGCATATGGATTCTCACATCTAAGGTCAGATCTTTCCTTTTGTAATTGCATTCTCCAAGATTAATAAAAGTCGGCATTGTTCTCCTGTGGATGTAGGCTTGAAGTTTGGTCGAACCATGTAATTTGCTTGCCTTCGTGTGGTTTCTTATTTGACAATAATATATTATTATGATTTTATTATTTATGAGAGTGTCATATTAATCCTTCTAAATTGATTGTTCCTAACAATGAGCTCACTTGCATCAATATTATGTCTGGCTACAGTAAGGTTGTTCACAAGAGACTTCAATTTCTCCAGATGCTCAGTCATTGTCTTGGGTTTGCACTTGATGGTTCATAGTTCAAAAAGCAAATCGAGGATGTGTGACAATAAATGAGTTGCTCGAACTTAGTCCACATGGCAGGGGCAGTGGAAAGGCCAAGAATCTTGCCAAGAGTAGTTTGAGAAAGTGTAGCTATGATATGAATCATCCCATATCATTGGTGGCGTCGGAATCACCGCAGGAGGACTACATGTGGGTTCATGCAACCGCACTCACGATGGGTGTGACTCTACTACCTTACTATTATCTCATGCATAGTATGTGGCTATTAGACGTGGGATACCACAACCAAGTAGTTGAGTTGGTTAGATGTGGGGATCATTGATCATGAGGTAGAGTTATCTGTTAGTTGTGTTAGTCGTGGGACCACCACGGGGTAGTTCTGGGTTCTTATATAAATCTGTTAGGGTTTGTTGTAATGAAATTAATGAATGAAAATAGCGAAGGTTTCCTTTCTCTTCTTGTTCTCAGGATGTTCCCCCTCCCTTCCTTCAAGGAACCTGTACTCGCTTGAAGTAGTACATCCGATACGCAAAAGCCCAAAAGAGCGTATCAAATAGTGATATCGTTGAGAACATCCCTAACCCAAGCTTCCATGGCCGACTTTGACGAACAATAGTACCTGGCAGAGTTTGACCCACAACACGGTTGGGCAACCATGTACTTCCTCTTCAAGCTATCGCAGACGACCTCGGTAGCTAATTTCCAATCAGCATTTGAAGACCTGATTCATGGGGTCACCGGGCTCTTTGAACCCTTATGTTTATCTCAAAAAAATATTAAAATATAAAACAAATTCTAAAATAATCCATGGGTACATATCCCGAGATAAATCCCAAGAAAATCTGAGGGTACTAATCCCTAGGCGATCTAAAATAAAATAAATAAATTTAAATGTTTGATTTTATCCGACCAGGATAAGATTAAACCAGGATGTTAATTTTATTTAAAATATAAAAAATATATACATATGAAATTATCATCTTATTTTAATATTTTAAAGCAAATTAATTGACCCGGTTTGGATAAGAACCATGCACTTGCCCCCTGCGACCTAGTCTATCGGGCTTCGAGGATGATCCTTCCACGATCAAGGAATTGCTTGTGGACTTTGCGATAGAGGCTCTATAAAAAGAAGAGATTGGAATCGTGGAAAAGGGGCGGAGGAGAAGAAATGGCGGCCAAAGAGAAGGAGATGAACCCCCCTCCAGTTTTCTTGTTTTCTGCTTAATAAAAAAAATGAATGAGAAAAAAAAAGTGAGATAAAAAAATGAGAGAGGTGTTCTCGGTCGAACGCGGATACAAGTTTGTCTCTAATGGCCATGCCGAAGGAGACAGGCTTGAATCCATCCAGACTGTAACACCATAGAGAGCAGGAGCAGAAGGAGACATGGCAGCCAAGAAGAAGAAGAGAATTGGTTTTCTCATAGAGACTCTTGAGTGAGAAGAAGAAGGGAGCGAAATAAAGAGATCAGTCCACAATGAAAGAAAGAAGGAGAAAATGCTTCTATATAAATAAATATATATATATATATATATATATATATATATATATATATATATATATCTATATATAATATGAGTTCTTCACCGTCCCTCGCCGCCGAGTTGGCGAAGACTGGTGCCGCCTTTGGAAGAACATATATATATATATATATATATATATATATATATATATATATATATATATATATGAAGCCAAAACCCGATAGCACCCCCGAAGAACGAGGCAGATGAAGCCATCCTCTGTTTGCGCTTCATCGACGAGCTTCTGGCTTCTGATGTTGTTGCCCGCTTACTGTCACTGCCATGCCACAGGAGAGAAAAGTAAGAGCTGTCGGAAATGAAATCAAAAGCCATGAGCCCTGCCACCTCGTCGCCACCGGAGAAGGAAAGATAAAGCCAACTGCTTATCTACCAACATATATATATGAAGCTCCTCCACTGCACGCACTCTCTGCCACTGTTGAAGGAAGAGATATAATATATACTTATATTTTATATGAAGAAGGGGCCCCAGCCGATCACAGCGGCTGAGCCATAAGAGAAGGAGATGTCGCCTCTTTGCTAGAGATCAGAGATACCCTACCGTTGGAATTAGAAATCAAAGATGCTCCATCGCTGAAAGAAGAAGCAAGAGCTTATATATACAAACATAAATATATTATATCCAGGAGAAGAAGACAAGAAGGAGCTCTTCAAGAACCTTTACCTCTGCTATGGCATCCTCAGCCTCGACGAATACGAAGTCATCACCTGGATCAATCGCATCCTATGTTCCGAAAGACAAAGGTTACCTGTAACCTCATCGTCTGCGCCACTCACTTGGTCAGGTCCCAGCAGGATGCCGGCGAGGAGTACGTTTGCGTCGGCTGTCTCCATTCCTCGGTACTTGAAACTTCAAAGGGAGCACGAGCACTCATGACCCTCACAGGAGCTATCTTCCAGCAGTCAAGCGTCAGTTTCGTATTCACATCATATGAGAAAGCAAGCTTCTTGAGTATGATCTCGACAAGCATCTCGTCGTTTCCTGGACCCCCTGCAAGGCTGGAGAAAAGGAGGAAAAGAAGCATAAGGATGGGAATGATGTTAAAGACAAGAGACGGAGATTGGAAGCCTTGTCCCCTTTGTGACTGCTAAGAAGGTTAAGGATATGAAGCTGCTATCGCTGCATTATTGTAAGATTGCTGATAGAACACTCAAAGATGTGCCAAATATTTGGTTACATAAAACGCTCACAAGGTGTTTGATGGAGTGCCAGACTGGGATGTCATGAAGGCTATTGCTTGGAGATGGATCTCTCAGTGTTTTATTCCTTGGGCTTTTGCGTTGAGCCTGATGATGGTCTGGCTGTAGAGGTCAAGAGCAATATGTAAACCGATTGCCATTGCTGAGGGTCAAAAAGGAGAATAAAAGTGAAGAAAGTGGTTGCTGCCATTATGGAAATGAAGAAGTTGTTGTCATTATGGAAATGAAGAAGTTGCTGCCATTATAAAGCTATTGTTATAAGAATAGAAAGTTGCCCGTTGTTATGTGAAAACCATATAAGTTATAAAAGCTGAAGTATGTTGATGGAGATCAAGAGCTGTAATTTTGTGGAAGTGGATAATTGTAAGTTTTGTTTGAAGGACTGTTTGAAAGAACCTCTAAACCTTGAATTAGGATCTCAAGTACGATATGTGTGTGTGTGTGTGTGTGTTTTTTTTTTTTTTTTTTGAAACAAATAAGATTTTCCCAAGTATAATGCACAAAAGGAAGGTCCTATCAATCTAAAATGGTGATCCTTTATATGAAATTCAAAGTTTCTATCAAACACAGGAGATAGTGTTATGCTATGAAGATAAGAGGAACCATGAAGATAAGAGGAAATAAAAAAAACTACAGCCACACCTTGACAAAGATAAACAAAAAAAAAGGGCCTCATAGTTTGCTGCAAAATTATGCGAAGAAAAGCTATAGGAAGAGAAAATTTCATTCAGCCTCAAATATCAATGCTCTTAAGATTGCTGCATACACAAGGAAATCAAATTGAAGCACTATGGGAGCATATGGAAGGGTTCACAATGGGTCCTATGATGGAAATTATGCTGCTATCTTGAAAGTTACCTGGACTATTTTATATGCGTTGTTATGGAAATGTTTAAAGTGTTGGCATTAATGAAATTCTTGAAGGTATGAGAAACCTCAAAGGCAAGCTTCTTATTCTGTTGGTGTTGAGTAGGAATGATTTGATAAGGCCGAGAGAAATTGCAAAGAAGCTTAAGTAATATGGAAATTTATTGGAGTTAATGATGCCGTAAGTGCTAAATATGGTCAAGGGTTGGATACCCTTAGAGATTCCTTTGAGATCTCTTTGAACATTCAGGGAAATTTTCGGGCCTGAAATCATAATATTTTATGCAATTAAAAAAAAAAGCTCTATATATGCATGCATAAGCATGTGAGTCTAAGATGATGAAAAGCACTTCGAATTTTGAAAGCCTTGGATGGACTTATCTTGTCAGTACCTGAGTACTATCAATATGAAATGGTTACCCATCAAATCCACTCAAAGTCATTCCTATGCAAAATATCAGAGTAGGCATTAATGGCTTCTTCAAGACTTTCATTAAATTTTAATAGGTATAATCCTCAAAATAGTCCCTCTATTTTAACGAGATGGCCATTTTAGTCCCTCTAATATAATTTGAGCCTTTTATCTCCCCCTATTTTTCAAGTATGGTCCATTGGGTCCCTTTGTTTAACCGAGAGTTAAATTTTTCCTGTTAACTTACGTTGATATGCTTTTTATAATATAAAAATATTATTTTTAAAACAAGAAAATAATAAATAAATAATAAAATGAGTACCGGGTTCGGATCCGGACACTTATAAGTAAAATAATATGGAAATTTAACTTGATCCCATGAGGACCTGTCCCGGTAACGAGAAAATATTATTTTAAATTTCCCATTTTATTATTTTCTTATTTTTAAAATAATATTTTTATATTATAAAAAGCCACATTAGCATAAGTTAACAGGAAATATAACTCCCGGTTAAACAGAGGGACTCAATGGACCATACTTGAAAAATAGGGGGAACTAAAAGGCTCAAATTATATTAGAGGGACTAAAAGGGCCACCTCGTTAAAATAGAGCGACTATTTTGAGGATTATACCATTTTAATATTATTTTACATGTAAAGGATGATTGACAATAGAATTGAACGTTAATGGCTTCTTTCAAAGGCTTGACTGGATTTTAACATTATCTTCTATCTTGCCTAAGCCACAAGATGTAATAATGTTTCCCCAATCTGTACTGCATCAAAAATAAAATAAAATAAAATAAAATAAAATAAAATAAAATAAAAATAAATAAATCAAATATACAAATTATTGGAAGTAGATACCCCGATTCGGTGAAGCATACCATTTGAAGTAGTATAAATTTCAAAGCAATACACACCCTGATGTTGCCCAAGAGTACAAAAACATCTTGAGGCGGCTAACAAAATCCAAATCCTGAAGTGGTAACTCTCGACACGCTAATGGAATACAAATCTCGAGGCAATAATGAAGCATTCGAAATGACATGAATCTCGGGGTGGCGATGAAACACTCATCTCGAGACGGTCAAATACAAGTCCTAAAAGTAATGCAAATCTCGAAGTGGTGGTGGAGCACGCATATTGAGGTGGCTGAAATACAAAATCCCAAATATCACGGTGACAATGAGGCACATATCTTAAGGCGACAATATAGGGATGCAAATTTGAAGACAAAGGCGAGGCATGCAAGGCGGCATCATATATATATATATATATATATGTAATAAGTTATTTGGTCTTCAATAAAATGAATTCTTTTTCATTGCCTTTATTTGTACTTTTTCCCTTAATCGGAGGTTCCTAAGACTATGCCTGGGGTAATTAATAATAGAGGCTTGCCTCTATTAGGAATGGAAGAACCCACAAAATTAAAACAAATATGATATTTGTGATTCGATATGTCCCCTGGTGTCCCTTCACAGACACGATGCCAGGCGAGTATTTTCGATCCCACACCTTACTTATCTCATTCTTCATTACTGGTTTGCTACCGGATATCTAGCAGGAGCTCCTCCGGATCATGCGAACTTCTACCTTGATGGAGACGTTCACGCTGCCGCAAGCTTATGAAGCGCACATTGAGGAGGCGATACCGACAAACACCGTTCCATCCCTCCTTCCAACGTCACAGCCCATCGTCTCTCCCATTCTTCAACCCTCCATTCCCCCAAGACCAGTACATCATACTCCCCCTCCAGTCTATACTTGGCCACAAGTTCCTGTTTATCATGGCACTCCACCGCCTCCTCCTCCACATGCAAGACCACCTACCACACAACCAACCCTTCATGAAACCACTCCCATGCTTCCCATTCCCACCTCTAGCCCTCTACCACAGAGCAGCATCTTCCCATCATCATTCCTTGCTCTAACTTCTCTACCACCATGAGGTAGTTCTGGGTTCTTATATATATTTGTTAGGGTTTATTGTAATGGAATCAATGAATGAAAATACATAAGGTTTCATTTCTTTTCTTCTTCTCTTGGTGATGATAGAGAAAGCTCTATTCTTTTGTTGGAAGGTAGCAAGTTCTTGGAGTTTTGCTTGTCCGTTGTTTACTTCAAACGGTGAAGTTCACTTGTATATGGTTTCTCACATCTAAGGTCAAATCTTCCCTTTTGTGATTGCATTCTCCAAGATTAATAAAAGTTGGCATTGTTCTCCTGTGAATGTAGGCTTGATGTTTGGTCGAACCATGTAATTTGCTTGGCTTCATGTGGTTTGTTATTTGACAATTATATAATATTTCGATTTCCTTATTTATGAGATTGCCATATTAATCCTTCTAGCTTGATTTTTCCTAACATTGAGCTCACTTGTATCAATATTATGTCCAGCTACAGTAAGGCTGTCAACAAGAGACTTCAGTTTCTTCAGATGCTCAGTCATTGTCTTGGGTCTGCACGTGATAATTCATAGTTCAAAAAGCAAATAGAGGATGTGTGACTATTAATGAGTTGCTCGAACTTAGTCCACATGGCAGGGGCAGTGGAAAGGCCAAGAATCTTGCCAAGAGTAGTTTGAGAAAGTGTAGCTATGATATGAATCATCCCATATCATTGGTGGCGTCGGAATCACCGCAGGAGGACTACGTGTTGGTTGATGCAACCCTGAGTTGCATTCACGATGAGCGTGACTCTATTACCTTACTATTATCTCATGCATAGTATATGGCTATTACACGTGGGATACCACGACATGGTAGTGGAGTTTGTTAGATGTGGGGATCACTATGAGGTAGAGTTATCTAGTTAGTTGTGTTAGTCGTGGGACCACCACGGGGTAGTTATAGGTTCTTATATAAATCTGTTAGGGTTTATTGTTATGGAATTAATGAATGAAAATACAAAAGGTTTCTTTTCTCTTCTTCTTCTCCAGATGTTCCCCCTCCCTTCCTTCAAGGAGCCTGTAGTCGCTCAAAGTAGTTCATCCGATACTCACAAGCCCAAAAGAGCGTATCAACTGGTGCTTTCATTGAGAACATCCCTTACCCAAGCTTCCATGGCAGACTTTGATGAATAGTATTACCTGGCGGAGTTTGACGCACAACACCGTTGGGCGACCATGTACTTCCTCTCGAAGCTATCGCAGACGACCTCGGTAGCTAATTCCCAATCAGCGTTTGAAGACCTAATGCATGGGGTCACTTGGCTCTTCGAACCCTTACTTATCTCATTTTTCATCACTGGTTTGTGACCGGATATCCGACGGGAGCTCCTCCAGATCATGCGACCTTCTACCTTGATGGAGACCTTCGCGCTGGCGTGAGCTTATGAAGCGTGCATTGAGGAGGCGACACCGACAAACACCGTTCCATCCCTCTTTCCAACCTCGCAGCCCATCATCTCTCCCATTCTTCAACCCTCCATCCCCCCAGGACCAGTACATCATACTCCCCCTCCAGTCTATACTTGGCCACAAGTTCCTGTTTATCATGGCACTCCACCGCCTCCTCCTCCACATGCAAGACCACCTACCACACAACCAACCCTTCATGAAAC
Source organism: Dioscorea zingiberensis (assembly GCA_026586065.1). Classification (NCBI taxonomy): domain Eukaryota; kingdom Viridiplantae; phylum Streptophyta; class Magnoliopsida; order Dioscoreales; family Dioscoreaceae; genus Dioscorea; species Dioscorea zingiberensis. Next base: position 18,443,395 of record CM048824.1, on the reverse strand, counting down.
CACTCCCATGCTTCCCATTCCCACCTCTAGCCCTCTACCAAAGAGCAGCATCTTCCCATCATCATTCCTTGCTCTAACTTCTCTACCACCACGAGGTAGTTCTGGGTTCTTATATATATTTGTTAGGGTTTATTGTAATGGAATCAATGAATGAAAATACAGAAGGTTTCATTTCTTTTCTTCTTCTCCGGTTGTTCCCCCTCCCTTCCTTCTTGGGGTCCGTACTCGCTCGAAGTAGTAAATCCGATACGCACAAGCCCAAAAGAGCGTATCAAGCTAAGACTCAACTTTGGATTGTTTGATTAATCTTGAGCCAAGCTTAATAAATTAGATTTTTGATGGATGTAGATAAGGTCTTGTTTGACAAGTGGTATAGGAGAATGGAACGGAAGAGAATATTTAGGGTATGTTTGGTAGCTAAGATATCCCATGATTGGGATTGGATATCCATGGTACAGTCAAATTCGGACGTTTGGACCTCCGGATGGAAAAGTATGGGGATGTTCCCCATCCCTCAAAATTGGATTGGCGGCATCCCTCCAAATTTGAGAGACGCCGCTCATCGCATGTGGGAGCGCATGTGTTCCCACATGGGTTATGTATTTTAATAATATTTTTTTTTATTTAAATATTATATAAATATTAATTAATGATTTTTAAATAAAAATAATTATATATTAATTATTATATTAATTTAAATATTTAATTTTATTAAATTTAAATGTTTAGAATTATTTTATAATTTTAAAAAAAGTTTTTAAAATATATAATAATTATATATTAATAATAAATATAAGATAATATTATTTTAGAGTTAAAATATTATTATCTATTAATTAATATAAATATAATTAATTATTTAATTATAAATAATTAATATTATTTTAAACCTCATCTATCTTGTAACGCCCCGGTTTTTCTAGTAATTATTTTTTAATTTTCTGAAAAATAAATCAGGGGTTATTAGTTCATAAACAAAAGTTTAAAGATAAAGTAAATTAAATGGAATGAGAATGAGCCAACAATTCTGGCTTGGGCCCAACCCAAGCATAAGAGAGTGATGATATAAGACCAGTAAATTATATTTGAAATTAACGTTACGTCCAAATTAATCGGGAATAATTAAAGAGACACATGTGAGTACATAGTGGGGAGATAAAATTAAATAAATAATTAATTTATTATAACTTAGTGGCAGAAGAAATAATGGAAGAGATAATCTAGATTAATTGGCTCATGTGACAAAACTAGGGAATAAGCCAATTTAATATATATATATATATATATATATAATTTAAAATAGATTGAATCATTTAAGTTATCATGATATAAGCTATTGAATTATTATTATACATATGTAATTATAAAGAGCTAAACTTTGGCCCTATGTTTCAATTGAAATTTAAAAGTATGAAAGCCCTCGTCACCTCACTCTCTCTTGACTTCATATTGAAGCCGATGCCCTAGCCCCCTTTCTCCATCTCCATCGTCCTCCTCGCTGTGCCCCTACTCGCGCCTGCCGCCGGCTTGGCCCCGCACTCGCCACCCACTGGCCGCCACAGCTCGCCGGAGGTTCCCCGCCGTTCCTTCGCGCCGTCCACTCTCCTCAGCCGTGGCGGCGTCCCGGCCACCACGACGCTCGCGCCTCCGCCGTTGCTGTGCTGCACGCTGTCGGAGCCCCCATCGCCGCACCGCTCTGCTGCAGCTGCCGCCCGCCGCCGTTGTTGAACCGCCGGCCCAGACCTGCAGCTCTGCCCGGCCACGACCATCACCCGAAGGCAGCCCTCCAAGCTTGCGCCGGCAGCCCTCCAAGCTCGCGGCCACAGCTTCGCCGCGCCCAGGCCCGCGAGTGCGCCTGCATCCCTGAGCCGCCCCTCCGCCGCGCCAGCTCCGCCTGAGCGCAGGCAATTATCGCGCAGGAAGGCCATCCCCGCCCCAGCTCCGCCAGCGTCGTCACACTGCCCCCCCCTCCCCCCCTCCGGCGCCGTTACCCTCTGTTCGCGCCGCCCGGAAACCCCCCAGCCGTCAGCCATCCATTCCTCTCCGGCGATCTGCCCGACAGCCTCCGTTTTCCCCCTTCTTCCAGCAAGGAACACCGACGAAACGATTGGCCCCTCCCTTACGACAATGAGCACCAAAAATTTGGGGAAAACTACATTTTAGTCAATTAGATTTTGCATGAACTTAAATTAAATTTTATGATCATGAATGGGAGGAAATTAGGGAAGAAATGGGGCTGTGAATGTTCTAAAAACTTCGTTCTATGTCATGGATGTGTTAATTAGGTTAATGAGTGTATGAGTGAATTAATTTCAGGCCCTCTAACCAGAGGAGGTGGTGTTGAATTTTCATAAAAAATTAAGTATATTATAATTGATTAAATCTCCATGATCATGCTTAGCTCTTAATCGCCCTTAAAAAGCATGTTAGGAGCTTTTAAATTGAGATTAAGTTAAAAAAAAAGCTAAGTCTCTTAATTTAGAAATTTCGTATTTTCATTCTTTGGAAATACGGAGTTCATGTTAAGAGAAATTATACCCTATTTAATTTAATGAAATTATCGTACTCTAACGAGTCTAATTAGAGTATAGATAAGAATACGGTTTTCGTATTCTTATGAATTTTTTTAAGCATGTATTAGATTTTAATTAAGAATCATGCTTAGATAGTTATATGAGTTTATCGTATTTTAGCGAGTTTAAATTAGAGTTTAGAAAGAATACGATTTTTCGTATTCTTAAATCTCCGTATTTTAAAGCTATAGAACTAAGTTATGAAAAATACGAACTTCGTATTTACTTAGTACTATTATTGATTTTAGGAAAGGGTAAAGGTCCCGCGGGAGCTTCAGCAGGACCGAGCTAGACTTAGGAAAGTTGCGAAGGACATCAGGTGAGTGACTACACTATATTTAGATGTTATATGATCGATTTTTTATCGTCAGTTTTGTTTATATGAGTTTTATCTCAGTTTGTGGATGTCGAAGGATTTATTGCTATACTTGCATTATGTTTCCATGCTTGTATAATTGATTTAACCTTAAAGAGCATGAGATATGATTAAGGAAACCCTAAGGGGTAGTTAAAGATTATTGCATGTATCATAAATTGCACCTTAGTTAGTTATGTATGGGGGACCCAGTAGGGGCTCAGGATAGAGCCCAGATATTTAAGTAGACGAGACCGGGCTAAGGAAGGGGATTTGTTTTCAATCGGTTTTCTTAAAACCAAAAATGTTTGCGAAAGTCGTTCTTTTATAAAAACCTCATTCCTGTCTCTTGTGAGAGCCCGTATCGGATACGAGATACTTGCTTGACGTACACATGTAGATGTATGCCTCTGGTCGTCAGGCGCCGGGTTCATGTAGATGTATGCCTCTATTCCCGGGCATCAGGATCATGTAGGTGTATGTCTCTGTTCCTGATGGTAGTTGGAGTCCTTACGGAGACATTTTATCTAGGGGTGCACGCTTGTATGATACGAGGCCTTAGCATACATATTTATGTGATCGTGATATGCTTATGATGATTGAAATTACATATGTGCTTTATTCGGGTTTTCTGAAATGCTTGGCATGTTAATCTAATGAGAAGATAATGCATATGATTAGCATTATTTCTGGGATTCGTAATTCTTTCATTATATATATATATTTATTTATTTATTTCCTGATATTAGTGATTTTCACTCAAGTGAACTACTTGCGCAGGTAAGTGAGCGTGAGTAATCCAGTAGATGGCTCTGACATACAGATAAGGATAGTGCTTGTTTGCACTTGTTGTTTAAACTTCTAGAGTTCTTCCGTAAATTTTTAAACTCTGTATGAGATTATACGATTTATTTATTTCTTATAAATAGTAATTTGATTATTATGATTATTATTAGGTTTAAATTACACAGTTTATGGGCTGGGTGCACTCTCGGCTTAGCTGGTGTGACATCTGTCTCAGTAAGAAATGGGTGTTACATATCTCCTTATCCATCCATCCAAACACCTTAAACTCTTTATCCCTCCTCTTCATCCCACCAACCAAACACCCACTTAAAATTTCCTTATCCATGTATATCCCCCACGCATGGGATAAAATATCCTGGTTGTCGAATGCTATCTTAGTGACCATTTGGTTCATGGAATTAATGTGAAACTCCATAAAGAATTCACAATCTTGGGAATGTACAAGGTAGGAATCACATTGATAGATATGTTAGATTACCATACATGTTTGGTTCACATTAGATATTGATGGGTACATAAGATTAATTTATATAAACCAAACACATCTTTTGCACAATTTCTTAAATAATATGAATACAATGATTTTGTATTACACTATATAAATATATAAAATAAATAAGCACATAAATAAAGATAAAACAATATTTTCATACAAAATAATGTTTCCATAAAAAGGTAAGATTGTGGGATCGAAAATACTCGCCTTGGCATCATGTCTGTGAAGAGATATCAGACGATATATCGAATCACAAATGATTATTTATTTATTTTATTTTAATATTGCAGGTTCTTCCATTCCCAGTAGAGGCAAGCCTCTATTATTAATTACTTCAGACAGAGTCTTGGGAACCTCCGATTAAGGGAAATAATACAAGTAAAGGCAATGAATAAAATAAAAGAAAAAAATGATTTCATTTATTTGCAAACCATAATTGTTTTATTACATATGAATATCATCATAGGATATTTGTAGATATTATTTATTTATTTATTTATTTATTTAAATGACTCCGCCTTCCGCCTTGGGATGTAAGCTTCGTCGCCGCCTTGATATTTGCACCGCCTTATGATTTAAATTATTTCTTTCTGTATCTAAAATCTCCTTAGGTTATTGAAATTGTCCAGAGCATGGTACGAAAAATTGTCTTGGTATAGATGTCTCTTTCTTCCTAATAATGCAAAGAGTTCTTTTTAGCATTTCATCAAACACTTTAAAGGCACCTTACATAAATAAATATTTAGAGTATGTTTTGGGATATCCTTCATAATTTTTTTTTTTTACAATCATCCACTTCCACACATCAACTGAATGTTATCAAAAAATTGCATTTCTTGATCTTCATCAACATGCATCTCCCAAGGAAAGAAATAATTTTCTCTTCCTTCATGAGACTGTAAGCCTTATAATTCCTTTGCTTGGGCTGCGAGCTTGCGATCAAACGCCAATGGGCTTTGTTGATGAAGAAAGAAGAGGAGGCCAACAGATTTAAATAGGGACGACAATGCTTGTGGGTAAGCGGTCTTCTTTCCAATGCCTCATGCCCAACAAGGACGACCATACTCGTGGGTGATTGTCCTTCCAATGCCTCATGCCCAACAGAAGAGAAGAAGGGGCAGGGAAGTCTTCCTCTCTTAAAGCATAATATATAACAGATAATATTTATACATAGACAATGGCGATCTTCCCCGATGAGGAAGTTTGTCGGAGCTTCGGTAGCACAGAGATCAAGACAGAGGTATGGCTCTTTCAGCTTTTACTTCAGAACACATATATTTATATATTATAATATAATACTTCAAGGTTTCTTCTTCGACGATGGGTTATCGACAGCTAAAAATCTGGGCATGAGTTTGCATGAACTGGGACGTGATCCGGGCTTCGTTCGGAATCTAGACAACGGTAGTGGAGGAGCTTCATAGGCTTCAGGTTTCTAGTTCTCTGCTTCCTTCTTCGGTGGGGGTAAGCAGAGATCCGGCAGAGGGCTTGCGGCTATTGATTCATTGATTCCATCTCCAACGGCAGCAGGGGAGCGTGGTGAAGACTATATAATATATTTATAAGAATAAAGGTTCCTTCTCAGACGGCGATGGAAGTCCGGCAGAGGGCTTGGGCTTTTGATTTCATCTCCGGCAGCAGCAGCGTCGGGCAACGATGAGGGGCACAGAGGTACTCGGGCAAAAGGAGGGCGTCTTCCTCTGTTTCTTCTCCCTTTTTTAGAATATATATATGTATATATATTAATAGTATAATTATCCAGTGAGCAGCTCCCATCTACGACGTTTCTTACTTCCTTCTTCGGTGACACGGCCGTGGCAGCAATAATTAGCCCCACAAGGGTGGCTAAGCGGCGGCGATAATAGCCCCACAAGAGTGGCTTAGCGGCGACAATGACCCCACAAGGGTGGCTTGGCGGCGATGATAGCCCCACAAGGGTGGCTTGGTGGTGACGATAGCACCACAAGGGTGGCTCGGCGGCGATTATAACCCCACAAGGGTGGCTTGGTGGCGACAACAGCCCCACAAGGGTGGCTCGGCGGTGACAAAAGCCCCACAAGGTTGGCTCAACAGCAACGACAGCCCCACAAGGGTGGCTAGGTGGCGGAACTGGAGGCGATGATAGGCGGAAAAGGGTCAGGTTACATGATCTTGTTGAGAAGAAGAGAGGAAATACCTTGAGTTTCTACTGATCTTTCCTTCTCTCTGTAAAACCCTAGGTTTTTATGAATAATTTTGATGTTTTATTGTTTTAATTATTTTATTAATGGAAGGAATTCCCTAAACATGATATTATTTGGAAAAGGAAGGATTAAGTGGAATAAAACCTTAAATATGGTTAATGAGGTTGTCAAGGACTAAATAGGAATTTAGTGAGTTATATATGGAGGACCTAACAGAAGTATTTCCTCTCTCCAGTTCAAGTAAACGAGGACTTATTTGTAAAACCTGGAAAATATTGGGTTTAAATAAGAGAGTGCCTTATCTCATAATGGAGACTTGGGTGCAAATAGAGTTAAAGTCAAGGGTTACTTACTAAAATTACATAAAAACATGGAAACTTGTGTGCAAATAGAGTTAAAGTCAGGGGTTACTTACTAAATTACATAAGAAGATGAGGATAAAAGCTTCTCCAAAGCTTGTTTTAAACCAGATACCAACGAGATTTGATCATGTGGGGGATTTTCCGCAAGCCTTATAAAACCCAGTATTCCTTCTAAACCCTAACGCCGTTTCTTTTCCATCATTCATAGCCAGAGCCACCACTACCAAGGGATAGAGAAACGTTTGAAAGGGAGGCAACGCCAGGGCTCCACCACGGGATCAGCGCCACTTTTAGCCGTCGTCACTGGTAAGTCTCCTGGTCCCTTAGGTTTTAATTAGGAGGTTAGTTAAGTAACAACATGCATAGATTGTTTGGAGATCTTCAAGAATCTCAGATGCATGATTAACTTTGAGATAAATTCTATGAGGTGAGTTGTTTGTGGTTCTCATTAACTGGTAGAGTTGCATGAGTTCTTTTTAAACTTCATTCATGGAGGATGATGGAGGTGGTGATGATTATATTACTTGAATGTTGCTAATAGTCTCTGTAACGCCCCGACCTGAATGCCGGGACCTCAGGCACGTGCACAGACCGGCCGTATCCAAGTTGAGACGGGCCCCGCTCAGATACAAGACCTAAGTAATTCAGAAACAGATAACAAAATATAATAAATAAATCAAAATTTATTTATCAGAGTTACAACGGAAACGAAAATAAAATTTATGCACCCTACAGGGGTCCTACAAGTCAGGACTAATTGAAATCTTCCAACCTCGGCAAGCTATGTTCTGACGCTCCTGAAATCAACTCGGCTAATTCCCTCAATCCTGAAAGAGAGGAAAAAGAAAGTGAAGTGAGCTTTCGAAAGGAAAGCTCAGTGAGTCCCCCGCAGGGATCACAATGAAATGAAAATATCAACCAGATCATATCAAAACTCAACAATCATCAAGTCACACAACTGGGGCCATGCCTCGCACAAACAAGAATCTAGGAGACTGGAAAACAAAAAAAGAACTCCTAGAATCGGAAATAGCCCTCCAGCTCAACCTACTTCTCTGGTCAGCCCCCAGCCTCTACTGGAATCGACCTCGGTCTCTCGTACGTGTTAACACGGTCAGTGTATCGTCCCACTGACAGGTTGGACTACTAGGGTATCCTTCCCCTGGCAAGGAACTATCAGAACGTCAGGGTGTCCTCAGCCCTGAGCGTTCCACTTGAGCATCTGCTCTACTGAATCGACAAAATAAGGACTCACCTGGCGCACACTTGCCTGGCCAGCACATAAGACCAGGGCCTATGGTCAAATGTCGGTCACAGGGTGGTATGCCCAACAAACAATTCAATCAACATATATTGAAAGCACATCAACCATGCACATACAAAGAAGGAAACAAACTATGTAAACGCATTCCAATAACAGATAGACGATAAACATACTAAAGGAATAGCAACAATAAAACAAGGAATAGGCAAAGGTAACTTACATCAAAGAATGATTTACTCGAGAACCCCACTTGGCGTGTCTTCACTCTCTACGCCGAAATTTGGTAAAAATTTATTTTTAATAATAGTATATAAATTCTTTATGTCTAAATGCATATGTCAGCCTCACTAACGGTCCATGGACTAACCTTAACCATAAGTCCACACTTATGTAGCCAGAATCCTACCGTTCTTCTTAACATGACACTATAGCCCAGTGGTCAGGTGGTCCCACTATTGTTATGGGGTCTTGGGTTCCAATCTCAATGGCTACAAGGTTTTATCTCCTCTCTTTTTATTTTCTACCACTATTCTGGCCCACTGGTAAGGCCCATCAAATTGGTCCAGACCCACTCCCCTTATATGATCAAACCCAGTTGACATGACCCATTTATTTAAACCAACTTGGACTCACTCTAAATCGATTGCAATTAAACCAGATCCAATTGAATTTGACTTACCCACTTAACTAGTCTAATTCAGTTGAACCCAAACCGGTTGTCTCTAGTTGACTTGATCAACAAATCGAGGCCCAACCAGAGCCCAAACCCAAATTAGAATCTAGTTAATTCACTTGATCAAACCAGCCCGAACCTAATCAATTAAATCAACCAGATTCAAAATCAAGCCAACTTCTATTAAATCAGATCCAATTCGAATTAGACTCAACCTACACCAATTGACTTGAACCAATCAACTCAACCAAATTAATCCATCCAGATCTAAACCCAAATCAGTTCTCTTTTAAAATCAACCCATTGAATCAATTTAAATCAATTGAACACGGTTTAACAACTAACCCAATTAATTAACTTAGTTAACTAAACTTAAAAAGATAAACTCGTCTTCCACCTCTGAACCGAGATCACCCCCCTGGCGGAGCTTCACCGACGCAAGGGCGGTGCTCTTGCCTGGCGCAATAAACGGCGGCAAGGGTCGGCGGCCGGTGACAAGGTCTTCACCGTCCGAGGGTGTCTGCCCGCCGATAGTGCTCACTACGCAAGGACCAGATGCTCCACATCTTCCTCTCGCCGGAACACCCATTACCAGCGCCCAGTCCCGCGACAGAGAGCGGCGAGGAACTCTAAATCCCTCGTCCTCTCTTTCTATATACTTATTATATGCTACATGCATGCTAAAGTTTGGTAAAAGATAGACAGGGAAGGAGGAGAAAGAAGATCTCACCTGTGCTTGACGTCCAACGAGCGCTCCACGGACTGAAGCCCTGTTCCTCCTCTTCTCTGGTGATGGTCCTGGCTCCCGTGATCCCGTTCCTTGCTTCTTTCTTCAGTTTTCTCCCTCACTGCCTCTCTGTCTCTCAATCTCTCGTGGAGAAGGTGGTGGCGCTACTCTCCGATGATGGTCGTCAGGTTTACAGAAGTCCACCTCTATTTATAGAGCATAACAGGAACTTATAGATAAGCTCTGATTTGTAATTCAAGTTTATCTCGAAGTTTTAAGTTATAGTTTATCTTTGTTTTGAATTTTATTTTGCAGCTCCAGCGGATCGGATAGGATTTGCGGCGGCGCACGCGGCGACGCGCTGGAGAAGAAAGAAGTCGCAACACCTTGCGATCAGGTCACTCGGATGGATAGCCCTGATCGCGCGCAGTGATCCAACGGTTTCTAACTTAACATCTTGCTTTGGATCTGTCCCTGTTTCGGATCAGCGGTGTCGATCAGCCAAGAGCGAGCGGTTCGATCTTGATCCCCTGCCTCGAACTCGAGTGAAGATTGATGATGAGCGGTCAAGATAGGCCCGCACGGTGGGCTCATCTTCATGCTAGTTTTAAGTAGAAATGGACGGCTGATCTTCGCCTGACTGCCTCGAACTTATCCATCATCCAAAGATTATTTAATCTCCGCCGCCCATTTTTTTTCTCTTTGTATTAGCTTTCGTGGCAGGTTTTCATTTGAGTCCTCCCTTTTTATTTATATTACATGCAGGTCCTCCTCGCAGAGAGATGCAAAATTCTTATTAGGTCCCTAAGTTCTCTAAAATTACAACTAGGTCCCCTGACCTAGAGAGGGACGCATTATCCTTCAGTCCCTGGTTATTTCTAAAATTACCATTAGGTCCTTAATGACCCCAATTAATCTAAATTACAGATTTAATTATTTTAAATCACTCTTTAAAATTCATAATTCATCTCCTCATCTTATTATCCCGTGTATGACTATATATTAGGAAGTATCCTCTTATTTAATCACACTCCTATCATCAAATAAATATTTTAGGAGATATCCTCTAAATTAAATAAATTCAAAATTTAACTTTATCTTTAATCACAAGTAAGATGATTAAAATTATAAATACTTTTAATCTTAAGATTTGGAACACTATTCTTATTCAAATAAAAGAAATAACTAGAATTTTTATTCCAAATAAAAATTTAAATAAAAATCCTTGGGAGACTCTCCCTTATTCTCTAACAATTATCGAAATTAATTAAAAACCTAATAACATGAAATTCTAAAAATACCCTGGGCTTCACAGTCTCTGTTGAGGTGTTGTTAATGATAGAGGATTCTTATGGTCATGTGTGAGAGGTATAGGATGTTAGATGAGAAGTTTGTTTTTGATCTGTTGAGATTCATGCATGGTTGTTGTTATGATAAGGGTGGATTACACATAAGACGATGTCTTGGCTACTGTTATTCTCTGAGATATTTGAGTTAGTAATGGCTAGGGTATTAGTGCAAGAGTATGGGTTGTAGTTATTGATTTTAGATTAAAGAACTGGTGGTGATGAGTTAGTATTAATCAAGGTAGGGTTGGTTAAGGGCCTGCAGACTGGCTGTCCCCTTCGAGGGACAGCTGGGAAGCCTGTGGTTATCCAATACAGGCGTATAATATACCGTTGGAAATATGAGGAAGAGATCTTTCCAACGAGCCTTAGATCAACTCAAACGGTTCTGGAATCAAAAGTTATGAGCTGTTCTTTGGGACTGCGCATTAATTTCAGAAATTCTGCATTAACATTATGATTAATAATAATAGTTCACTTTGTGTTGGTAATGGTACTGAGTCATGATTATCGTTACCAGATATCGTCGTTGAGCGTTGAGCCACGTCAGGAGGGACACAGTTCAGTCGGATAGTTATACCAGTTGTGGTAAGTTACTCTTGCCTAGATTCTACCTAATGTTTAGGTTCCTTGTTTTGATGAATGCTGTTGGTTGACATGTCTTTCTTTATGATACTTGTTGTTCTTGGATGCATGCACATACATGATATTTATTGCTCTCTTTCCTCGTATATGTGTGATTGATATGCTAGTGGCAGTGCTATTACTACCTGTTTGTTGGAATGCTCCGTTGGACATGCCCACCCGTGGGTCAACACTTGATCATGGGCACATGATCTTGTGTGTTGGCAGGGAGGTATGCGCCAACTGAGTTTGATCTTCCGCCCTATTCAGTGGAGCACTGAGGCTCTGGTTTGGGAACGTTCGGGGACGGGACACCTTGACGTTTCAGCTTGCCATGCCAGAGGGACAGTACTCTGGTTGTCCTGCTTGTCAGTGGGGTTGATTCACTGGCTGTGTCAACACATGGGAGAGGTGGCACTACCGAGGTGCGACAAGTTCGTCGCTTGTAGCCCGAGGCTGTGTTGCTGTCTGGGGGATCGTTGCGGAGCTATTTTTGTGGAAATCTCTTCCAGAGCCCCGAGGGCTATTGTGGGACAGGAGTCGTACCATTGCAGATGCCTGTGGTAGACTCTTAGGATCTGTTTGCGTGGGGTGTAGCCTAATTGCTTAATGATTCTTGGATTTTGATATCATGTTTCATCTTATTGTACTTATGTCTTTGAGATCCTTGCAGGGTACTTACTGGGTTTTCAATCCGAAAGCTCACTAGACTTTCCTTCTCTCATTTCAGGTCCTGAGGAGTAGGAGACGTGCGAGAGTCGGGGTGGGATTTTGCTGAGGTCGGAGGATCTCTTTATCTTGTGTTTTCTATGTGATAACATTTTGTTTAGGACCCATGTAGGGTTTGTATTTGTTTAGTGTACATGGACCCTTTGTGACTTATTTTATTTTCGCTGTGATTATCTTGAGGATATTTATTATTCTTATTGAGACTGTTGATTATTATCTGTTATTTGCTTTTGATTACTTAGGCCTTGTACTCGAGAGGGGCTCGTCTCCACTTGGGTACTGTGATCTGTTTATGTGCTCGAGGTCCCAGAATTCGGGTCGAGGCGTTACACTCGCTCCAAAATTCCGTCCCCCTCTCTGCCTCAATCTCCTCCAATTTATTCTTTTTTTTCATTATCTTTATTTTATTATTATTTTTTTTGAATCAATCTCCACCGCCATATTCTAACACTATAAAGATAAGATTATATATATATATATATATATATATATATATATATATATATATTTGAGTTGGCCCGGATAAGACCATATCTTAAAACTTAAATTAATTCTTTAACTACAGCAAGGATGAGATGAATTAGAATATTTATTATTTTATCTGATTTATCTCTTCTTCTTTTTTTATCTCAAGATTGCTTCGGATGGTTGTTATAAAAATCAAATTCCTCTTGAATTTTAGCCGATAAGATTAAACCTATATTTTAAATTAATTTGATTTGATTGATTTTTTTTTTTTGTCGCCTCGGGATTGGTATTCATATCTTGGGATTTGTGTTTCTCCAAATTCCCCTTTAGATCTATTCTCGGGGGTATTCTGGGATTTGAGACCGCCTCGGGACCTGTGCTCTAGGGCTATAATCTGATATTGCTTCGGGATTTGTGTTCTCAGGCGATCCTGAGATTTATATCCTTGGCCTGCCTTATCATGGGCTATTCTAGATATACTAAAATCATAATCGATTAAGATTAGGAGTTTAGAATTTTTTAAAATTAGAATTTCAAATTCTATTTAAATTAGAACATACTTTATTTTTCTTATATAAACAAAGATAATCTTTCAGCCAAAACATACAAGCAGATAAGACAATCTTTTCATCCAAAACTTCAATCTTTTCCCTTGGACATTAATATTTGTGAGAGATATATTCAATTTTCTTGATAGATGAAACAAAACTGTCCAAGTCAATTTAGTTGACCAGAAGTACAAAAGTAAGTTGTCAAAACACAATAAATCATTTATTAGCATCAGAATGACAAATAATAATAATAATAATAATAATAATAATAATAATAATAATAATAATAATAATAATAATAAGTAATGACCCACATCAATAGGATAAGAGGCTCTGGATTAGGTTAGATTGGGAAGGAGAAGGGTAGGAAGAGGTTTTGAGTGACAAAAGAAAATTAAGTAAAAAAGATGATAATGTTTAATGTAGGGGTGAAAATATAAATTTACTTTATATTACAATTCCATTTATCTGGGAGGGTTTATATTCCCATAGTTCCTGTGAATTCAAAGCCCATGAAGTTCCAAAATTCCCAGGAATTTAATATGTTATGGGGTAAAAATAACTGTAGAAGCGTAGCATAATTAAGATCGTCAAAATAAAAGCCCAACTACTTGGTCATCCAATGGTGGAGGGTGAATTCCCAAGGGTACCAAGAGCTAGTGAATAAGATTCACAAGTGTCACGCTCCGAACAAAAGTCCTGGGCCTAGGCACACGACAGACTGGCCGCACCCGAGCAGGGACGGACCCCACTCGGATACAAGGCCTCAGCAATCAAATCCATACATCAGATAAACAACGGTAGTAATCCAATAAAATATAAATATATCTAGTAACATAACCATAAAGAGTGCACAGCGAAATAAAATCCTAGGGTACATATGCCCTATATAGTCAGAGACATTATGGCACTACAAGGGTCCTATAACAGTATAACCTCACCCACAAAGAAAATAAGAGGTTAGTAAACCTCAGCAAAAATCCCAGCAAGCCCGTACAACGACTCCTGAGCCTAGGGTCCTGCTACACCTCGGGATCTGAAAAAAAAAATGATCAACAAGCGGATGAGCTTTCGAAAAAAAAAGCTCAGTAAGTACCCGCAAGGAAAATATCAAAGTCATTCCACATATAGAATAATATATGCCAAAGAGAAGTGATCCAAAATGATACGAGGCAAATTAATGAACCTGTCCAAATTATACGAACAAACGATACGGGGATCACAATCCATACAATCCAAGAAGAGCGAGATTCTAAACCTACCTAAATGAGCATACCAAAGGTGTAGGGAGTCCAATCCATAAACAATAAAGCAAATCAAGCAATCCAGAAAACTCACAAGTCATCTCCCCTGCAATCACGGCCAGAGCCGGATCATCGGCCTAAGCCGGTTTCGACCCACCGTCGAGGCGGACTCAATAGTCAGGTAGCGCTACTAACCAAACATGTATGTACATGGTTAGCGTACCACCACACTGATGAGTATAATGGACAGCCATGGTATCCTCCCGACGGGCAGGAATCTGAACGCCAGGGTATCCTCCCCCACCAGTCATCCACAGGAGCAATACTTCTCAAACACGTCGGGCGGGAGAATCCACAGAAATAGGACAGTTGACGCATACCTACCCGGCTAGCGCACATGGTCACGTGTTTCCACGGCTAAGGGTCAGCTCACGAGTAGGCATGGTCAGCGAGCATGAAGTACATATCAAATGGAAGCAAGCATCCAACAGATCATATACAACTCAATCAAGAATCAAGGAGAGGCATGCATGACTTCGATTATTCATATACCAAAATAGTCCATTTTGAAACACTTAATAAAACACAACTATAATACTCAGAGAAATCATATTCATTTATAAAATACTTGCTTTTAGGTGATTGGCGATAAGTACTTACCTATTTCAGGGTTTTATCCAGTCAGTTCGTATCTTTCCCTGATGTGGCTCTATGCTCTAAACTGGAATCTGATAAACTAAAATCTATTTTTAGGAATATTTACAACTATATGTATTCACCCATATATTTTTAAAGGTCTTCTTCTTAAGGCTAAACTAATATCTTCACCCATATGAGTGGGCCATGGTCCATAACTTTACCCTAACCCATTTAAGTCAAGAAATGGGTTTACCAGTCATACCAGCCTTCCTATTATAATTAACCCATGATTGATCCTAAACCTTAGTTAAGTGTGTATACTTTTCATTAAGGGTGGTTGCTCTAATATCTCTTCAATCTTTTAATAACGAATTCCTCTTGTCCTAGAACTGTAAGTAGGTATTGGTGATTTCATTACACCCTAGAGTGCTGCAGTTATCAATGTATGCCATGTTTTCCATTCGAGGGACGTGATAAGATACTTAGAAACCTTCTCATAGACAAGTTAAAAGCATTACTAGGGTCGGCACCCAATGTTACACTGGTTTGCTTAAATAAATTAGTAGTAGTAACACAGTGAAGGTTAACGGGCTCACCTGTAGTTGTTTACAAGCCCCCGTTCCCAAATTTATCTCCCGTCAGCTATGTCAGCCAGGCCTACCTTCTCTATCATCAATATCTGTAGCATTGGTTCAACTAAGAAACCCACACCACGTTGCTCCCGCCCCGTTGACCATCATCAGTACACGATAATATCTTCTTTGTTAAGTGTTCATCACCCTTGGCTCTTGTGGATAATCAGTCTCTGGTCGGCTCAACTCAGCTACGTAACCCAACTGCCCAGTCCCGGGAGGAGGAAGGAACTGAATGGTGTCAAAGTTCTTCTTTCCCTCTGAGTCGTATGGAGGATGAGATGAGGAAGAGGTACTCGGTTGATGGAAATTCTTGGGGTCTTCTGCAAGTTCCAGGACAAGAAGAAGGTAAGAGTCTACTCCTTTTCAAGGAGCTTATCCTTCTCTATTCTCAGCGTCACTATCCCCTCAATCCCGACCCCTTAACCTTACCTCTCCTTCTTGGATTCGCGGCAAAAGCTGAGATGGACCTGTCTTTTTTCCCTCAGACAAAGTACTTGGAGATCTTCACTATGATACGGTGGTATGGCTCTCATTCTCTTAAGTACACGCGGTAGCTCTTAAGCCCAGCTTAAGGCCGTTGTTCAGTCCCAACTAAGTACTTACCATGGGAGAATAATGTCTTTAATAGAGTTCCCGGACGTTACTAGCTGCTCACAACTTCATTATCACATGTGATCCAACCCGATAACACCTTCTAATAACTTAGTTTAATCCCAGGATGACCAAGGGGCAACTTCTCCATTCCGACAGGTACAGTGGCTCGGCTAGATTCCCGAAAGAATGGTGGTGAGTGCCTGGGAAAGGAAACTCACCAAGCCTTTGGAGTTGTTTCAATACTTGGTCAATTTCATTACCTACGTACATGGCATGTCATTCCCATCAGTTTTAATGCTAGGTAGCCTTTCATATGGTCATTTTCATTTAGACCCCTTCTATTCCGAAAGCCTTACAACCAACTTCATAATCCCACAAGCCTCAGACAAGGCCTTTTACAATATAAACCCTCTTCTACTTAGTCCTTGCGTGCACGCCCACACTTGTATTACTTCGTTAGAGTTCAACCCATTTGCATATTAGTGCAACCATTGCAAGGTTATTCCATGCAAATCTTTATGTCATTCTTCATATTTCCCGTATCGTTATACAAGAAACTAGTTGCACAAAAGTCCAAGATTAAGTAATCAATAAAAATGTGAAATAAATCTTGCATCGATAGAGGGTTTGAGAAAATCTTGTTAACCAAAATCAGGGGCTTTTACAATCCTTCCCCCTTACAAAAATTTCATCCTTGAAATTTGCCATCTAACTTGCAACAGCCAGTACCAAATAGTTCTGGGAACGTTCGCTTCCCGATCTAAATGGTTGTTCCATCTCACCTTGACAAATGTGGGATGACCTTGCTCCTCAGCCGCTGCTCTTTGTAGTCCACGATCTCCACGTGTTGTTCCTCGTAGGCTCGTCGAAAAATGCGAGGGTTTGAACAAAAATATTAGGCTCAAACATCGGGCTTTGGACAAAGAAAAGAGCATGTTTAAAAAATGGGTTGAGCCTTGGGTATGATGTTTTCGGCTGGATCTGGTCTGACCAAACCCGAATTATATATACAAATAAAATTATTTATATGTCTTAACTTAATGGTATAAAATTGTAGTATAATGTAATTTTTCTATCAAACTCATTTAAATTTAATTAATTATTTAATTATTTTTATTTTAAACTATAAACTCTATTTTTTAATAAATTTAATTTTAAAAATTAAATATGGGCGGATTAGTGTGGGCCTTGATCATGTGTTTAAAATTATGGATGGGTCTTGCACAAAAGTGTAGACACGAATAACCGGACCGGGCTAGGCCAAGTTTGGACAAATATAACCATCATTATTATTAAGTCTTGTCCTGGTTTGAATCTGATCCGACCCACCCATTAACACCTCTTGCGTAAACCAACATGAGCCTTCACATGTTATTCCACTTGAGGTCCGTGCATGTGCATATCATAATTTATAAATCTTCATATCTTTGCTTCCTTTAATTTGGTATGATTTGATTCTTTCACTGCTTTTGCCCAAAAACACATATCCAAGCCTACATTTAACTGCATACATCTGGCTAGCTCCAGTAATGTCAGGTTCAACTTCTCTACCACTCCATTTTGTTGTGGGGTTTCTGGATTGTTGTAGTGTCTTAGAATACCTTCATTTTTATAGTATTCAACAAACTTTGTAGACTTGTACCCTGTTCCATTATCTGACTTGAAACATTTTAAATGTCTACCCATCTATTTCTCAACTTCAGTTTTCCACTCCTTAAACTTTATGAATGCCTCTAACTTTTGCTTCATATAACACACCCACACCTTTCTTGAGTAGTCATCAATAAAGGTGATAAAATATTCTGTCTTTACTTTTAATGGTACTGATTGGCCTTCATATATCTGAGTGTCATAATCCAAAATACCTTTACTATTATGAGTCCTGATGATGAATTCTTCACCCATTGTCTGCCATATAAACAAAATTTAAAAAAACTCAATTTACTGTCCTTGACACCATTCAACAGCTTCTGCTCATGGAGTTCTAGCATACCTCGTTCACTCATATGCCCTAGCCAAATATGCCATAGATTAGTGTCATCGTTGTCATCCTCTTCTAAAGAAGTTATTGTTGCTCCGCCTACAACTGTATTCCCCATCAACTTGTACGGGTTTTTAACTTTTTGACATTTCATCACCACCATGGCACTTTTTTACCACTTTCATAACTCTATCTTCTAATGTGTACTTGCAGCCATTGGAGTCCAATGCTCCCAAAGAGATTAAATTCTTCTTAAGATTCAGAGCATGCATGTCTCACCTCAGTTAGAATTCAAACTAAACCATTAAACATCTTAATTTTGATGTTCCAAATTCCAACTGTCTTACAAGCCACATTATTACCCATTAAAAACAAATCTACCATTATCTAATTCATAAGAATCAAACCAATCTTTATTTGGACACATATGACATGAACAACCTCCCAAAACGGTGGATTTGTTCTCCACATTATTAGAATTGTTCTCCAAAATACTCGCCTGATCTGAGAAAGAAGCTTTCTTATCCTTCACTAACCGGTTCTTCCACAATGGACAATCTCTTTTCATGTGCCCTTCTTTCTTGCAAATCTCCACTCAACTTTGAATTTACCCCTCGATTTCAATCTGGACCTGTTTATGAATTTTTTTGGTTCTTTGGATCTACCTCTTCCTTGAATGTTGCTTTAAACTATGATGACTATAAATTCTGCCTCCTCAATACTTGACTTATTTCTCATCTCATTGGACAGAAGAGCCGCTGTGACATTTGTCAATGACTTCTTCATGTACAGACTCCCCAACTTCAACCAAAGCTTGAAGACCAAATCTTCATCGATCACGTTGTACATGACCTCATTTGCAAGCCAAAGTCGAATCATATTCACCACCTTCAACTTCATCTCTTCCCAGTCCTCATCGTTGATGTTCTTCAGCTTCTTCGACTTTCCACCTAAGGTCTTGTATAGACCTTGTTGAACTAGCAGATCATAATATGTCTCTACCATAACCCAAAGTTTCCCTTGCCATCAAACTTCTCAACCTCGAATCTTCTAGATCTCTTTTATGCCATTATCTCAAGATTGCAACCTAGCTCTGATACCAGTTTGTAGAAAATAGATGAAGAATTTCATCATTCTATATGTAAGTCGATCACACTTTTTACTAAAAAAGAAAACCTGGTTTACAAAGAATCTCTCTCACACTCCATATCTATTTTGTTGCACTTGATAGACTAGAGCCTTATTTATAATCGTTTAGAGACAACTCTTATTTTGATATAATAGGACTTAAAAATCTAACTCTAAACCAATCTTATCTGTAATCATAACTAGAGTAGGACTCAAACCCTAGTTTGAACGAGTCATTCACAACTTTTTGGATCAAACTTAATCCTATGTTGAAAATAAGCAGGAGTAAGTTATTAACCTAACCAACAAGTTGGGATTTGGCTTTACCCAAAACCGGCCCAAATAGACCTCATGCACAAGATGGTATTTATAGACCCCCAACAACCTGCTGTAGTGCAACCTTGTCAAAAATCTAGTGGTAGACTTCAAGGCACATGCACACCACATAATTAGATAGTGTTGTCAAACAAACAACCAAGAAGAACAAACAATCATGCCAACACAAATTTCATGGAAACCCCGTATGGGGAAAAAACCATGTGACACAAATTGCTCCGCTATATAATGAGAGAAACGAGAGTACAAAAGAGCTACAACTAAAATGTGTATCACCCAAAAACATTAGTCACTTCTATAAGAAATATTAGCAAACTCTAATAAAGCTTTGCATAATAAAAAAAATTGGAACCTCCTTGAAGCGTGCTTCAAATGTATTTTAGTAGAGAATAATTAAACAGGAATGTTCATGTGTCTTGATCTTCAACTCCAAAATTATCCCTTGAATCCATAGTTGTATAGAATAAAACCTTCTCCATGTTCTTCTCTCCTTTTGTTGAGTTTTCCCTATGTGTTTACTTACTCACTCATGCCCATTACTTGCAACGTATGATAATATGTGACTATGCACCACATGGATTTTAGCCCACCCAATATGTGGGAGGCCAATATTACATACAAATGGTAGCTAAACTAAGCATAGAAGAAGAAAAATATGAAATAAGTACTTAGCTAAACTAACCTTATTATTGTACTTATTAAGAAGGTTTATCACCTTAATTAGTTTAGAAGAAGAAGAAGATAAAGAACATAAATACTTGCTAACTTTTTGATAGGAGCAGAAGGCTATATACATATCAGCTGCAACTCCAAAGGATTTGGCTAAAAGTTGAGCTTAGATTCTCCACAAGATCCCTAGATTTCAAGGAGACTCCATCTTCAACCTGTCATATAAAATACATAGTCGTTCTTCATGAGAAATTAATCAAGTTAAAGACATTCATTAAGTTTATGTCTACTTGCCATGTATTGGTGAAGTTAGCTAGTAGGACTAGAACTCATCTACAAATATATATTTTTTTTTTTGAACTTGTTAACCAATCAGTAATCAAACTCTATTCATCCATATCCATGTGTTTAGACTTTTATTTTAAGTATAAAAGTAGGGATAAATCCACTATTCGTCTCTGTACATTACCCCAATGTTCATTTTCATCCATGTACTTTGAAAATGTTTAATACAGTCCCTATACTTTGCGTATTTTTTTCAATACTATCTCTGATGCTGACGTGGCAACACAGGTGGCATACATATGAAATACAAACTATTTTTTTGAATTTTTTATTTACACGTGGCCGTATTTTGTTGACGTGACATTTTTTTTAAAATTGTATAATGATTTTTAAATGAAAATTTAATGCATGCTGACGTAGCAATTTTTTAAAAAATTAATAATATAATTAATTGTTTTTAAAAAATTATTCAACATTTGTAGAAACATTAATAATATTATAAATTATTTTTAAAAAAATATTTAAAAAAATTAATTTTTAAAAAAATAAAAAAATATTTAAAAAAATATTTAGAATTTTTTTTTAAAAATAATCATATAATTAATTATTTTAACAAAAATTTCCATGTCAGCATGGTGTAAATTCTCATTTAAAAATTATTTTATTATTTTTTTTAAAAATGCCATGTCAGCATGCCACGCCAACAAAATACGGCCACGTGTAAATAAAAAATTTAAAAAAATAGGTCGTATTTCCTATGTATGCCACCTGTGCTGCCAAATCAGCATCAGGGATAATATTGAACAAAATACGCAAATACAGTGACCATATTGAACATTTTTAAAGTACGGGGATGAAAATGAATATTCGGGTAAAGTACAGGGATGAATAGTGGATTTATCCCATAAAAGTATTGAATACTAATTCAAATAAGATTTATGCTCTATCCGATTTTGACTCATGCTAGCTCTCTCTATATGTATAACACAATAAATAGGATTATAGCATGAAACCTACCAGATGGTTTTTCAATGCTCTTCAAATCAAAATGTCAAACTTTAGATGTAATTTAATTACAAATGCACCTGAAAAATCATGCAATTTCAAGGTTATTTTTATCGGTATCTAAATTATATATTGAGAGAGAAAGAGAGTACATAATTGGATTCTAGCTTGAGTTCTATTAGTTGGCTTTTAATGTTTTGAACTTGAAAATCAAAATCTAAACACGTAGATGTCATATGCATATATAATAGAAACTAGTGCGAAACCAAAGTCCAATGTAATTTTAAAGTCATTTTAATTAATATGACTCTCTCAAATAACTCCAAAAAAACTATAGTAAACCTAATAAAAAGATATATGTATGTTAGGCCATTCTAATTATAACTCCATACTTGCAATCTTGATATATACATTATAAAACCTAAAACAACTTAAGTTTGAGATTATTTTGAAACATCAACCTGTTTTCTCAACAACAATTACTGTGTAACATTTCCCAAATACTATCAGTGTTATCCTATATATATTCTCATGTGTCTAGATGCTAAATAACATAATGAGAACTATAAACTATTAATTCTTCTAAATATTTTCACAAAACAAACAGTGGATCTTGTAACTCTCTTTAGAATTAGCATTAGTGCTTTAAGATCTTATTTTGATCATATCTAGGTGAATTGAAAAGTTATTGTGTCATTAAACTTGAAACCGACAACCATTCCCGCATTAGAATACATTAGCATATGTTTTTTATTTTTTTGACAAAGGTGATAAGCGCCCCTCAAAGGAAGTAAAGGATAGGTAATAGGTGCGGAATCTGTTCAACATAACTGTGCCCACACCTTGCAAGAGGAGGGGCTCGATCCTGAGACCCGTTCATGAAGATCGAGACCATCTCTTAGCAAGGGAACTCAATACCAATAGGTTGGTAATACATTAGCATGTGTTGATATATGATAAAAAAAAACCTATTCTTTGCAGAGAGATTAAACAACTTACTTCAGCCATAATAACAATATCAAGCAGTAATGAATCTCCAAACGGCATGATGCTAGTGTTGGTGATGGTCATGGGAAGCTTTTCAATCTCTAACAGTGCCTTTACTACTAGTCCCTTGTGGTTCTCACATTGTACTTTTATCAAAACACTCTTTCCATTGATCTTGGCTTCAATCTTTAGAGGAGGTTTTTCTCTTAACAGACTTCCATTTGAGGATAACGAGCTCTCACCATTATTCATCAGTGGAGGTTTCTTAATAAGAATAACTGATTCGACAGGAGTTTCAATCACTTCTTCTAAAGCTTTCACCTTTGATTTGAGGTCTTTGATATAATCCACAGTGTTTCCAAGAAGGGTATCTTTGTCACTCTGTTGAAAACCATGTCATTTGTTAGCCATATGTTGCACTTCAAACAAATCTATTTCTTTTCCATCTAATTTTTGTCAAGGTGTGTTTGGATTGACTGAAATTAAGGGGTGTTATTGAAGGACAAGCACACACCTGATTTATTTCAATATAAGAAATGAAAGAATTCATTAACATAAGTGAGACATAAAAGTTTCCCATTTTATTTCATTCTAATTTCTCCAATTCAAACACACCCAAATGTTTAGTTGATCTTCATTCAGAAAAGAAGTAATTCAAAAATATAAGTTAGTCAAAAAAACAGAAATTTCTTATTTTATTTCTTTTCTAATTTTACTCAATCCAATACACCCTCATGTTTCATTGAAAATTGTTTATTTATAAGACAAGCATGAAGCCGAAGTTGGTCGCGATAGAATCCATTGTCAAATGGAGCCTCACATTTACAAAGAAGGAGGACCGACAAGACTCACAAGGGAAGGATTTGAAGATACACAAGTTGATTAAAGGGCACTTTTGGATACTTTTTGACCCACCTATGCGATAGAAAGAAATGACTTGAGTAGTACTTAACCTCTAAATATATCGGCCCCACCAAAAAGACACCTATGTAACCGCTACTTATTATAAATAAAAGAATACGGTTTATCCATTTTTATCAAAATAAATAAATAAATAAATAAGATAAGTGATGAATCAAAATAAATAAATAAATAAATAAGATAAGTGATGAATTTCACTGGGGAAAGAAATAATTCAATAGCATTAAATGTTTCTATGAATGAAATGTACTCCAATTTCATCTATTAAATAAAGCTCTCATAATTCTTAATTTTCACCATGGTTAGCCCATTTTCTCCCACAAGGAGAGGTTGAAAGTTCGTACCATGCCAAGCGTGATTGTAGTAGCTTGTCCACATTTATCTAAACAAAGCTCTCATAATTCTAAGGCAGCTAGAATAATTGAGAAAGACTAGGTAATTTTTACTATTGTGAATTGATCCATGACCAACAAATTAATATCAAGATACCAATATAAGAATTTATGGAATATATAGGGGACTTTAAATGTTTTTAATTTTTAGACTTGACAAATAAAAAGCACAAAACGGTGAGAGCTACAATGTAAAATTAATCACTAAACCGATCTTTGGACAATGTTACTACTTTCTAATGTGACACCAATATGAATTGACAAATTTAGTACTAATGGTCTTTTAGCATTCATAAATTTTAGATATGTTTATGGTAACCAATTTTACAAAAAAAAATTGACTAGCACATTCCTTTCCACAATAAGAGATTGATTATTTAAACCACACCTATGATGTGCTTTTAGTCACTTGTCCACATTTATCGGAAAAAAAAGTGTTTATGGTGAAATCTTCTTCCATGGAGTATTTAGGAGCAGAGATGATTTACTGCAGATTACCTATATCGATGTCCAAATGATCAGCATGAATACAAATTAAGTTTTTCCTCGAATAAGACACCATAGGCAAACCGAGTTCTCTCTCATATATATATATATATATATATATATATATCAGTAGTGACCGATTGTAACATTTCTAGTATATCTTATATATATGCAAAAAATATATATTATATTTTTTATAATGTATTTAGATATATTTTGATTTATCTATAAATTTTAAACAATATCTATGTATATATACTTTTTAAAATTATATGCACATATATATATATATATATATATATATATATATATATATATATGTATGTATTCGGAAGATAAGATAATTTAAAAAGTATATATACATATCTATATATTGTTTAAAATTTATAGATAAATTAAAATATATCAAAATACTTTATAAAAAATATAATATATATTTTTTGTATATATATAATATATAAAATAAGTGTTAGGATCAGGCGGCCGGATGTTCGGCCGGCCTGACCCTAACAACTATATATATACATATATATAAACATCCCAAAAAAATAAAAATCAATAGAGAAATTAATTAAAAGAAAATGCAGTCAAAGAAATGCTTTCCATTCATTTCACTGAAACACATTATCAAAGCAAGGATTCAAAATATAGATGGAAATAATAATGAAAGAAAGATAATGAAATTATGAAAGACATCAAGTCACACATATATGCAGCAAGATAGAGGAAAGTAAATGAGGTTCTATTAATTAAAATATATAGTTTAATTTCAAGATATCTTTCATTAGCACTTTGATCCATCATGATGGACAATAACCCCATAAACATGGTTCAACTCTCAACCTCTTCTTATGAGGAGAAATGAGTAACCAACTTTTATAAAATTGGTGTATATAGATATATATACAAGAGTGATAGAATCAGCCCGGCCGCAAGTGCGATCGCCTAGTTATATCACCCATATATATATATATATATATATATATATATATATATATATATAATTATGAAATTATCTTATCATCAGAATACATATATATATATATCTACATATATATAATAATTATATAAAATATATACATAAATAGCTATACATGAATATAGTATATATAAAATATAATATATATATATATATATATATATATATATATAGAGAGAGAGAGAGAGAGAGAGAGAGAGAGAGAGAGGCCTTCTACTGTGCGGTCGGTTGGAACACTGTTTCAGTCCGACCGCCTCCCATTTTGGCCCTTGGAGCATGTTTGAAGAATTTTCAACCATATGAATGGCAAGGTCATCGAAAAATAAGATAGCCTGTCAATTTTCATACAATTTGGTAACCGTTTGGTCCTCCCACTTATTGGTTGAAATTTCGAACCATTAAAATTTATCTAAAATAAGAACCGTTAAGTAGGAGGACCAAACGGTCACCAAATTATATGAAAATTGACAGACTAGTTTATTTTTCGATGATCTTCCCATCCGTACGGTTGGGAATCCCTTAAACATGTTCAAGGGCCAAAATGGGGCGGCTGGATCAGTACAGTGATCCAGCCGCTTGATAGTAGAACCTCCGTATATATATAATTCTATCACCCATATATATTATAATATATATTATAATATATATATATATATATATATATATATATATATATATATATATATATATATACTACTATGTGGTAGGCCTTATCATCAAAGTGCATTTCGTTTTGGCCCACTTGTACAGTGTTTTGAGAAAATCCAACCGTATGGATGGAACGAACATCAAAAAAATATGCTAGCATGTCAATTTTCATACAATTTGAGAACTTTTAGGGTCTTCATCTTAAAGGATGATATTTTTTAAACTGGTAAGTTTTCTATAAATTTTGACCCGTTAAGATAAAAACCCTACAAGTTCCCAAATTGTATGAAAATTGACATATTAGCTTATTTTTTTATGTTCTTTCCATCCATACGGTTGGAAAATAGTTAAAACACTGTGCAAGTGGCCAAATGGGAGGCGACCTTACTTGCGCAGTAATCCGGCCGGCTTTATAATATCACTCCCGTATATATATATATATTTTTGAGTATCTTCCCAATCTATTTCATTTAGTGGTTGGCTGAAGTCATCGAATTTAGGGGATGTATATATATAGTCATGATACAGTCCGGCCGCTCTTATCACTATTCATTTACAGTCGCCTCATTTTGAGACGTTTGGAGAGTATTTTTTTCAAATCCAACCATATGGATGGAAAGAACATCGAAAAATAAGATAACATGTCGATTTCATACAATTTGGGGAGGTGATGATCATTCATCTTAAAGGATGAAATTCTGAACCGATAAGATTTCTATAAAATTTCACTATTTAAGATGAATAGTCATCACCTCCCCAAATTGTATGAAAATCGACATATTATCTTATTTTTCGATGTTCTTTCCATCCATGCGGTTGGATTTGAAAAAAAAATATTCTCCAAATGTCTCAAAATGAGGTGACCTTACTTGTACAATGATGCTACCGGCCATATATCATAATTATTGATATATATATATATATATATATATATATATATATATATATATATATTATTTTATCATGTAAACACTAGCGAAGGAACAAATACAGTGAAATGAGATCAATATAAGTAGATGAAGTAGAACCTTCTTGTGACCAGGGATGGTTTTTGATAGACTGACAAAGAGGCGGGTGAGCTTTTCCCGCCGCTTCCTTTCGGCTAGAACATGATCCTGAAATGAAGAAGAAGAAGAAGAAGAAGAAGAAGAAGGTGGTTTTTTCCCCCAGCTCCTTGAAGCATTGAAGAAGCCAGATGGCTCATAATAAGACTTTGGACTCTGACAGCCTAAAATAATATCCAAGTCATGATCCATTTGGTCCATCGCTCCTTGGTTGCCAAATGAGAGGAATCTCAGGGACGAAGAACTCTGCGGTGCCGGTGACGTCGGTGCCGATAACAAGACTTGGTCGGCTGCACCCAAGTCCTTTCCTTCATCCTTTGTGGCATTATTTGTGTAGTTATAATCCATTAATTGAGGTTCGTCCAATATTGATGAGCAGCTGATCAAGTTGCTGCAGGGAGTATTATTGGTGATATATATTCGCCGGAGATTCATTAGACAGGGATTGCCAAAACTCTTTTTCCATCACTTGTGCCATCTGTATGTTGTGGTGTCAACTGATCGATCGATCCATCATGTAGAGAGAATTAAACTAATCAGTAATCAAGTATATATATATAATGGTCGCTCATTATCAAACGAAGCTTTTTCTAAAACAATGAATTAACCCTAATTTACTTACCAGCTTTGATAAACGTTGAACTGATCCAATGCCCATAACGTACTCCAAGTCCAAAGTACTATATATTAGTTAAAGAAAAGTAGAAAAGATCATCACATTCATCAGTGAAGGTAATGAAAAACTAATTAAGCTTCATGATAACAAATTTGAGCTTTCATATTCATATATATAACAAGAAGACTAATCAAACTCACCTCTCAAGTAAATTAAAGAAAGCTCAAGCTTCTCTCTCTGTCTCTCTCTCTCAAAGGTCTGGATATAGTGAGAAAGTGACATATATAGCATTTGATAGAACGTGAGAAAGTTTTCTTTTTTTTTTTTGGACAAACATGGGAAGTTAAGAACGTGTACAAATTAACGGTCCAGCTCGAACCTTGAATGTTATTGGTGAGAAAAGGTCTTTTTCAACAACTTTTCTTTTTCTCTTTATAAAATTTTCTACAACTTATTGAGGGACATATTTTTAATCTTTGATCAAGACATGTGATTTTCCTTTCTCGTTTAAACAACACCCCTCCATGTTACATGCTTGTCCAACCCCGCGCCCACCAGAATGCTCGTTTTGTATTTGTTTTTATTCCATCAACCCTTATTTATATTTGAATAATAATAATAATTACATTAAAGTATATTTAATTAATTTACTTTCACTTAAAAAGTAATAGACCAAATAAGACACTTATTTGCGTTCAAATCCTCCCATAAAATAAAACTAAATTAAAACCGTGCTATCGTATGTGAGACGTTTTATTTAAAACTTTTGCTTTGTTATTTATCTATTTCCACAAATCTTTAACAATAATTACTCACAAAAAAAAATGAAACAAATGAATGCATATAATTGACTCCCCTTTTTCTTTTTGAAAAGGACATGGTTGATTAAAGAATTGATGAAGAAGTAAATGGGCTAACTCTAGAAAGAAAAACATGCGACTATATATACTAATATATTATATATTTAGTACATGTTCTAAAAGTTAATTTGAATATTGTTAATTAATAGTTCTTCTCCAACTCTTGGTCTTGAACTATATATAAAGCATCATGTGCCAAGCACTGGAGACTGCCTTTCAACTCACCACCTTTTGATTAAGATTTTTCAACACCGTCCTTCTAGAAGGTATGGTCGCTAAATAGACATGAAGATCGAAATTAATTTACATTATGCCCTATGATATGAATGAATCCAAACATAATAACCTATTAATATTGCATATATTCAAACTTGTGTCTCACGAGTGACAATTACCATGTCATGTACATTCAAATCAACAATTTAATTGTAGAAAAACAATGTCCAGTAAATGGATAAACCGGTTATTAGAGGTTTGGGTTTTTCTTTTGGGTCATTTGCCAATATAACCATTTTGAAAATATTTTATTATTTTTTAGATCTACGGCCATTTTATTTGTCAAAATGACCATGAAACTGCCTAGCACAATATTGACTAGGATTAAATATAATTATATAATTTTTAAGAGTTTAAATACATAACATTTTATAATTAACGCTTATTAGAGAAAGGCGTTTAGCTTCAAAGAGCCGATTTTAGTATTTTATGGAGCTAAACGGTGTTCCAGAGACCATTTAGCTAGAACAAAATGACCTTTCAAAAGTCGTTTAGCTCTGGGGAGCTGATTTTAGTACTCTTTGGAGCTAAATGGTGTTCCGCAGAACATTTAACCCAGGAGATAGGGACCCTAGAGCCAAATGGTCTTTGAAAGCCCATTTAACTCTAGAGATTTGATTTTAGTGCTCTTTGGAACTAAACAATGTTCTGCATACTGTTTAATTGCTGAGATAGGGTTCTGGGAGTTAAACAACCTTTCAAAGGGTCCTTATATATATATATATATATATATATATATATATATATATATAAACAAGCCGGCCAGATCACTGTGCATATCCGGCCGCCTCCCATTTTGGCACTTGGAGTATGTTTGAAGGGTTTCCATCCGTACGGTTAGAAATCTTTCAAACATGCTCCAAGTGACAAAATGGGAGGCAGCCGGATCTGCACTCTACACAATGGTTGCACATCACCAAGGTCGTTAAACAACCTTTCAAAGGGTCCTTTTAGTTATTAGAGGTTTGGGTTTTTAATTTGCCAATATAACCATTTTGAAAATATTTTATTATTTTTTAGATCTACGGCCGTTTTATTTGTCAAAATGACCATGAAATTGCCTAGCACAATGTTCTAGGAGTTAAACAACCTTTCAAAGGGTCCTTATATATATATATATATATATATATATATATACTGGTGATATGATCAAGCCGGCCGGATCACTGTTCAGATCCAGCCGCCTCCCATTTTGGCACTTGGAGCATGTTTGAAGGATTTCCATCCGTACGGTTGGAAATCCTTCAAATATGCTCCAAGTGACAAAATGGGAGGCGGCCGGATCTACACAGTGATCGAGTCTTATGATATCGGGACTAAATATATATAGAGAGAGTAGTGTTACTATGAGGCCGGCTGCACATAGTAACACTACTCATATATATATTTATATATATATTTATATATTATATATGTATATATATATATATATATATATATATATATATATATATAAACAAAGTATGGGCTCATACTTATCACAGTATGGGCCCATACTACAATAGTGCATACAATGGTGATAGGGTGGGCCGGTTGCACTTGCAGCCGGCCTCACTTTATCACCAATGTATATATATATATAGGGATGTGATACAATGGGGCTGGCCGGACATCCGGCCGCCCCATTGTATCACATCCAATACATGTTATATATATATATATATTTATATATATTTAAAATTTTATTTTAACTATATATATCCTATACAATTTATCTATAAATTTTTTATAATTTTTATATATATATATAAATAGTTATTATATTATCTTCATCAGAATACATATATATATCTACATATATATGTAATAACTATCTATTTATATATAAAAATTATAAAAAATTTATAGATAAATTCTATAGGATATATATAGTTAAAATAAAATTTTAAATATATATAAATATATATATATAACATGATAGGGATGTGATACAATGGGGCTGTCGGATATCCGACCGGCCCCATTGTATCACATCCCTATATATATATATATATATATATATATATATATATATATAGTATTGCGCTACAATTAGGCCGCCCAAATCACTGTGCTGATACGGCCGCCTCCCATTTTGGCCCCTTGATCATGTTTGAAGGATTTTCAACCATACGGATGGGAAGATCATCGAAATATAAGCTAGCCTGTCAATTGTCATATAATTTGGTGATCGTTTGGTCCTCCCACTTAACGGTTCTTATTTTAGGAAAATTTTAACGATTCAGAATTTCAACCATTAAGTGGGAGGACCAAACGGTCACCAAATTGTATGAAAATTGATAGGCTAGCTTATTTTTCGATGATCTTCCCATCCGTACGGTTAAAAATCCTTTAAACATGCTCCAGGGGCTAAAATGGGAGGCGGCCGGACTGGAACAGTGTTCCAGTCGGCCGCACAGTAGAAGGACCCTATATATATATATATACTAACATACTTCTTCCGCGCTATGAGGACTACATCATGTTGTTAGGGCATGCATTTTTTCATGAATAATTTGGTTAATAGAATGCTCATGTTACTTGAGTTTGTCAATCATCATGAGTGTACTTTGAACAAGATTTGTCTACTTATATATTTTTAGATGATTTTCTGATTTAAGGGGATTATACGTTTGCAAGTGGAGTCAAAAGTTGCACATAACCAAGGTCGTGTTCAATAGACGTACGGCCAACATGATCTTGCTAGTATGTAATACTCGAGTCATGTGGTTTTCTATGTAGGCATCTTCTTGTAGCTTGTATACACACCGCGTTACTTCATATGTTCTAGGACCAAGCAAGCAAAATCATTTTTTGAGAAGCCTGTTGACTGTCCTAGATTTACAAATGAGATAGTCAAGTTGGTATGTTAAGGCTCATTGTTCACCAAATGCAGGTCTACTATGACTTGATGTTCACCAAATGCAGGTGCATTTTTCACCTTGCTTCTTATAAGAGCAATGATGGTTCCTAGTAGAATAATGAGATCCATTGATTGGCTAACCATCTACAAGAGTTACAACTTGTTTCTGGTGTGCCCATGTATGACCACCCTTACACTAGGGTTCATGATCCTTTGGTTTCGAAGAAGAACCCCACATCCCATATCTAACAGGAACACAAATCTTCAACTCGCTGATGTGGCAATTGTTGTGAAGTAGGACATATCAAGACCAATTTCTCTTAGCAGAGGCTGGATGTGGGGTTTCAAGCATCCAAATCTTACCAAATTGGTGCGAGTTTGAAATATTTGTGCATGTGGGGATAGGTGACATTGATTGGTAAAGCAAGTTGAGGTATTTTTCATCCATTAATTATGTATTAGATGTATTTGTGTTTGATGGAGATATTATATGTCGATGCTCAAAACGGTTATGGCCGGGAGGACCGTTTTCCTCTTGGAGTTCAACTGAGATAAAGGGTAGTGGTGAGGTAGTTGGTGTTGGGGACTCGAGCTTTCCATGGCTTCTGGCCGTCTAGAGGCATAGAGACAGGGGAGTGACCGCTGAGAAGGGAGGGGGTCCTTCTTGCCTGAGAAACAAAGAAGTCCAGGGGCCTTTCCCCTAGACCCTCTGACGCTCAAGTTAGTTGGGTGGAGGTTAATGGAGATAGATGGATCTGAGGAAGGGAAGAGGAAGGAATCCTCCTTATACTTGGGTAGGTGCCCTATAACGGCCGACCCCTTATGCTGTCCCCTACGACTAGTCAAATGTAGCCTCCTTATCAGGCGTGACTTCTATCAAGCCCGGTGCTTGTCAGCTGTGGCAGGAGGGGGCCTTCTTGCAGTCTGAGGGAAAGGGAATCTTCACGTGCCCTTTCCTGGCCGGTCGGCCTGCTGCGGGGATTACTCGATTTGCACCACGTGGGATGTCCGGTTTACTCCTCAAACATTGTAGCTAGATAAGCAACGGATGACAAGGAAGTTCGCTGTAACTTTAAAATGTCAGTGTGAACTTCCAACTGTGATGGGGAGAGTTAGCATATCTTCAAGTTGTACTACCCCTCTTGGGAATCTCACAAGAGGGGACATAACTGGTTATAGCTGTTCTGATCTGAGCTCCATCCTCTGGAAGACGTCTAGAAAGATTACGTCAACCGAGCTCCCACTATTAATAAGGATCCTTCTTATCTCATAGTTGGGGAGAGTAATGACGATGAGTGCATCATCGTGTGGGTGATGTATCCCACCCAGGTCATTGTCAGAGAAGATAATATAAGGCTTGGCATGAGGCCTCTTCCGAGATCGCCCGGCTTGGTATGTTATCTGAGCATGACTCTTATGGGTTGTTGTACTCTTTCCTCCATATCCCGACCTGCCAACTATGAAGTGAATTATCCTAGCGGTAGGTCAGCTGTGCTTCGTAGAGGATGACCCTTCTCCTCCCGGGTCCCGGCGAAGGTATTGCTCGAGGTGACCTCATTGGATGAGGTCTTCAATTGCATCTATAAGCTGGATGTAATCCTCGATGTGATGGGCTTGGTCTCAGTGGAAGTGATAGTACTTCTTATTGTCCTTCCGACCTGCCGGGTTTTTCATTGGCTTGGGCTATGTCAAGATCTTCTAGTCTTGGTCATATATCAAGATCTTCTCTCGACTGGAATTGAGAGGAGCATAGTTTCGGTATCTGATCTTCTCCTCAACCCTGCGGGCCTCTCGAGGCTGGAGTCTCGGCTGCTTGACTTGGGTCGGGGTCCTCGGTCTAAGTTTGCTTCTTTTATGGGCCCTTCCCATCTGGGCTATGTGGGATCGAAAATACGCGCCTGACATCGTGAAGACACCAGATGATATATCGAAGCACAAATATCATTTTTTGTTTGTTTGTGGGTTCTTTTATTCCTAATAGAGGCAAGCCCCTATTATTAATTACCCCGAATAAGATTGCGGGAACCTCCGATTAAGGGCAAAAGGACAAGTAGAGGCAATGAAAAAACAGAATTTATTGCAGAACTTGACAGTTTATTACATATGAATATCATCATGGGTATGTGAATATATATTCTTATTTATTTATTTATTTATTTATTTATTTATTTATTTTATTTTATTTTTTACGACGCCGCCTTGTATGCCTCGCCGCCGCCTTTGAATTCGCGCCACTATGCCGCCGCTTTGATATTTGCACCATATGCGTGCCCCACCGCCGCTTTGAGATTCATGCCACTTTAGGGTTCATACTTTCATCGAATGCTTGATGCCGCTTCGGGATTTATGTTTCATTGGTCGCATGTCACTTTGGGGGTAATATTTATCAGCGCTTTGAGATATGTGCCCGTCATTGATGCCTTGAGATGAGTACACATATGTTCAAACTTTTTTCTTGATTGCATTTTTGTCATAAAATATCCATTTTAATGATACTTCATAAGATCCCCTTTTAAACTAAATCAGCCCTCCTTATGAAATGGGCCCAACTCCCCTTTTGGCATGACTCCTATTGTTTTCACCCACTACTTTTCCAATTGAGCCCATCTCTCTCCCTTCTTTTGGCTTTCTTCATCAATTGGCCCGTTTGTATACTTTTGAAGCTTCCCTTTAAATGAGCCATTTCTCCTTATATATATAACCATGACTTCTGGATACTTTAACTTTCAATATATCACCAATTTCAAGCATGCCCCATGTTGAAATATTTTTTCCCTTTTTTTTATTTTATTTAACAAGTCAAAGGATATTTCTTCATTTCCAACCATTAATGCAACATTTACAAAAGCATATTTTGACTTTATTCCTTTATGCAACTGCTGAGAATTTCATGTTGCTTTCAACGAAGGACTTCAGAAGAATTTCTCCACTTCTTTGCAAAAGATTGCTTACATGACTTGTTTTGTGCCATGTTTGACCAAGTCATAGATTTTTGAAGACTTTTCTACTAAAGAACCAACACCAGAAGCAGTGATTACATTTTTTTTTTTTAAATTCTCAAGATAACTTCATAGCAGCCATCATGATGTAATTTATTGATTTCAAGTTTCATGCCTTCTTTGGAAAATTTCATCAAACATCAGGAAGGTTCTTCTCCTGCAGCCTTATCCTTCATGGATTTGTTAAAGCATTTTATCAGACAAGAAGACAGTCAAATGTGAAATACGTGTATTTTGAATTGAATCTTTAATTTTACTATATTTAGACCATCCTTGCACTGACAAGTTTCTGAAGTTAACTCATGGGTCTTGCAAATAATTCTATGAAAACTCCATGCATTCTGCAGCTCGTTTACTCAGAAGAAACTATAAGAATCTATGCTCAGGCCTTCATTTCCTTTATCAAAGCGCAGGCATTGCAACAACTTCATTAAACAACCAATATCCCCATTCAATTTATTCAAACTGTAGATGAGAAATCTTTGAAGTAGTACATCAAATAGGTTATAGGCAAGTTTCAATCTCATCAAATCCCATAGCTTATCAAAGAAAAGGCTGTGAATAAATCCTCTTTATGTGCCACAACTTCTCCCATTTCTTCAGCAGAAAATTTCAACACAAATGGCACTTGAGGCATTTTAAAGCCCCTTTGGAGCATTTTATCAAACACCTAGAGGGCACTTATGAAACAAAGTATTGGACATGCCGTTTAAAACATTTTCTCAACAGAATCTACAAGATAAAGATAATAACATGAACTTCCTTGCTTGCTGAATTGGAACATAAACCAAACAAGCAGACAACAGTTCTTTACAATATGAAATTCGATCTTTTCAACCATTGCTTCGGCTTTCCCTTGAGCTTCAGTTTTCCTTTGAACAAGTCTTCGGATTACTTTGCTTCGCCCTTGTAGTATCTCATCACTTTTCCATTCTTGCAGTAGCACATTCAACACCGAAATCATAATCCAACAGAGCAGCTCATCCTCCTGTGTGCTAATGTAACATGCTCAATAGAGAGCTATTTGATTTCACAAGATGACCTGATGGAAATAAACTAAAGAACTCATAGCATGACATTCATGTATTAGTCTAGAGACTTCCAGATCATGCAAAGAGTATGTTTCCAGGATCGTTGCAGAAGAAATTAGAGAAGATGAATAAGGCATACCTGAATCCATTAGAAAAGCAGTTGGCCGATTCTACGGGTGTGGGTCTTCAAAACCTCGAGAGATCGCTATGAGGCTGTTTCTCAGATGGGGAAGAAAACAGAACGATATCTCTCTAGTTTTGGGACCACAACCCTATTTATAATTAAATATAAGGGGTATTTTAGTAATTATCTATTAGCCCATCATAAATAGATAATTACTATAAGGGTTTCTACACATTATTTGAACCCATGCTTTATCTAAAAGATATTTCTAGAAGCCCTTTTAAGATATTCCTGAATAGATCACTATTAAACAGGGCACATTAATTAATTGGATAACCTTTCATATACAATTGATAAGATAAACATATGAGTCCACATTAATGAAACTGCTAACAATCTCCCACTTGGACTACATATGTCTCCGAATATTGTATAAGATATAAACTTTAGTGTGCACAAATGTTGTTATCCCAACTTTGAAATATCATAAACAATCTGGTCCATCAATCATGTTAATATAGGATCAAAGCGGCCTTCGTCACATATATCCGTGACTAAACCTATCAATGGTCACAATATCAACATAATTAATGACATAGATCAAGTATGGATGTGTAGCATAGAAATTGCATGTAACGTGATCCAAATCATGGCTATTTCCAACTGGTCCTACTTTATGACTCCGAGAGTCTAACTTTCTAATACCTGATGTCAACCACGATAGAAAGTTATAATCTTTAGTTTCAGAGTATTCAATCAAACATGAATTTCATTAATATCATAAAACTGAAGTCTGTACAGAACATAAACAAAATATAAATATAAATCATGTCATAAGCAACAAACCCAAAAACAAACTCCCACTATATAGACATGTCATCCAGACTAACTACACCCATGTGAGCAACATGCTCATGAAACACCTTAGGTGGTAAACCTTTGGTGAGCGGATCCGCAATATTGGAGTTTGTACTTATGTGCTCTATCGACACTTGAAGACTCTGAACTCTTTCCTTCACAACAAGATATTTGATGTCAATATGCTTTGATTTTGACGAACTCCTGTTGTTCTTGGAATACAACTCAGCAGCCTTGTTATCACAATTTATCCTAAGTGGCTTATCAATTCCATCAACTATTTGTAATCCGGTGATAAAATTCCGCAGCCATATTCCATGATTTGATGCTTCATAGCAGGCTACAAATTCTGCCTCCATGGTAGAGGAAGCAACAAGTGTTTGTTTGACACTTTTCCATGAAATTGCTCCTCCAGCCATCATAAAGATATAGCCTGAAGTGGATCTCCTACTATCAATGCATCCAAAGAAAATCAATCTAGTACCCCACGATCTCTAAATGATCTGATCTCCGAAATGTGAGCTTGTAGTTCTTCGTTCTTTGCAAGTATCTCATGACCCGTTTAACTGCTTTCCAGTGATCCATACCCGGATTGCTCAAATATCTACCTAACATTCCCACTATGTACGCTATATCCGGACGCGTACATACTTGTGCATACATAAGACTCCCAACTGCAGATGCATATGGGATCTTTTCCATTTCCTTTTTCTCTAGTTCCATCCTTGGACATTGGAGCATACTAAATTTGTCGCCCTTGGCAACAGGTGTATCTCCTGGTGCACAGTTCTGCATGCCAAAACGGTTGAGAACCTTATCAATATAGGCCTTCTGAGATAGTACAAGTATACCTTTAGTACGATCTCGATCTATTTGTATACCCAGAACAAAAGATGCATTACCAAGATCTTTCATCTCAAATTTACTTGATAGAAATTTCTTGGTATCACACAATAGGCCTATATCGCTGCTTGCTAGCAAAATATCATCTACATATAGCACCAGGATAATAAATTTGCTCCCACTGACCTTGAGATATATACACTGATCAATGGTGTTTTCCTTAAAACCAAAAGAGGTTATCACCTGATCAAATTTCCGGTACCATTGTCGGGGGCCTTTGCTTTAAGCCATAGATGGACTTTTTAAGTTTACATACAAGGTGCTTTGAGTCCTTGGACTCAATATTCTCTGTTGCACCATATAAATTGTTTCATCAATGTCTCCATTGAGAAAAGGCTGTCTTAACGTCCATTTGATGTAACTCTAAGTCATAATGAGCTACAAGTGCCATGATAATTCTAAAAGAATCTTTTAAATTGAAACCGTGAGAAAGTTTCTTTAAAATCAATCCCTTCTTTTTGAGTAAAGCCTTTGGCGACTAGGCGTGCTTTATATCTTTCGATGTTGCCATTTGAATCCCGTTTGGTTTTGTAAATCCATTTGCAACCAATCGGTTTCACTCCTTGTGGCAACTCGACAAGATCCCAAACACCATTATTATCCATAGATTTTAACTCTTCTTTCATGGCTTCAATCCATTTTCCAGAGTTTAAACATGATTGAGATTCACTGAATGAGGTAGGATCCTTTTCCAACCCCAAGTCAAATTCATGTTCATTGAGATAGACAACATAATCGTTAGATATTGCCTTTCTCCTCTCTCTTGTGGATTGTCTTATAGGGCATTTCATATTGAGGTTGTTGATCTGAGATCTCCCTAGGAATCACTTCCGGTGACTCTTCTGCTTGAATGGGAGATGTTTCTTGAATGGGAATGTGAGTTGGTGCAATTGTGTTTGGGACATTTTCTTGATTTACAGGTTGAATAATGATAGGAATAGTTACCTTATCACTATCAACTGTAACCGTAGTAGGAATGTTTGCACGTTCCTCTTCAAACACAATGCTATCCTTATAATTAATCCCACTGTAATCAACATCCTCAATGAACTTGGCGTTCCCAGTTTCGAAAAAGGATCTGTTGGAGGGATCATAAAACTTGAAGCTCCTGGATCTTTCTGAGTAACCCACAAAATAACAGCTTATTGTTCTTGAGTCCAGTTTCTTATCATTAGGCCTATAAGGCCTAGCTTCAGCTGGACAACCCCAAACATGCAAGTGCCTAATGCTAGGCTTCTTGCCTGTCCACATCTCATATGGGGTTTTGGATACTGCTTTGTTAGGTACTCTATTCAGTATATAAACTGCAGTCTTTAGGGCCTCTCCCCAAAGTGATTCTGGTAAGGAAGAATGACTAATCATACTTCTTACCATGTCCTTAAGAGTACGGTTTCGTCTCTCAGCCACACCATTTTGACTAGGAGTTCCAGGCATGGTGTACTGAGGAACAATTCCGCATTCTATTAAATATTTGGCAAAAGGCCCTGGACATTGTTCCCCTGATCCGTCATATCTACCGTAATATTCACCTCCACGGTCAGATTTGACGGCTTTGATTTTCTTGCCTAATTGATTTTCAACTTCGGCTTTAAAATTTTGGAACATATCTAATGATTGTGACTTCTCATGAATTAAGTACAGATAACCATATCGAGAGTAGTCATCTATAAAGCTGATAAAATATTGTTGTCCATTCCAAGATGCTTTAGGGAATGGGCCACAAATATCCGTATGTATCAACTCTAAAGGTTCACTACTTCTATAGGCACCTTTATTCCTTTTATTTGTTTGTTTTCCCTTAATGCATTCTACGCAGATTTTAAGGTCTGATAGATTTAGAGAATCAAGTATTCCTTCTGACACAAGCCTCTGAATTCTCTGTTTAGAGATATGACCTAATCGCTTATGCCATAGCATAGATGAATTCTCATCAGTATATCTGCGTTTAGTACTTAGATTACTTGAATGCAGGTTCTCATTATCATTGGTGGTTATGGTGTCTAATTTATATAATTTATCAATTAAAGTCCCAGTACTAATAAGATTTGAATTCAAAGAAACACTAAATAATCCATTTCCAAATGAACAGGAATATCCTGATTTGTCCAAACAAGAAACATAAATTAAATTCCGTGCGAAAGGCAGCATAAACGAAAAGTTTCTAATAAATCCAAAAATAAACCAGAACTTAAACTAATCCTAAAGACACCAATGGCCTCCACAGCAGCCTTATTTCCATTGCCCACGTAGATGTATCTTTCAGTATCAATTGGCACTCGGTAATGAAGGCAATCCTGCAATGTGACACTTATGTGAGTAGTTGCACCAGTATCTAACCACCAAGTGTCACTTGGTACTAAAGCCAAATTAACCACGAACAAACAAAGTTGAGAAGTTTACCTTTCTTTACGCCATGCGGCGTATTTGGAAACGATCTTTCTTGACATGACCGGCTTTCTTGCAAAAGTAGCGGGGAGGTAACCTTATCCTGTTTCTTCTGATCTTTATGCTGCGATGTTCCTGAGTCTGCAGTTTCCTTACCCGTATTCCTCTTCCTTTTCTTATTGGCATTCTTATGTTGAGAACCAGTTGCCAAATGAGCACTTTCAACCCTCTCTTGTTTCAATCTATCCTCTTCTTGCACACATTGAGCTATAAGCTCATTCAGAGTCCATTTTTCCTTTTGAGTATTATAAGTAATCTTAAATGGACTGAATTGTGCAGGAAGGGAGATCAAGACTAGGTGAACAAGTATGTCTTCCGACAAGTCAAGCTTTAGGTTCCTCAGTCTTGTGACAAGATTAGACATCTCCATGATGTACTCCCTTATGTTTCCTTTGCCCTTATATATACTGCATAGAAACAAGCTTACTTAGGATAGTGCTTGTTTCCACCTTCTCACTAGCAGTAAAGCGGTCCGCAAGTTGCTTAAGGAAACTTTTGGCATTTTGTTCCTCAGTTATGCCGCCCCTTATAGTTTCCGGAATTGAGTGTTGCATGATCATAAGACTCATGCGGTTCGATCGCTCCCACTTCTCGTATGCGGATTTCTGAGCATCAGTGCTTTCACTGGTCAGTTCCGCAGGGCGATCAAATCTTAATGCATGGTCAAGATCCATGCAACCAAGCACTATCATTATGTGCTCTTTCCATGTCTTGAAGTTCGTACCATTAAGTACGGGAATGTTATTCATGTTGGCAGAAATCGAAGATACTATAAAGAAAAAGCAAATAATACTCACAATTAATAATCAATCTAATTAACATGTATACATGATAATGTCAAATAATATTAAATATATATACATGTATTTATCGGTGGGCCCATTTTAAGATACCTAACACAACATTGTTATTTAGTCTTTGGACAGAAATAACAACTTGTAAGTGGTACTCTTTAACTACAGTACAAGAATATTAATTAACTAGACCGGCCTTATAATTATGCCTTTCTTTGGACCGACACAATATAAGCATGGTGAAGTTAATATATTCAAGACTGAATCCATGAAATAATAAAATATTCAAAATTATGTTTATCAGTCAAGATGATAGAATATAATTTCAAATTTAATATTTAAAACAATATCATCTCAAAATAAATAATTTCAAATATTTTAAACTAACCTTATCCAATCAATATGGTAAAAATAATAATAAAATTTTAAATATTTAAGCAATATTCCCCTGAAGACCAAAACGTGGGAGTGCTCAAATATTTTAATTTTAACCTTATCCATATATGAATGGTTTTAAAAACTAAAGCTACCATCATCCATTATAAAAATTAAATTTTAAACATTCAAAATCCGTTGAATAGATGGTGCTGAAAAGTGAAATAACCTTTATCTATTACTAATGAATAATTAAATTTAAAAACATCTAAAATATCATACAAATAATAGATAAAGGATAATGTCATTGATTTAAATTAAA
Organism: Dioscorea zingiberensis; assembly: GCA_026586065.1. Classification (NCBI taxonomy): domain Eukaryota; kingdom Viridiplantae; phylum Streptophyta; class Magnoliopsida; order Dioscoreales; family Dioscoreaceae; genus Dioscorea; species Dioscorea zingiberensis. The sequence continues at coordinate 18,401,799 of CM048824.1, read as the reverse complement.
ATAAAAGTTAATATCCCATATGAAAAATTGTCCCATATGCAAAAATATCCGGTAAAAACCAAATATCCAGTCAAAACAATCTTCCTTTGGGCCGATTGTTTCACAAGGATCAGGCATATGTGATTATATCCGGTCAAAACAACCTTCCTTTGGGCCGATTGTTTCACATGGATAATGAAAGTAATGAGAAAGAAAATAGAATTAAAATTTTCAATCTTCGATCAACAAGCCATTAACCGGTGACGCCGCGGTGACCGCAGCTTTTAAACCCAATGCATGATTGCGGTGACAATTATATTAAACATAAATCTATCTCTAATCCTCTAGCAAACCTCTCTGATACCACTTAATGGAAATAAACTAAAGAACTCATAGCATGACATTCATGTATTAGTCTAGAGACTTCCAGATCATGCAAAGAGTATGTTTCCAGGATCGTTGCAGAAGAAATTAGAGAAGATGAATAAGGCATACCTGAATCCATTAGAAAAGCAGTTGGCCGATTCTATGGGTGTGGGTCTTCAAAACCTCTAGAGATCGCTATGAGGCTGTTTCTCAGATGGGGAAGAAAACAGAACGATATCTCTCTAGTTTTGGGACCACAACCCTATTTATAATTAAATATAAGGGGTATTTTAGTAATTATCTATTAGCCCATCATAAATAGATAATTACTATAAGGGTTTCTACACATTATTTGAACCCATGCTTTATTTAAAAGATATTTCTAGAAGCCCTTTTAAGATATTCCTGAATAGATCACTATTAAACAGGGCACATTAATTAATTGGATAACCTTTCATATACAATTGATAAGATAAACATATGAGTCCACATTAATGAAACTGCTAACATGACCAACAATATAGGAAGCTGTCAACCATTGTGCTTTCTTTGGATTTGGGATTCACTTGTTTCTTGATCTTCTTAATCTCTTGTTTGTGTTGCTTGATGCCTTTCGACAGGCAAAACTCCAGTCTTGAGCAATTACATCTATTTCAGTTCCATCCATATTTTTCCTCTATAACAGAGGTCTCTTTACTTGCAATTCCTGGTAAGAGATTGGGACTAAGCTTCTTCTTCTTATTCTGCAAGACTTCAAGAGAGCTCGGCAAGATTATTAGAACGGAGGTGCAGAGGATGTGCAGAGGGCTCTGACAGCCCGACAGAGCAGAGATGTAGAAATTTCTCCCGGGACTCGGTGGCTAGGCGACGTCAGGCTGAAATTTGGTGGGCTCAGCGCCGTCAAGGGTTCTGAGCTTCATCATTATTCTCCAATTGCTATGGCAATGGAACTCCAATGATTGGCGTAGTCTTACTTGTCTCTGCTCATGGCTTTGGGCGATTCTGAGATCCATGAATGAATTCGAAAGGAGAGACCGGCTAATCATATCGTGGACCCGAGAAAAGATTTCATTGGGAGGTCGAGTCGCGATGCCAGCGTGCCTTCTCACCGGAGACACGTGCGATTTCATCTTGACGTCTTATTACTAAGAATGAAGATTAGGCTCCTACCAACTTCAGTTGACATTGACCATCTTCCAAGTCTATGCTTTGGTTGATTCAACCCGGTAAGAGAATTGATCTTGGGCGATCGTCACCGAACAATCGCTCTTGCTTCAAGTGTTTTGATGGCGATGGCATTCCGCCCGTGGCAGTCCGATCTCAAACGATTGGAATTGTTCTCATGAGAGAGGTCGCTTTTGTGTCTTATAGAGCCGCTTGTATGGCGTGTCATGCGATTAATAGCTTCATCGGTGGCGGCGAGAGCTGCGACGAGTTTCTCCTCCTCGACGGTGGGCCGGGAGGCGCCGGGGACGTAACCGCCATCGAGGGTAACGGCGGAGAGGTTCTTCTCTGACAATGGCTGGGAGGGACTTCGGAGACAGACCCGGCCACCATCGGGGTAGAGGCTGCAAACAGCAAGCGGCGGACTACAGGGAGATGCGGCGGGATTCAGTAGCTCTTTTCAGCGACCTGCGCCTCTCTTTTGGCTTCAGTGATCGGGTTCGCAGCATAGGTAGGCCTGGGGATGGATTCAGAGATTTGAACCTCCATATTCGGTTGCTGTGGTCGATGATGCTGATGAGTTTGTGGCGGTGGCGATCGGCGGCTTCAAGCTTGGGAGCGTGGCAGAAGCGTAGAGAAGGAGAACATCTTTTTTTTTATTTTATTATTATTATTATTATTATTATTATTTTTTATTAAATAACTTATATCACTCTCTCTTTTATATATATATATATATATATATATATATATATATATATTCTGCTTATGACTCCCCATTCTCACTCTCCCTCAGATCTATGTGTACTTATGTCCCCTTGAAGCTTCACGACGAATCAAAACCGGGTGGGGGATCTAAGGCTTTATTATATTATCATATAATAGTGAGAAAAAGAATATCACCTTCTTTGCTTTCCTGGCTAAGAGACAATCGCGAGGAATACAAAGGTTTCACTTCTCTTCCTTCGTGTCTGCGTGAGAAAAGAGAGATCCCCATCTCTCCTTTCCTTTGTCTCTTTTATCTTTTTTTCGAACAGATTTTTCTCCGCCATATTGTAACTCCCTAACAATAATGATAAGACCAAAGGAATTTAAATTTAATTTAAATTTAATTTTAAATTGTCTGACAAAATCCACCCGCCAAACAAAAGGATAAGATCAATTCTTCTTCTCTTTTTTATTTATTTATTTATTATTTATTTATTTATTTATTTATTATCTTTGCCTTGGGATTGGTATTCTCATGATGTCTTGGGATTTGTGTTTTCCCCGAGATCGCCTCGAGATATGTTCTCGGGCCATTTTGACATTTAGGATCACCTCGGGATTTGTGTTCGGGCTATCCTGAAATTCGGGATTGCCTCGAGATATGTTCTCGGGGGCAATTTTGGTATTTGCCATGTTGCCTCAAGATATGTTCTCGGGGGCAATTTTGGTATTTGAGGTATAACCCAAATAATTTATTTGAAGAGGGAATTTTAAATCAATTAGGATTAGGACATTTAAATTTTAATTCTAAATATATCCACATTAGGATTAAGATATATTTGAATTTTATTTAAATTGGAATTTGGGTTCTTTTAGGACATATGTTATATTATTTATATATAAACAGGCTCCTCCTTCCAGGCTCTTCTGGGGGCTTCCCGCCTGGACTCCTCTTTCCAGCTCACTTGGATCTCCTCGGCGTTGATGTATTTCTCCTCCCTGGCCAGGAGGTCAGATATAACCTCCGACTGCCTCTTACAGAGGGAAAACACGTAAACCGAATCGCGGAGTCCCTCCATAAGAGTTGCGACAATGGAGGTTTGGTTGAGATTAATGATGTCCAGTGTATCCATGTTGAAATGACGGATATAAGTGTGCAGACTCTCCCCCTCTGTTGCTTGACCCTCATCAATGTGGTTGAGCTCTTCCTTTTCCTTTTGCTGGTGACGAAGTGGTTAACAAAGAGGCTAGTCAGCTCCCTGAAGGAGGAGATAGAGTTAGGAGGAAGGCTATTGAACCAAGTTTGGGTTGCACTTCGTAATATTGTCAGGAAAACTTGACACATAATATAAGGGTATCAATAGTCTCGTGAATCAGCATCATCTTGTTAAAGGCTCCCAGATGATTAGTCGGGTCCAAGGTGCCATCATGGGTAGGCATGGAAGATGTCCGGAAACTGGTGGAGAGAGGCGCTTCTAGGATCTCCTCGATGTAAAGGGAGATCATTTGAGGAACATGCCTCGGGTACTCCTTCGTTTCTCTTGAGGAAGTACAAAGTTGAGCCTTTGAAGAGGTCTTGGGTCGCTGTTGGCCATGGGGTAGCTCTGAACTACTTGATGATGGGATCATCTTGTGCGTGATCTCTTTTGTTCTTTCTCCTTGTCCAAGTGTGGGAGCATTAGACCTTCGTTGGCTCTTCGATGGCGCCAACGGAGCACTCAGTGGTAGTACAGGAGCTTGTAAAACTTAGCGTTCCACTGCTTGAAGGACTCAGTTCAGATCATTGATCTTCTGCTCAAGGGCCCAGTAACGCTCCCTCATGAGCGTCTTCTCTGAAAGATTGGTTCGGAGGAGTTTCTCTAATTCCCTGATCTCTGTTAAGCCTGGCGACACCATCACTTTTTCTTCGAACTTCTCTAGAGAGGATCCAAACGCAATAGAGTACTGGTTCCTAGACTAGATACATTTTTCCTTCATTCTTCTCTCCCTTAATCTCTGATCTTCGAAGTTGGTCGCTGTCCCCTCGTTGTCAAAAGCGTTGTCAGAGATATATTTTGTCATGCTAATTATCTCTTACATCTTATCTTCATCCTTGATTTCTGCGACCCTCCTTCTGTCCTAGGGGGTGTTCGAACTAAGGACTAGTGCCGCTTGTATGGACGTTCGGGATAGAGTTACGCTAGCATCTTATCAATTTATTTATTTTTAAAAATTTTAAACAAAATTGAGGGTTTTTAGTGAGATTTTTGAGTTATTATTATTATTTTAAATTAATTGGGTTGGCAGTAGCCCATATAAACTCGAGCCATGACCGTGCTAGACCAATCCTGGAGTTGACGTGCCAGCATGGCAAGGAAGGGCCCTGAGTATCCATGGACCATGGTCAGTTTGATACCTTTAGGAAAGAGAGAGGACGCGTAAACCAATCCAATATCGTCCTATTTACCGGTGCCTTCACATGTTATTCCACTTGAGATCCGTGCATGTGCATATCATAATTTATAAATCTTCATGTCTCTCAAGTATGTAACCATACCATACCTTCTAGATGAACGGTATTTAAAATTTTAAAAGATGCTTGCCATGGTCTCCAATGCCAGCACATGATTGGCTAGTTTGAATAACTTATTAAGGTATCTCTAGTAACATTCAAATTAAAGTTTAGGCAATTTATTAATTAATACTAGTATAGTCCCATTTCTCTCATGGCATAGTTAGCCCATCTTCTTTATCATCAATTCAATAATCAACCATGAAAACAGGGGAGCCAATAAATTAAAAAAAGTCTTAGAAGAGTCACTATCTGAGGAGGGTGGTGCAATTGATGAAATTAGAATATCATTCCCTCTATCAATTTCTACCCAATTTATTAAGATCGAGTTTAAATAATAGTTTTAAGATCCGGACTGGCCCGACGGTCCGACCAGTCAACCTGGTGACTCGGTGCTTAAATCGGTCTGGGTCAAGTTAACCAAATTATACAAACGATCTGGATTGACCCGGCTTGACCCGGTCTGAACCAGCCAAACCCGGTGACCCGACCGGGTTTCTATGACTCGGCCGGGTCAATGGTTTTTTTTTTGAAATGGCTTTTTCATCCTCAAGTTTTTCAATTATTTTATATGTTAAGGGGCAAATATGTAATTTTATAATTTTATTTTTAAAAAACCCTAAATCCCATCCAGGACAAATATGTAATTTTATAATTTTATTATTAAAAAAAACCCTAAATCCCATCCCTAACCTACATGGCTAAATCTTTCCGCCTCTCCAGAATCCCAATCTACTCGTGCGATCACCGATGTTGTTGCTGCAGTTGCCCCTCCTTTCGGACTATATATCCTTCGAAAAGATTCCCTTTGGTTGTTTGTTATCATTGGTTTTATTTTGTTTTAATCTTTTGTTGTTTGTTTGTTGTTGATTGTTTGTTCATTAATTTGAAAGTGCTTTAAATTTTTTCTTTTCCCTTGGACCACAGCAATAGCTTCATTTTCATCAGCACTTGCCATCTCAGATTCTCAATCCTTCAAATCAACAATCTCTGCATGCAGATGATCCCTTTCTTCACTTAACATTCTTAATTCATCCATAACCTCTTCAATAGAACAGAGAACCTTCCTGTCAATAGAAGCTTTGATTGAAAGAATTTCGCTCTCTAAACCTTCAATAACCTTCTTCTCATCTTCCAATAACTCATCAGTCCGTGACTTCTGGAAATATGTATCCTCCAACGATAGACTCAATCTCGAGTTTTCATTTGATATATTGTTTAGCTAATGTTTCCTGGGATTGTTCCAATTCATATGATATGTGTAGTAATTATTATTTATTACACATTAAAAAGTAATTTATAATTTTAAAAAATATTAAAAAATATTTTTATTAACCCAGCATTGACCCGAATGACCAGATGGTTGAACCGCTTGAGCCGAGACCCAGAGCCTCGACCGGGTCGATGTCCGGGCCTGGTCTGAAAACTATGGTTTAAATTGAATATTGGTTAGGGGATATCCCACTTGAGAGTAGAAATAACTTTTGAAAAGTTTTTTTTTTTTTGAGGGAACCTTTAAACCAAAAGCATTAATGAAAATGTCACTTTGTGTCATCTATTCATTGTTTTTTTTTTTAATTTTAAAGACGACAAGCATCCCTCTGTCAGTGGCGGACAATGTGTTGCATGCATGGGCCCTCAAATTGAGGTCGTGGGGTGTCGAACCCCGAGTCTCTTCCAACCAACAACACTGTGTGCAAGGGACCAAATTCCAATAGGCTAAGAGGCCGTTGACGTCATCTATTCATTGGTTGGTGGTTCAATATTATATTTTTAAATCACCATTAGAATTTTTGCCGAGAAATATTGTGTATTGGAAACCGTGCTAAGGATATCCCATTGCCAAACACATTATTAATGTCATTATCATTATTTTCAAAATTGGGGTTGAATATATTCTAAAAATAGAAATAAAAACAAACAGGAAAAAAAAATTGAAGATTCATAAGGCGAAAGGAAATGAATGTAACATGGACAAGTGTTGAATGTCTAGACAGCAACGGGAATCACATGTCAAAATCATAGATAAAAAAATAATGTTAAAATATCTACACATCTCCAGGAATTGTCTCCATGAACCTCTGGAACAGTGACCTCAATAAGTGCTAGATATACCATCAAATGCTATAAGAGGGGAAGAATCAATGTTTAATTTGTAGACCTAGAGAGAGAGAGAAAAGAGAGAAGCTTGACTTTTCTTTTGCTTGGGAGGTGAGTTTGATTCATCTTCTTGTATATGAATGAATGCTCACATTGGTTATATATGATGAAACTTGGTTTTTCATTACCTTCACTGATGAACTTTTCCATTTTTCTTTATCATTATACTTTGCAGTTATGGGCATTGGATCAGTTCAACGTTTAGCAAAGCTGGTACATAAATTAGGGTTTCAGTGTTTTAGCTAGATGCTTTGCTTCATGATAAAATACCATGTTGATTAGTTTTCTCTCTATATGATCAGTTGACACCGCAACAGATAGAACAAGTGTTGGGACAAGAGTTCCGGCCATCCCCATCTTATGAATCTCTGGTGATCACAAATACTCCCAGCACCTTCAGCTGCTCGTCGGTGGAGGAACATCAAATGGAGTATTCCATGGGAGTGCCCAAAAATAGTGCCATAAAGGATAAAGGAAAGGACTCGAGTTCCTCAGAGCAAGCCTTGTTATCGGCACCGGCACCGCAGAGTTCTTCGTCTATGAGATACCTCTCATTTGGCAACGAAGGAGCGATGGATCAAATGGTTGACTTGGAGATTTTAGGCTCTCAGAGTCCAAAGTCTTTCTATGAGCCATCTGGCTTCAATGTTTCAAGGAGGGGGAATAGACCACCTTCTTCTTCTTCTCAGGATCATGTTCTTGCCGAAAGGAAGCGACGAGAAAAGCTCAGTCAGCTTTTCCTCACTCTATCGACAACCATCCCTGGCCAAAAGAAGGTACACCATAGAGTTGATATTGATCTCATTGTGGGCACTGAGTTCCTTCATTTGTTTTCATATGATCACAAGGATCGATCTAGATATCATATGCATGAATGCATATCAGTACTCTTCTCTATTTTAAAGCTAGCAAAAGAAGAATATATATAAGTCATCTAATGAAGAATGTAAATGTATAAATGGCCTAGAAAAGTTACTCACAGATCAAATTGGCAATCAAGATATGTTGAAAACTATATATATTTTTTTGATAAATTTGGACCAGGCATTAGAAATTAACACTCTAGACGTGGTTGGAACCCTCAAGTACCTTTTCTTGTAAGAAGAAATGGATTATCTCATTAATCGCATGCCAAAAGCAAACTTGCAGTTCCGTTCTTCCTTTGAGTTTTTCTTCCACAAACAACAAAATCCCACATCTCTTCATGTCTTCGGTTGTCTTTGTTTTCCTTGGCTTCGTCCCTATACTACTCACAAACTTGACCCTCAGTCCAGTCCCTGTGTCTTTTTAGGATATTCCTTGTCTCAAAGTGCCTTTATTTGCTATGATCTCTCCACCCATAAGCTTGTCATCTCCGGCCATGTTCGCTTTGTTGAAAATGATTTTCCTTTCTCTCGGTCCTCGTCCGCCTCCGCCCTGCTGACCTTTTTGATTCGACCTTCACAGCATCATCCTGGCTACCGCGACCATCGTTGCCCCCAAGTGGCCTCTCGGAACCTCTGGCTGCACCTCTTGTGCCGTCTCCTTCTGTGCGGCCTATACCGCCCGAGGCCCGTCCTGGCGCCCCCGCTGATCACATCGCCCCGCCTCCGGGTCTGCCCTCCGCCCCGGATGAAGAGATGAAGAGATGTGGGATTTTGTTGTTTGTGGAAGAGAAACTCAAAGGAAGAATGGAACTGCAAGTTTGCTTTTGGCATGCGATTAATAAGATAAACTGCAATAGCAAAGGAGAAGGTCCAGAACTTAGAAGGAAGAGAGGCATGATTAAGCAAGGACAAGCCGGTCTCAACAATGTGCCTATGTCGACGTTCAGAGTACCCATTGTATTCTGGAGTGTGTGGATGGGTGGTGAGGTGAGTAATACCATTAGCAGTTAGAAATGGACGGAGAGCAATGTACTCCCCACCATTGTCAGAGTACAAGGTACGAATGGGAAGTTGGAAAGTCTTTTCAACCAGGTTTTTGAAGGCAACAAAGGTCGCATGGACATCAGACTTCCGAACAAGAGGATAAAACCAAATATATTTGGTAACGTGATCCACAAAAATAATATTTGTAGCCATCAAGAGAAAGGACAGGGGACGTCCAAACATCAGAATATATTATCTCAAGAGGGGAAGAGGAAGAGACTGAGTATTGAGAGAAAGGAAGCTTGTGGCTTTTGTTAATATAACACGAATTGCAAGAAAATTTGAATAATTGGGAATGCGAAAAGGAAATATTGTGGGATAACAACTGTTATCGAAAGACTTTAACAGAAGGATGACCAAAATGACTGTGCCACAACGAAAGCATAGGTGAAGAGGAATGAATCGAACTGAGGGCGGGGAAGTGGGGAGGGGTAGCTGGTAGATGTGGTGTAGTGGTCGGCCAAACATAGACACCATCCTTACGCCATCCCGTGACCAGAATCACCCCTGTGTGACGATCCAACACATGAAAAGAATCAACAAAAGACTGAACCGTGACGGCATTAGTAGCACAAAGAGCTGAAACCGATATTAAATTTAAGGACATGGATGGAACATGCAACACATCCGTGAGAGTAAGAGAGTCCTGTAACGTCGAAAGAAGCATAGATCCCGTATGTGTAATGGGAAGACAGGTACCACTACCAATGACGACAGTCTCCGACTCTTTGTAAGGCTGAGGAAGCGTCAGGTTGGACAAGGCGGTGGTGACATGATGAGAAGCACCAGAATCAACAACCCACACAGAAGGAGCACCTGGAGCAGGATAGTGGGTGACGGTGTGCACATGAGGCAGGCCACGAAGCGGCGCAGGAATTTGATCCCATGTATGTGGGGGAACAAGATGGCACTGGCGAGCATAGTGACCGGTAGTGCCACAGATCTGACACTTGCCCTGAGAACTGTGACCAGAGGTGGGCGGTGGTGATGACGGAGGTGGAGCCCAAGATTGCAGAGAAAGAGAAGAACGTTGCCACTGAAGCTTTGGGCACTGAACCCGAACATGACCATGTTGCTTACAATAGCGGCAAATAGTCGAAAAAGTAGCACCAACCGTGTGAAAATCACAAGAATAATGGTTAGAGGAAGTCATAATCTCCAAAATTTGGCACAACTCCGAGACATGCCAAACTCCACCCTAACTTGGTGTTGAACAGAACGTGGACTGAGTGAAAGTGAAAAAGGCTTATGAATTGATTGAAACCGGCTGGTGTTGACTATAATTTGGTGTTGACCGGAACTTGGTGTTGTTTGAAATTGAAAACAGCTTTGCAATGGATGTATTCCCAATGATGCTCTCAAACGCCATCCAATCCAATATCTACCGGGGGATCCCCATTGGGGAGAATAGTGAACATACCATCTCGATACTACAGCATGCGGATGATATCCTGGTTTTTTGCACTGGAGGCTTGGATGAGGCACGCATCCTGAAGTTAATCCTCTACTTGTTTGAGGGCTTCTCGGGTTTGAGGATAAACTATTCTAAAAGCGTGGTGATTCCGATTAAAACGACGGACTACAACATAGAAGACTTTGCACAAGTGTTAAATTGCGCCGTCGCAGCCCTCCCAATTACGTATTTGGGAGTCCCACTCTCGGGAGGACGCCCTAGGAAGGAGGATTGGAACACCTTAATTGAGAGAATCAGAAGGAAGTTGACATCGTGGAAAGGAAAGCTACTATCCATGGGAGGTAGACTTACAATGTTGAACTCTGTAATATCAACAATCCCAATCCACTGGATGTCAGCTTTCTGCCTGCCAGAATGGGTTATCAAAAAGATTGACGGCATAAGAAAGGACTTTCTCTGGAGGGGAGTTGACAGTGAGAGACACTGCTACCACCTAGTCAGATGGGAAAAAATATGTCGGCCTAAAGAAAACGGGGGATGGGGTATCCTAGACCTCCGAACTTTCAATGGAGCTTTAATGGGGAAATTGTGGTGGCGGATCCTCATAGGACGAGTGGGTATCTGTTAGAAGATTTTCAAAAACGCATACTCAAGGAGAGGTTATATCAACCCTCACAAGCCAGCTTTGGGGCGGGCATCCCCATTCTGGAAAGGTCTTTGCCGGGAAGGTCCCCCAGTAATGGCCAACATTCGCGTCATACCAGGCTCTGGCAGTGAAACTAACTCCTGGATGGACAATTGGTGGAAGGGGCAATCTTTGAAGCACACTTACCCAGGGATGCATGAATTATCTACTACAAAACACCTAACCATCCAAGAAGCCAGATCCAGACTCCAAAGAGGCCTATCGCTCCTAAAACCGGGCCCCCTAACGGCAAATGAAATGGAGGTCATGCCTTTGTTAATACCGACTTTATTGGACCCGGTCAAATCACTCTACCGCTTAAGAATTGATGGAGGAATAAGAAGTGATCTCCAAAAGTATTTCTGGAAGCAACCTTGCCCTCTCAAGACAAAACTATTTGCATGGTTGGCAAGAGAAAATAGGATCCTAACCCTCGACAATTTGCACAAAAGGAAGTGGAGAGGAGACCGCACAACATGCTACCTGTGTGAGACCGAAGATGAATCAGTGGAACATTTACTTATAGCTTGTCCATATGTGAGACAGATATGGGATCACTTCGCGACCTTGTTTGGAGCCCGACCTGGGGAGGATGACCTTTATACATTATGGGGCACCAAAAACACCCCCTCGAGGGTGAACAATACCTTACGTGAGGGGTGGTGCATTGCTGCCATGGCAATCACCTGGAGCATTTGGGGAGAGAGAAATCGATGGTGTTTTCAGGCTAAACAACGTGTTTACTTAAGAACCATTCGTGATATTTCTTTTCTCATCCTCTCTTGGTTGGATGCAGCTCCATTGGCGAAACGCGCAAAGTTGGAGGCGGTAGCAAATCTGGTCAAGTGAAGCCTGGAATTTACACAAAGCATACCAGAAGAGGATAACGATGGCCAAAATACCTCCGGGGAAGAACCAGTAGAAGCTTGACGGGACACGAAGAGGGAGCTGCTTGATGTCATCAGGACTGGGCCAAAAGTTGTATTTTCATTTTCCTAGTATGACCAAGCAATGTAACACAACTTTATCCTAATCTAAATAAAATGTGGTTTATCCACTTAGTCAAAAAAAAGAAAACAGCTTGGCAAATTGCAATTGATTGAAACTAGCTGACAATTGATGAAAATTAGAACCTGTTGAGTAATTAATTGAAATTGGTAATCGGAACTTGGTGTTGATGTGGACGACTGTGCTGGTCCACGCAAGCCGCGAGAAGAAGTTCCACGCGATGCGCGTGGGCGCGTGGGCACGGGGCAGTAGGAGCGCGTTGGAGGCGCGGCGCAGCTAGGCATGGGTAGGCCGGCGTGCGGCGGGCAGAAAAAAAAGAAACTAGGGTTTTTGAAACTTGGCTCTTGATACCATGATAGGAAAAGACTTATATTATTGATAATAAGTTGGGGTATATATAATACCACTACAAGGATCATAAAATAGAAAATAAAAAATATAAAAGATAAATACAAGAAATTCTAATGATAAATACATGAAACCCTAATATCCTTGTGAGAAGAAATGGATTAGCCAATTTTTTTTTGTGAAAAGTTGGTAGATTGAAATCTATATATCTCCATTAATTGATGGTTGTTTACTTCTATCTTGTTGCATGTGTGATTGCTCTTTCTTTGTCCATTATTTCTATCTATAATATGAAATCCTAGATTTGGCTGCAATTCTCACTGAAATGAATGTAAAACATTGGTTTGATTACTCTTTCATTGAAATTCTCCTTTGAATTTTATCTTTTGGGTGACTTGGTTGTGTGCAATAGGAAGGACTTTAGAAGTTCATCTTTGATTTATACATTTTCTTCTTAGATGTCTCTCTATTGCTAATATTTAATAGATTAAGATGCTAGATCACTTTCAACCATACTAATTTGTTACAAAGTTCTAAACCATGAAGACAATCAGTCTCAAATATATATGTTTATTCAAATCATTGTTATGTTGGAAGGAATGAATTTAATTACTTTATCTACACTGGCTGAACATTGGTTTAGATATTAATCACATTAGTGTTCACAAGTGATATGTCAATGAGAGATGGTGCATGTTTTGTTGGAAAGAAAGCACTTCTTTAGTCTATGAACATTGTTCAAACACTGGTTTCAGATATTAATCACATCATCTTCTACATTAATATATTGGAAAAAAAGAAGTTATTCTGTCTATAACATTGACATTGTTCAGAATGTATATATGGATTGAGGCAAAATAGATCATGTATGATATAGTTATTACATTAAGAATCTGTGGTATGCTTTTGTCTTCTACATACATAGGTTTCAATGAACCCTGAAGGGTATGTCTTTGAGGATTCACTTGTATGATATGTTTGTCTTCTACATACTCGTATGGATTACTTGTTTTTCTAAGCCATATGATTTGTTATAATGGATTGAGGCAAAATAGAAGGCAAAAAAAAAAAAAAAAGAGGAAGAAAATTATATGTTTGAAGTTAATATATGACTAACAAATAACATGATTTTCAACAGAGTGACAAGCATACCCTTCTTGGAAACACTGTGGATTACATCAAAGAACTCAAATCAAAGGTGAAAATTTTAGAAGAAGTAATTGAAACTCCTGTCGAAACAGCTGTTCTTGTTGAGAAACCTTCATTGATGAACAATGGTGAGAGCTCCTTATCCTCAAATGGAAGTCTGTCAAGAGAAAAACCTCCTCTAAAGATTGAAGCCAAGATCAATGGAAAGAGTGTTATGATAAAAGTACAATCTGAGAACCACAAGGGACTAGTAGTAAAGGCATTGTTAGAGATTGAAAAGCTCCCCATGACCATCACCAACACCAGCATCTTGCCTTTTGGAGATTCATCACTTGACATTGTTATTATGGCTTTAGTAAGTTTGTTAATTTTCTCCGCAAATTATAGATTTCATTATCATCAACATATATATGCTAATGCCATTGAATGCATTAAAGGTGGCGGATTCAAGTAAGTCCAAGGACTAATAGAACTTTTCATTCCACCTAGCTAGATATGATCAAAAGAAGATATTAAAGCTCTAATTGTAATTGTAATCCACTGTTTGTTTTATGAAAATATTTAGTTAAATTAATGGTTTGAAGTTCACATTAGGTTATTTAGGATCTTGACATATAAAATTATATAGCTAGGATAACACCGGAAGGATTTGAAAAATGTTAGAGAGTAATTGTTGTTAAAAAATAATGTAGATGTTTCGAATAATATTGTGGAATTTAAGTCTTTTTAGGTTTAAAGATAAGCATATCAATACTGTAAATATGGAGTTGTCAATTTGTATGGTCTAACACACATATATCTTTTATTAGATTTATTATTATTTATTTTTGAATGATGTTAGAGGCTCAAATAAATTAGAATTACTTTAAGATTATTGGTAATGCATAAGACATCATCAGGTTTGGATTTTGATTTTAAAGTTAAAAACATTAAAAGCCATCAAATAGGGTTCAACTTGGAATCCAATTTATATACTCTATTTCTCTCGATAAATATAATGTAGGCATAGATGAAAATAACCTTGAAATTAAATAAAATTTTTGTTTTATTTTTTAATATAAATTACATTTAAAGGTTTAGATTTTGATTTGAAATGCATTGCAAAGCATAAATCCTATTAGTTAGTTTTCAATGCTTTTAAACAAAGAATCACAATCTAAACATATAGATTGGTATGAAGAGAGTTGATTACTGATTTATTAACAATGTAAATACAGAGAGAACTTCACATACGGATGAGTTCTAGTATTGCTAGCTAATTCCAAAATGCATGATAACTAGAATTAAACTAATTGAAGTCTTTAACTTATTAATTTCTTATGAAGAACAATTGTCTTCTGTATGACAGGTTGAAGATGGAGACTCCATGACAGTGAGGGATCTTGTGGAGAACTTAAATACAACTTTTAGCCAAATCCTTCGGAGATGTACCTGATTTCTATGTATGGTTGTTGCTGCGAACATAAAGTTAACCTGTACCAATGTTATTTACCTTTTTCATTTTTAGAAGATAAACATTCTTAATTTCATTGAAGTAGAATAAACTAAGCTTATTTCGTATTTTCCCTCTCCTCTACTCTTAATTTAGCTACCATTTATATAATATTATTGTTAGTCACAGTGATATATATCCTTTTAAATATATTGACCTTGAAGGATTGTCATGCTAGCTAATTGATCTTTAGAGGAATAACAGAAAAATCTCTAAAAAATAGGTAATTTTGGAGTACTTCTGTAGGTAGTTCCTTTATTTAGGTTGTTACAAGCATGACAATTATAAATAGTACTTGAGACCTAAGCCATTGGAACCGTCGTAAATGATTTTTGATATATATTTGGTGCGTCTTGTCTATTTTAGCCTATTTTGGGTGAAGCCAAATCCCCAAATCCCAACCTATTTGTTGAGTTAGTAACTTATTGTTGCTTATTTCAACATTGGATTAAGTATATCCAAAGATTGAGAATGACTCACATTCAAACTAGGGTTTGAGTCATACTCTATTAATTATGGTCAGAGATAGGGTTGATTTAGAGATAAATGTTTAAACCCTATTTGAATTGTCTCTAGAGGACGATTAATAAAGCTTTAGTGTATTCAATTGTAACAATATAAAGATAGAGAGAAGAAGAAGAGAAAAGAGAGGAGTTGGCAGCAAGATCAACAAGAGGGGTTTCTCTTAGTGATAGAGAAAGTTCTATTCTTTTGTTGGAAGATAGCAATCTTTGGGG
The DNA here is from genome assembly GCA_026586065.1 of Dioscorea zingiberensis. Classification (NCBI taxonomy): domain Eukaryota; kingdom Viridiplantae; phylum Streptophyta; class Magnoliopsida; order Dioscoreales; family Dioscoreaceae; genus Dioscorea; species Dioscorea zingiberensis. The sequence goes on along the minus strand of CM048824.1, from coordinate 18,386,128 downwards.
TTTTGCTTGTCCATTGTCTACTCCAAACGGTGAAGTTTTCTTGCTCGTGGATTCTCACATCTAAGGTAAGATCTTTCATCTTGTAATTGCAATCTCCAAGATTAATAAAAGTCGGCATTGTTCTCCCGTGGATGTAGGCTTGAAGTTTGGTTGAACCATGTAATTTGCTTGCCTTCGTGTGGTTTGTTATTTGGCAATTATATAATATTGGGATTTCATTATTTATGAGAGTGCAATATTAATCCTTCTAGATTGATTGTTCCTAACAACACTACAACAAGAAGGGCTTTTAGGGATGATTTTTAAGTCATTTCGCGGCGGTTTTAACTGCCTCTAAATGTTTACGGTGGCGGTTTGACAACCGCTGCTAGCCACAACATCGTGAGGTCATTTAGCAGCAGTTTTAACCACCCGCCGGTATAACTGCCGCTACGTGCAAAACGCATTTCTCGGTGATTTAAAACCGCCACCACAACTGCCGCACAATGTCGTAGGCCTGATCTATGTTGCGTTTTGCAACGGTTACTAAAACGCCGCAAAAAACATAGTAAAATCAAACTGTCGATAAATACAAATTAAAATTTTAAAATATGTTTTATGTTTTATTACCTTTGCATTTCGCGGCGGTTATAACCTCCGCGAAATGTCAACCAATTTTTAAATTACTTTAACATTTTGAGGCGGTTTGAACCGCCGCGAAATGGCAATCATTTGTTATTTTTTATTTTATCAATTTTTTATTTTTTTATTAACATGTTTTTCTTTTTTACAATAATAAGAATTTTAAAGAATGATCTCATAACTCCGTTCAATTCAAATTTAAAAATATATATATTTATAATTACAAAGTTAAATTTAATTTTAATACCATTGAACTCCATTCAATTCAAATTTGTTCATACATACAAGGAAAAACATATGAAATAAAATCGACACTTGTTCTCAACATGTATACAAAAATTCATCAGAAACATATTCCTCTTGACAGTCTTGCTAAACTCATTCATAATTTGAACTTAGGAAAATGAATTCAAAGTCTTCTTAGTAATTAATTACCCAAGCAGTCATCATGACAGTTGCAGAACTCAACATTAGTCCATAAAGTGTACACAAGTCTGCTGTAGTTGAAAAACTCTCCTAACAGTCTTTGCCTTGATACAAGACTTCAACAGATTCACCACTCCCTCAATGGTTGGCTTAATCAACTCATTCTGAAACAAAAGTTCATACTTTGAATTGAATCTTAAAACCACACCTCAATTTCATTTGAAAAATAAAAGAAAAGGTACCTCATTTCCGGAAAAATAAACAACAAAAAGTTGATAATTGACGCACTTGACAAATCACTTGTTGGCAATCTCCCATCCTTCATAACCTAGAAATAGAGGAATAAACTGATGTATTTCAAATGCAACAGATAAATTTCAGATAACTTATAGTTTTGATTCAAAGCAGTGAGTAAAATCCTATAAATTAGGCAATCATCGCACTTGTCATATCACTTGCTAGAAATCTTCATTACCTAGCAAACCAGATTAACAAACAGAATTATTTCAAATACAACAACCAGTCAACCATCATATTTCATATTTGTTTAAACTTTATAGTAGTATAAGACAAAAGATAATTGATCAAATAACAAAAATCACTCCAACTTCTAAAGTAAAATGAGTATGGGAAATGGTTGTGATGAGCATGGGCTAATTAAGTGATGTAGGAGAGTCCGAGTCAGACGATGCCGAACTGTCTGATTGCACCATGAGAGGTTTGGCATACCACGACCTTACGGACCGACGTAAAGGAGGAAGGTGATCGAGCCAAGTCCGGAATTGGGCAGCACTTTGGACACGTTTCTGTATTTTGGCCATAACTTTGGCTACAGGCATCGGATTCGCGCGCTCAACCCCAATTCGGAAAGCTCGTCTCGACACGCACATGGGGTCCATCCAGCTTTGCTCAATAGAACTTTCCTTCATCCTCAAATTACACTATTTTCCCCGTCGTTTCTTCATTTTTTGGTGTTTTTTTTCTCTCCATTTTTGGTAATACTTCGTATGCCAATTTAGGATAGGATATGAATCCAATTTGAATTCGGATTTTTAGAAGTTATTTGATTTGCACAAATTTGAATAAGAAGATAGGTTTTCTAGGTTATCTAGGTTAGTTTTTTTCAAGCTATTTAAACCCAGCTTGTGGGTTGAATTTTAGTCAGTTATTATTGAATAATATTTTTCCTTTGAAGTTTCAGAGACTTTCTTCTCTGTTTGTCTTCCACTTTCTTGTTCTTTTGTCAATCCCCTAGTTACCACCGCACGCAGTTTATAGTGCCTGCCCGGTGTCAGTTGGTATCAGAGATCGTCTTCTTCCTGTGGCATCAGTATTAATGGCTGAAGGTCATGGTGGCCATGGTGGTCATCGTGGTGGACATGTTCCAGCGGAGGAAGGTCCGTCTCGAGACCCAATCGCCTTGGAAGTGATGAACGAGGATCTACAGAGACAAGTAGCGGAGTTGACCCAATGGTTGGCGGCGCGAGATTTGGGGGATCGTGAGGTTTCAGACCACGACTTCGAGTCCACCTTCGTTAACCCCTATTCTAGGCGTGGGCAGTTCATAGAGCACCGTGCACGAGAGGAGCGTAACGGAGATCTCGGCTTTCGGGTGAAGTTGCCAGAATTTACTAGAACCCTACATGCTGAAGCCTTCATCGACTGGCTGAATGAGGTAGAGAGGATATTCGAGTACAAGGAGGTCCCTGATCGTCTGAAGGTGAATCTAGTTGCCATCAAGTTGAAGGGCCGAGCATTTGCGGTGTGGGAGCAGCTGCGGCATTCACGAGATCGGCAAGCCAAACCAAAGATTGCAGATTGGGACAAGATGAAGAAGAAGATGAAGGGGCACTTCCTCCCCTTCGGCTACACCCAAACCTTGTTTCAACGGCTTCATACGTTGAGATAAGGCGCAAGATCAGTAGATGAGTACACATAGGACTTCTACTAATTGATTGAGTGGAACGACTTATCCGAGACGGAGGAGCAACTGGTGGCTCGATATCTGGGAGGTCTATGCCAACCACTGCAGGATGTTCTCAGTCTACACACAATGTGGACTGTTTTGGAGGCATACCAACGCGCCCTCTCTGTTGGAAAGCAGCAGAATAAAAGACCATCGATCAGAATCGATCAGAGTAGCCGGACAGCCCTCAGGCACCCTACCCGGTCCAGCAACCACCGTCAGGTAGTTCTAACTCTGCCGTTCGTTGTTATCGATGTGGTGAGCAGGGGCATAAAGCACCCGAGTGTCGGAAACCTGCTAGTTAGAAGGGCAAGAACCTGATGATTAAAGAGATCGAGGTATGCGAGGCAGAGGAGGCTGAGGAACCATTTTATGATGATTATGGAGATGATGATGATGGGGTTGGTGACGTGCTGATTGGGGATGGCCATGAGATTCTCGTTGTTCTCAAGAGCCTGCTGTCACTAAAGGATGAATCAAGGGATGACTAGCTGAGAAACAACATCTTCCACACCACCTACACAGTGGCCAACAAGTTTTGGAAGGTGATCATCGACAGCTATAGTTGTGAGAACGTGGTGTCTGAAGACACTGTCCAAAAATTACAGTTGAAGATGGAGCGACATCGAACCCTTACAATCTATCATGGCTGAGCAAAGGCACCGAGGTAAAAGTAGATCGGCGATGTCTCATGTCTTTCTCCATTGGGCAGAGGTACTTTGACAATGCATGGTGCGACGTCGTATCAATGGATGCCTGTCACCTACTACTGGGGCGACCATGGCAGTATGATCGGAGCGTAGTTTATAATGGAAGGAAGAATACTTATTCCCTCAGTATCAAGGGAAAAAGGATCGTGTTGGTACCCCGCCGGGATGAAAAGCTTCCTACCTCGGTAACCAATACTAACCTACTTTCTATGTCCAGATTTTTAAGCGGGATCGAGCAGGGAGATATAGTCTATGCACTGCTATCTTACATACATAGTACCACGGGCATGGATCCAGATCTACCAATAGATGTACAACAGTTTCTCTTGGAGTTCGCGGACTTGATGCCAGAGGAACTTCCCCCGGGACTCCCACCTATGAGGGACATCCAACACTAGATAGATCTTATCCCAGGATCGAGCTTGCCGAACTGACCGGCATACCGCCTCAGTCCCAAGGAGGCCGAGGAATTGCAGCGGTAAGTGGATGAGTTATTAAGAAGTGGCTACATCCGAGAGAGCATAAGTCCCTACGCAGTTTCATCCCTATTGGTACCAAAGAAGGATGGCTCGTGGCGCATGTGTGTAGACAGCCAAGCAATCAACAAAATCACCATCAAGTACAGCTACCCCATCCCCCGCCTGGATGACATGTTGGACCAACTATCCGGCTCAAAGATCTTCTCAAAAATCGACCTGAAGAGCGGATACCATCAAATAAGAATACGGCCTGGAGATGAGTGGAAGAAGTGTTCAAGACACAACATGGAGTGTATGAGTGGATGGTGATGCCTTTTGGGTTGTCAAACGCCCCCAACACGTTCATGCGATTCATGCACCAGGTTTTGCGACCATTTATGGGAAAGTTTGTGGTGGTCTATTTTGATGACATCCTCATCTATAGTGCAAGTTGGTCCTCACACTTTGACCACCTTCGTGCTGTCTTTGAGTTGCTGAGAACGGAGAGCCTGTTCATTAGCCGAAAGAAGTGTTCCTTCTTCACCACTTCCATGACCTTCCTTGGCTTTGTTGTTTTTACTGATGGTGTTCATGCAGATCAATCAAAGATAGATGCGATCTTGGAGTTGCCCAGACCGAGGACCTTGCATGATGTTCGAAGCTTCCATGGGCTGGTCTCGTTCTACAGAAGATTCCTCTGAAACTTTAGCACGTTGATTGCCCCTATCATAGAGTATCTCAAGGGGCGTGATTTCAAGTGAACGGATGAGGTCGAACTAGCTTCCACTGGTCAAATAGAGGATGACTGAAGCTCCAGTTCTAGCACTTCTCGACTTCGACAAAGTGTTCGAGGTCAACTGTGATACATCTGGAATTGGCGTTGGAGGTGTTTTGAGCCAGTTAGGACGACTGGTAGCTTTCTTCAGCGAGAAGCTGTCGGGGTCAAAGAAGAACTACTCCACTTATGACCTGGAGTTTTATGCCATAGTTCAGCCGCTGAAGCATTGGCTCCACTACCTCATACAGAAGGAGTTCATCCTGTTCACCGATCATGAGGCCCTGAAGTACATCAATGGCCACCACAAGCTGTGCAGGCGGCACGCTAAGTGGGTGGCGTACTTGCAGGAGTTCACCTTTACCTTGAAGCATCAAGCAGGAAGCCTTAATCGTGCAGCAGATGCTTTGAGCCGCCGTATTTCTCTTCTCACAACAATGAGCACCAAAGTTGCAGGGTTTGAAGCCTTTACGGATATATATGCGGATGATACTTCCTTTGGGCGGATACTTCAAGGGTAACCGATGGGCATCGTCATGATTTTATTTTGCATAATAGTTACTTATTTTGTGGCTTGCAGCTGTGCATCCCTGACTGTTCATTGCGACAGTAGATCATGAGCGAATTCCATAATGAGGGGCACTGTTGTCCTGATAAGACCTACGCCCTCATAGCTGTAGACTTTTATTGGCCGAAACTTTCTAACGACGTGGCTCACTTTGTGGAGCGTTGCTTTATGTGCCAGCGGGCCAAAGGAGTTCTCACCAACATAGGCCTGTACACTCCCCTGCTAGTCCCTGAAGCCCCTTGGCTTGACGTCAGCATGGATTTTGTTCTGGGCCTTCCTCGTACCCAGCGGGCCTCAGATTCTATTATGGTGGTTGACAGATTTTCCAAGATGGCCTATTTTGTAGCCTATCGGAAGACTATGGATGCGGTCCACATCGTATATCTCTACTTTTGGGAGATTGTCCGCTTGCATGGTGTCTCTCACTCTATCACATCTGATCGCGCTACCAAGTTCGTTAGCCTATTCTGGAAGAGCTTGTTGGGGAAGTTGGGAACGCAGTTAAACTTTAGCAGTGTATACCACCCCCAAACAGATGGCCAGACTGAAGTGGTGAACAGGAGTTTGGGCAACCTATTGAGGTGTTTGGCTGGAACTAAGCCAAAGCAATGGGATCTGGCACTACCTCAAGCTGAATTTACCTACAATAGATCGAAGAATCGGACTACCGGCTTGAGCCCATTCGAGGTTGTCTATGGGCAGAACCCATCAGGAGTACTTGATCTGACCCCCATCCCACGAATTGGGAGTGTTCACCCCCGAGCTGATGAGATGGTTGAGTATCTTCGGGTTATTCATGAGCAGGTCAAGTTAGCTATTCAGGAAAGTAATACCAAGTACAAGGTGAATGGCGACAAACAGCAGTGTCAGGTGCTGTTAGATGAGAACGACTTAGTGCGGGCTGTCCTCACTCGAGATCGCTTCCCTGTGGGTGAGTATAACAAGCTCAAGGAATGGAAGATCGGACAGTGTAAAGTGCTGCAGAAGATCAATGACAATGCATACTGGTTGCACCTCTCCATTCATTTGAAGACCTCTGACATCTTCAATGTGAAGCATCTGAGTCCTTGCTTTGTGGAGTCGACTAATCCTATTACGAACTCGAGGGTGGGTTCTTTCCAACCCGGGGAGGTTGATACAGGAGACCTCGAGTCAGACCATGCCGAACTGCTGATTGCCCTCAGGTTAATCACTACCCTGTCCGGCGTCATTAAGACAAGGACATTCATTGAAAGCTGGTTTTACATAGAAATATGGCCAGCCCCAGGACGACCCAAAGCCCAAGTGTTAGTTGCTCTCATTGCGGCTTTTGGTATGGCCTGAAAATTCATCAGTTCTTAATTGCTAATGGACCACTAAATTATCCTACTCCACTCCTAAAGAGGACCAGATGTACATCTGATTCCTAATTATTAACTATATCATAAAAGCCACTTTTTTTTCCCTAGTGAACTCAGACCAAACTAAGTTTGAATCCAATAGAACACACTCCTTAATCATAACCATCTCTAATTTCTTTTTCCTAGTGAAATCTGGATGCAAACTAAGTGTCTAGTTTAATGATTCTTTCTATTTATAATGAAATCTTTAACAGTTTCTAAAAATAATATAGAATAAGAACTCTAATAACCATTGCAATGCAGAATTTAATAGGCCTGTGAAAAAAATAAAATGCCCGAAAGTGAGTGATTTTATTCATGTTATAGCTAAGTAAACTTTGGTAAAGCGATTAAGAAAAAGCTTAACAAAACAATCATCAGGACCAACATAGACCAGGCTATGGTAGACTTCGCTCTATTTTAGTAAAGAAACTAGTCTGCAGTGTATAGGACAAAAAAAACTGTAAATAGGATTATATCAGCAAAATAGCTCCTATAGTTCCTTGAAGGGTAAAAGAAAAATAGTACATGGACTTAGAGAACATCACTGCATGTTACTTAGAGGGTTATGTAGGTTTATCTCCAACAAGTTCGAAAATGATATGCTCCTATATTTGTTGGGGATGTTCTGAAATGAAGACAAAATATAACTCAACTGATCACCTTTGAGACTACTCCAGCACCAACAGTTCTTCCACCTTCCCGTAGAGGAAATCTTTCCCCGGATAAGGATATAGAGAAAACATATCAAAGATTATGCATGTATTGTGCCAATAAGTATATGATTTGGGGCCCATGATACAATTGTTGGTATAGAACATATTAGTAAAATGATTTCACGCAACACAGTCAAGAAATTCATAAACTAAAGAACATGGATTCCGCTATGTATTCAAAAGCTTTCAATGAATGTCCTTGTCTTAATTACCCCATGCTTATCACAACCATGTCCTTTTACTTTAAATCAGCTCTGATCAAACAATAGAGGGGCTGGATCCAAATATTAGAACTTGATTAAAAATGAATTAATCAGTGGTGTCCATATCTGACAAGTTTCAGTGGTGTCCATATCTGAAAATTTTTGTAAACTATGTATTACGATAGAATTTGTTTTTTAATCACAATAGAATTTTTTTTAATCACTGAAGTTAAAACATGAAAATGTGATGTCGGGCACAAAAAAACTTACTATGTATTACGATATGAATTTTCTTCGTTATGAGCCTATTGACTACCCAGTGATGAACGCCTTCGAACAACTGGGGATCCCACATTTTACAATTTGAAATAAAAAATATCAAATATTAAGAAAATATGAATTCTGAAAACATAAAAACAAATAGTTGCCATATTTTGGTTTTGCCTCCCCAATTGTTTGGGTAAGATACACATTGCTGCACTGAGCACTCTACCACGTTCTTGAGGGCATTATGTTCGGCTTCTGTAACCCCACCACCATCACGTCTACGACCCGAGTTGCTCAATGATCCATACATCTGGGTTGGGACGACTCCAAGTCCCATACCTCAAACATACCCGGGGTGTTCTTTTCGGAAAATGCTACTAAAGGCCTCATTTTCAGATGAGCTCTGACTGCGAATAACTAGATCTTCCTACAAAATAAAGTTACAGAATTTTTTATATTTATTATCATAAAGAAATCAAGCATAACAAATTAGGGAGATTTTTATCTTACATGATTACGCCTTGCTTCTTTATATACAAAAGACCAAGTCGATGTTGTGTGAGTAGCCTAAAACACTTCAACTCTTGTAGCAGGCCGATCAAGTTGAGTTTCCTACAAAATTAAATATGTTTAATTTTCAAAGAAAGTTGCATATACATGATAAACATAATTAAATATCTTATTAAGATGAAAGTATTAACCATCTCATTTCGCAGTCAAGCAATCGACTTTGAGCCTAACGTATGAGGTGTTGTTAGGTGGGTGTGATTTATAGTATTTTTCTCTGATTTTGCCTGCTCAATAATGAGGCGCTAATTACTAAACAATAATGCAACATATAAATTTCCTTATGCAAATTACCTTAGTGTCAGGGCGAGCTCTATAATCCACAAAAGCAACCCACTGATCAAAAAGAACCTCTGGAGGTCTCTTGGCAATATTGGCTTCGTGGGGACCATCTGGATCATATTTTTTTCCCCAAGCTTTTCATAATATAACTCTTGTGTTCCTCATCATTAACCTCCAACATAGTCTACAAAAAAATAAATATATTAGTACACATTAGGAAACATATAAAAAATGGAATCAATAAAATATCAATTGAAAATACATCTCTGACCTTTATAATGTTGTTCCATACATGATCTTTATAGGACTCAGGAATCTTTTGCCACTTTTCATATCCAAGGGGAAAGTTTAGACAATTGCTTGCCAAATGGCCTAAAAATTGAGCAAGCATCTCCCTAGACAATTCAACTGGCTGATCGTGACTATTCCAATTCATAATAACTATGTCTCCTGGAGGAAAAGAGAATATGTCAATTGCTCTCATTTTTTTTTTTTTGCCTGACTTCCCCATTTTCATCTGCATTAAAAAAAATGTATAAGACATCATCACATATATGATTATCATTCATATCATATAATCACATATAAACTTGAAAACCTTCCATTTGAAGATAACAAATAAATTATATATATATACTAATCACCTCTAAACCCCACATCCCACATTCTTGAACCTTTTTTACGGCCCCTGATAACTTCAAGCTCAGTAGGCTCAACTACTGTTTGTTGTACTGGGGCCTCTTGGTGTTCCTGTGCATCAATCAGTGGGGGTGGCAAAGATGTACTCGTGCCAGTAGAACAGTCGTAGTCCTCGACTGGTCTCGATGAATCGCTCGAAGTGACATGTCGGCATACCTACAAACAACTGACATAGGCAATGAATCAATTTAATAGTATTAAAAAGTAATAAAATATCAAAATAAGTACAAATAAAAGAAATTATTACCAATTTATCTCAAAAAATTACTTAATTGTTGCTATCAACTTCAAAATGTTCACCAATATTGGAGGATTGCATATCATTCGAATTATCTACATCATCTCGACTCAATCGTAGATATGTATCTTCATCGGGAAATAAATTATCTAAATTCTGCGCCGGATAAGCTTCAATATTAGCCATGACATGTTCATCATCCTCGCCCATGTCATACATGTCTCTAGGTTAGATGTACAAGTATATACCATCCGTCTTCTTTTTTATCATTAACATTAAATACCATTTGTGCTTCAAAAGCTTTAATGTATGGCTCATCATCTTCATGTAACTCAGTATGTATAGGTCTTGTAAAATTGATAGAAGTAAAACGTAATTTATTAGTTTTTATACCTCTAGGGTGAGTTGTGTTGGCCCATTCACATTTGAACAAGGTTACCATAAATATTCCATTATAATTAAGCTCAATAATGTCAACCAATTTTCCAAAATATGGTACACCTCCGTACCGCATGTTAATATCGCTATTGCTCGAGTAACTCCTTGTTCCAAAGGTGCCGAAAACTCCACTATTCTGTGTGTTTAATTCTCTCTCACGTTCCAGAGTACGGAACTTATATCCATTAACATTGTATGCTGTGTATCTTTTTGCTTGGTTAATTGGTCCTTGCGCAAGAGCTATGAGCCAATTTTTGTCATAATCTAGAAGCTTGTCGTGATCTCGGTTGATCTAATAACACATTAAAACTACTCGAATGTATTTATCAATTAAAATTGGGTTAAAGCCATTTTTGGTCCTTGAAAATAGGACCAATGTTCATTTTCATCCCAAAATTCAAAATTTGTTCAATATGGTCCCTATGTATTGCATATTTTGACATTTTGGGTACCTATATATTCCGTATTTTGACATTTTTGGTCCCTATTGTTGACGTGGCGGTCATGTGGAATACCAATGAAATGCATATAATCTTTTTATTATTATGTTTAGGTCGTTACTTTGCTGATGTGGAGTGATAAGTGGCAGTATATGCTGATGTGGACCGTATTGAACAAATTTTAAATTTTGGGGATGAAAATGAACATTGGCCCTGTTTTCAGGGACCAAAAATGGCTTTAACCCATTAAAATTCATTGCATAAATAGAGAACACACTTTCTCTGTGCACCATCTTGTCTACCTCAATAGGATTCCTACTTCTAGACCTTATTGTCTTCTCGCAGCAATCCTAAATTCCCTGTGATGTTTGAAGTGGGTAGATTTGTAACTATGTCAACTTTAGAAGTGTATAAAATAGATGCTTAATAATACTCACTGAACATAAGAGTCAATTGTAGGGCAGTTTATTAGTACTTGTCGATGAGCTTGCAATCTCTCAATGGATGTCAAAGTAAACTATGTGAAAGCCCCAACTGGTTTCCCGACGTTTGGAAATAATTCCGCGATTCGAGCATTTGGCTTTTGAGAAATGACAGGTTCATCATCAACTCGTCTGGGACGATTCCATATTGTCTCAATGTTATCTTGATATTGTGAACAAAATATAATAGCTTCTTGTGCAATATAACCCTCTGCAATAGATCCCTCTGGTTGTGCTTTATTACGCACGTATGATTTTAGTACTCCCAAATACCTACAACAACATATGTTTAATAGTTTTATGACATATACATGTTAATATTATGACTTACAAATAATACTATCAACCAATATTACCTTTCTATTGGATATATCCAATGGTAATATACTGGACCTCCAAGTTTTGCTTCATCAACAAAGTGAACAATCAAGTGCATCATTAATGTGAAAAATGATGGTGGAAAAAGCATTTCCATGTTGCATAAAGTGAGTATAATTTGGTTCTGCAGTTTATCAAACTGAGCAACACTCAACGCTTTGCCACATATTTCTCGGAAAAAGTAGCATAACTCAAGTAATATTGCGGTAACTTTATCATCAATCCCTGCACGCATAGAGAGTGGGAGTAACTGTTGTACAAGTATATGATTGTCATGACTTTTCAATGTACGTTCAAACTATTTTAAGATTATCAGTATCAATGCATTGAGAAATATTACTTGCGTAGCCATATGACACACAAATATTCTTCAGAGTATTTAAAAATAACTTCTTCCCTTGCTTAGTCATTGTGTACATTGCTGAAGCAAACTTTTCATTGTCATCTGGCCAAAGATCGGTTTACAACGCATAACTTGTAGGTCTTTACAAGCATTGAGATGATCTTTTGATCGAGAACTATCGTTCAACAATGTGAAGAGGACATTATCACACACATTCTTCTCTATATGCATCACATCCAAATTGTGACGCAATAAATTAAACTCCCAATAAGGAAGCTCAAAGAATATGCTTTTTTTCTTCAATTGTTGTGGCCCTTCTAGAGTAGTACTTGCACCGCGCCTTTGTTTCCCCCTAACCTGATTATCAATGGATCGACCGAATGTGACATTAATATCCTTAACCTGTTGAAAAATCTCTGTGCCTGATAATAGTCTTGGAGGTTCGCGTAGCTCTTGCTCTCCATTAAATCTGATCTTATTCAATCTAAATTTATGTCCACCATCAAGAAAGCGTCGATGGCGCATGAAACACCATTTCTTACTGTGACACAAACGGAGGGGCTCTGAGGAGTAGTTGCAATGTATACAGCACGCCCGGTATAAACATTCCACCCGGATAGATTACCTAACCCTGGGTAATCACTAATTCCAGATCAAAGCAACATGCATCTTGAACATTTCATGCTCATAAGAATTGTCACGCCCCGACCCGATTTCCAAGGCCTCGGGCACGTACACAGACTGGCCATACCCAAGTAGAGGCGTACTTTACTCAGATACAAGGCCTAAATGGTTCAAGAACAGATAACAAAATTCATTAAAGTCAACATTAATTCAGAGACTTACAACGGAACATAATTTGACACTCTACAAGGTAATGGCCCTACAAGGGTTCTATTAAATAAACTCATACACAAGAAAATCTGAGTTCCTTGAACCTCTACAAGAATATCCCGATCACTCGCGCAGCTCCTGATCTCGAGTCACCTACTCCTCAAGACCTGAAACAAAAGAGTGAAGCAAGTGGAATGAGCTTTCGAATGGAAAGCTCAGTAAGTACCCTCGCAAGAGAATATAATGAAGTCAAGAGGAACAATCATGAAACAGTGATTCGACAAAACACAAAGACGAAACAATAACAAGGTCAATCTCAAACTCATAAGGATCACCATTCAATAAGCACGAGCACACAACAAGGAGTTCAATCAACTAATCAAGTCATCTCCCCGGCAGTCATCGACCTCGGCCGATCTTAATCACGCCTAGACCCTTGAGTCCGGTAGCGCTCCTACGTGCACGTACACGGTCAGCGTATCTTCCCACTGACGGGTGGACATCCAGAGTTTCCTCCCCCTGGTAGGACTACAAGACGTACAGAGTGTCCTCCCCCTGGACACCCGCATTACAATCTGCAGTAAGCAGGAGAATCCACAACACAAGAAGAGCTGGAACACCAACTCGGACGGAGCACCGGCTCATGTGTTTCCAGGGCCATGTGCCGATCAACAGGAAGGCATATTCAGCAACAAGAACAGCCGACACACACACACCCGGACGGAGTACAGGCTCACGTGTTTCCATGGCCACGTACCAATCAACGGGAAAGCATGTTCAGCGATCACGATCATATTTAGCAAAAGCTAGTACACAACAAGCATATACTAACATGGGAATTCAACAAAGCAGGTTAACAAATTCGTGTATGTGGATCCAAGTAACAATATACAAAGCATGGTAACATCAAGCGAATAGACAAAGAAGCAAAACAATAATACTCAATATTCACGAGGCCAATCAACACATTGAAGAAAGATCAAGAATTCAAAGTCAATAAGCCCAAAACTTGGTGGGAACTAGGCAAGCGTACTTACACACTTAAACATGGGCTCAAGAATCTAAGAAGCAATGAAATCAAAGATCAAATAACCAATATCCAATAATAGGGATATTAGGCGGGAGTACGTACCTCAACAATGTCCTCTAGGATTACTCAGCAAAATCCTGCCTGTCACCTCTATGTGTCACAACCTGATAGTAGAACCTATATCAGTGTCGGTAACGACTTAAAAATTTCTAGTTGAACATGCATGAAACCCCAGTCAGGCCCAAGTCTAACGTGCGAGTCTACCCTTGTCTCCCTTTCTATTTCCCTTTTATTTCTTGGTTAAATCTAGCATAGTTTCCCTTAATTGTTTAGACCTAGCAAACTGTTCAAGTCAAACTGAGATGGTCTGGTGGCTAAGGCCCATTACCTCTCCTAAGAGGTTCCTGGTTCCATTTCCTCCTCTTGCCTTTTATTTCTTATTTGGTTAAACCAGCTCAAATTAATAAAATCTGATTCATTTATCCAAAAGGCAACAGGGCCTTGGTGGTTAAGGCCCACCAAGCCCATGCGAGAGGTCTCTGGTTCAATTCCCCTCTCCAACAATTTTCTACTTTTATTTTTGTTTTGTATTACACTAGCCAAGTCAAAACATGATTAGACCCAACCCTCTAATCAACTTGACCAAACCAGGTCACCTCAACCTGACCCAAATCTAGATCCAATTCGATGTGATCAAACCCAACTTGATTTGATCTACTACTATAGACCAGACCCAACTATCTTTAGTTGATTAAACCCAACCAACTAGTCATTTCCAAGCCACATTGATCAATTCTACTTGGTTGAACCCAACCACACTTTTAAAACCAATTAACAATTTAATCAATATTATCCGGTTTATTAAATTAATTAGTTTCTAATTTAACAACTAACTTTATTTTTTGTCTCTCTATTTCTCTGTCTCAGCTGAGCCTCGTCGGAGGAGAGAGTGGCGCTCCGGTCACCTGCAGCGGCCTCCGGCGAGCTCGTGGGCGTCCCACACTCTCCGCCACCAGGTTGTCGTCGGCCGAGGACACTCTACTCGTCAAAAGCGCCTCCAGGAGTGGAGGACTGTTTCCCCGGTCGTGTGCGACGATCGCCGGCAGTGAACACTTGAACGGAGTTTCTTTTCTCCTTCTCTTGTCAGTCGAGGAGATGGACAGAGGCTCTCAGAGTTCTCTCTCTCTCTCTCTCTCTCTCTCTCTCTCTCTCTCTCTCTCTCTCAGCATTTTACTACACTACATGCATACTTTCTATTAACGGAATATCGGAGCTAGAAGGACTCACCGGAGAAGCGCCACTCGTCGAGTTCTCGGCGCGATAGGACTTCGTTTCTCTCCCTGTGTTCCCTTGGAGGTGTCTCTGGTCCCCTTGAGCGCGTATCACAACGATCTCTCCTATCTCTGTCTCCCTGTCACTCGATTTCTCGCGGTGGAGGTGGTGCTTCGCCGTCGATTGTGGTGTTACGGTTTACTGCTGGTGATCCTCTGAAGATAGCAATCACGTTGATGCAGTCAATCAGCCCAATTCGCTTGCCTTCCTTTTTCGACGTCCTGTGATCACAGAAGAGCAGGCTGTCCACGCGGTGGCGCGCGCAGGGAGAAGATGGAACTGTTCGTGCCTCGTGATCATCTGCACTCAATCAGACGGTAGAGATTTGGGCAAGGGATCAACCAGTGGAGATCACATCTTAAACTATCAGGTCCATCACTCTGAGTTGATGAGCGGCCAACATTATTTGTAGATAGACGGTTAGATATTCTCCCCTTGCCTAGAACTTAAGAGGCTGATCACGATGGACGGTCCTTTGATGCCCGCACCGTGGAAACGTTTGCTCCGTTATTTCATCAGCCGAAACGAGCGGTCAGATCACAATCTCCTGATTAGCACTCTCTGATTCTTTCAATCTCAACCGTCCGTTCTTTCTCAACACAATCTCTGCATGATTTTCTTGATATTTTCAAATAACCCCCTGGACTTTTACACACTTCCATGCACGTCCCTAAGCAGTGAGAGAGAGAAATTTCTCTTGAAGTCCTTGGCTTTTCTGATTTCACATTTAGGTCCCTCTTCTTGTGAGTGAAGCACAATTTCCTCTCAGTCCTCAAAACTTCTATAATTACTAAAAGGTCCCTGTTAGCCCCAATTTACTCCAATTTAGGAATTAAACTAATTATTCCCTCTTTTCCAATCAAGCCCTAGTAATTCCAAGCATGGTGAACTCCTTTAATTAACTAGATCAATCACCAAGCAATCAACGTTTGTTTATTCTATATATCCATTTACTCAATAAAATTTATTTATTCCTTTCAAGTTCTCCAATCACTCTTAATTACCAAAAAGTCCTCAGAAGCCTTAATTAACCCTAATTAGGCTCTTAACTTATTAAACCCTTCTTTTCCAACCCAAATTAGTTAATCCCAAACATGGGAAACTTCTTTAATTACAAGATAATTAAAGAGAAATTTAGAAACCATTTATTTATCAAATAATTGCTTAAAGAGTAAATAGAAATTTCTAAATTCCAAAAGTTCGAACAAACCCAACGCGGGGACTTTCCCTTCCAAACGATTAAAGCAAATAACTAAAACAAATTTTATTCCCTAAAAATCCTCGGATATTACAAGAATCATATGTATCAACGCCATCATACCACAACTCTTTCAACTCGCTTATTAGAGGTTGTAAGTAGACATCAATATCATTTCGTGGCATATGCTTACTAGGAATAATTGCTGAAATGATAAAAGATGTTTGTTTCATGCACACCCACGGTGGCATATTGTATGGGATGAGAACAATCGGCCAAATACTGTAACTTTGACTCATATTACCATGAGGATTAAATCCATCTGTACCTAATGCAAGGCGCACATTTCGGGGGTCTGCTGCGAACCAACTGTTTACCGAATCAAACTTTTCCATGCTTCAGAATCTCTTGGATGTCTCAGCAACTCATCATTGTTGGTATCCAAGCTGTGCCATCTCATATCCTTAGCTGTTTTTGAAGACAAAAACAACCTCTATAATCGATGTCGCAATAAAAAATATCTTACTGCTTTCGCAGGAATCTTTTTTCTACCTCTATTACTGTCACCCTTCTTTTCTTTCCATCTAGAAACATTGCAAACTCTACAAATTTCTCTCTCTTCATCTTCTTTATTGCCCCAATAAAGCATGCAATTATTCGGGCATGCATGTATTTTGTCATAGCTCAATCCAAGCTTCGTGATGGTTTTCTTTGCATCATAAAAAGAGCTTGGAATTTTTATATTCGGAAATGCATCATGTAGCAGCTCCAAAATCATCATCATCGCTTTGTCGCTCATTTCACAAAGACACTTGATGTGATACAATTTCAATATGAAAGATAGTTTTTAATAATTTGTACACCCTTCATAAAGAGGTTGTTGACCATCATGTGATAACTCGTAAAACTCATATGTTGTATTCCTAGTCTGATTCACATTTGATGCTGGTTGATTGTTTTGTCTGACCCCTTCGTTGTCTTCTTCTAAATGATGTTCGTGTACTCCAAACGCATCATTTACCATATCCCTAATCGGATCTTCAGCAACGACAATGGTTTGTGAGACAACTTCGATACTACTTGAAACATAATTCATTTCTTGTGGATGGGACTCTCCATGAAGGTACCAAATTGTATACCCTTTCGGAAAGGGTTTGCAAATTAGATGATCGTATACCTCCACTCATGTCCGATGTTTAATAAATCCGCATGAAGGACATGGGCACAGTATCATGTCGTTAACTGAACTATGTTGAAAAGCAAATTCAAGGAAATTCCTAATTCCTTGGTCATACGCAGTTGAGTTTCGTGGCATTGTAATCCATGATTTATCCATGCCTAAAATATTCATCAACATAATTTAAAATATCCAAGAAGAAATACTACAATAAAAATAAATTATTGCAGTTAATAAAGGAACAAGGACATAGGTGCAAATTTTTATTTAAGAAATACTCAATAAAAACAAAATATTCATGAACATAATTTATGAAATCCAAGAAGAAATACTACAACATGATTTATCCATGCCTAAAATATTCAGCAACATAATTTAAAATATTCAAGAAGAAATACTACAATAAAAATAAAATATGCATGGGCATAATTTCTGATGGGTAACATGTTAAAAAGAAGTAACACAAGGGTGGGAACTGATGAGCTTCAAAGTTTACATACATAGCTTTATATCCCTACCAACCCTTGAAAAGATAAGTTCTGATGGGTATCATCCAATTCCAACTAGAGCATTCAGATTTTGAATAACTAAATGCTGGATATAAAATTAAGGGCATACTCATCTAAACTCAATATGCAGCCCAAACAAAGAAATTAATTCAAAAGAGGCGTCTATAGTTTATGTTCAAGAAAAACTTACGGCTATACAAATCTACAAATGAGAAAGTTCAAATGTGGACCAGGCAACTGTTAATAATGTTTTGTTTGTGTCACATTTTGAACAAGCTATTGATTTTTTGCATATGTAGAGGCCTTTTCACCTCCACAGGATATGATTGAGCTATGGTTTATTGACAATATTGAAACATGGGATACTTTATTGTTCTGAAGTCCAAGATGAACTATGGTTTTATGCCTATTAGATCTATTAACACATTAGTCTGTTAATCTACTGGAAGTAATTTGTTTATCTGATGTTGTTCGGTTTCTTTAAATGGTCTTAGAGCTTGTTTTTTTTTCAAAGAACATCCCATTCTAGAAATATGTTCTCTTATGTGAAGTGTTGGATGCTTGGTAACAGTAAAAATGTTCTGTTTTGCAGATGCAAAGGATTAGCATCTTTAAAATTAATCTACATGCAAGTTAGCTTCTTTAATGGTAGTCAATTAAGAGAGAGAGAGAGAGAGATGGTGAGGAAACTGTTTTAACTTCTAGAATTTTGAGCTACTGGGAATGAGGTGAAGGCTTAGTTTACTCTTATAAAAGCTGGTGATAACTCTGCTCACTAACAAAAACAAGCATGGGAGTAAACGCTAATGCATTCCACAAAGAAGAATGAAAAACCTTGGATTGAAAAGCCTTGATATAGAATTAAAATGAGACTAGAAATTCAGAAGCCTTGGATTGAAAAACAGTGGAAGAACTAAACAAATTATGAAATTAGCCTTGATATAGAATTAACATGAGACTAGAAATTCAGAAGTCATAACTTGGATTGAAAAAGCCTTTGAGATTATACTTGTGCAAAAAATCAAAGGAGAACAAATCAAAAAGAAGACAATTTGTGCCAAAATAATGTTGTGCACCCTTTCCCTGCAAGAAATACCCAAATTAGGCCTATTTAGAAAAATCTCTTAAAAACGATAAATCATTACAAAAGGTTTCTGATCCTTAAAACATTTATGGGGTTTTTTCATATTTCTATGATCCTTAAAACATAGTAATATGATTAATACTATCGGTGTAAGTTTATCAACTCACAAAGCTAATTATCAGTTAATCTTTCAATAATTAAAACCTATCATTTTAAACAACTGATACTGTAAGATATGTTATATTATTATCCTTTAGAATCTGTAATGTATTAGGTCATTGTTTTGTATAAGATTGTTGTGTTATATTTATATTGTTATCTTTCACATTCCATTCAATTCTTTCCAAGTTTAATATTCATTTCCAAAATTAAGGGAGAATCATACAAGTTAAAGTAGGAGGAAGTAGAGAAGAAGCTTCCTCACAACTCACAAGTGGTTGGTTCAGCTCTTATGCTTATCATTCATACAGTAAAAGCAATGTCATTATCTTACTTTTAGGGAGCCAACTCATGTTATCAGAATGACAATTAGAGGAAGATATACAAGCTGCATGATAAAATGCAAGAGCCATATATGAAGACATAATAAGAAAGAAGTAGCTATCACAATAAACAAGCCTATATCACTTGTTTATGATTGATGAAGCTCCAATCTCATATTATTGTCAATCTTAAAATTTTATTTGACGCAAGATATGAGATGGAACAAGCCTGTATCTTACTTACGACCAATTAGAACCCTAATAGCCTATCATCAATTAAGTACTTGATAGAGAAACTAAACAACATGAGACCCCAATTTACTTAGATATTAAAAACTAAATCCATGACTGACCCATATATTAAAACACAAAAAAACCCAATATTCCTAACCAAGTAATCATGATCCAGTTAAAGAATCATTTAGTAGGAATAGACCCCTTGCACTCTTCCTCTAATCCCTTCACTTCTCCAAAAAGAAATTAAAAGAATAAAAAGAAATACATTTATTTTTCTTAATGCATACATATAATTGAAGCTATTCAATTGAAAATATAAAAGGAAAAAGAAAAAAGATCATAACTGCACTCCAATCCTAAGATTTGAATTTCTCATATCTTTTTAATTAACTAATTTGACTTGAGATTATTGAAAATGGTGTTCAAAGTGATTAACCATGTACGTGCACCTATCAAATTAACGGAAAAACCAAAGCAAACATGCATTAATAATGTAACAACCATGAGTTTGTTCTTTATGTCTTTACAATAGGTGAATTAAAATGACATATAATAATGTCAAGCTATTGATTGAAGTCTTGATTAGAGCATCTTATTGCTTCCAAATTGTCACGCCCCGACCCGGTTTCAAGGGCCTCGGGCACATGCACAGACCGGCCGTAACCAAGTAGAGACGAACTCCACTTGGATACAAGGCCTAAAGTATCATAAAATATGCAATATAATAAAATTTCAATATCACAAATATTCAGTGAAGTACAACGGAATCATTAATAGAGGGTTAAGTCACTCTATACAAGACTAGGCCATACAAAGGTTCTACAAATTCTCTCACACAAAATCATATGAGGTTCTCGAACCTCGGTAAGCTAGTCCAAACTCTTGTGCAGCTCTTGAAACCAATTCAGCTAATTCCTCAACCTGAGAAAGAAAAGAAACCCAGTGGAATGAGCTTTCGAAAGGAAAACTCAGTAAGCACTTCCGCATGGAAATACAATGAAGCCAAAAGGGAATAATCGAAATAATCCAAACAAAATCATAAACATATCAGAACTCAAGAACAAACATAAAAATCATTATCAGTTAGTCAAGAAAATCAACAAGCAAAAGTCAAGAACTTTTTCATTTCATCTCCCAGTGCTCATCTTAATTACATCCAGACCTTTAAGTCTGGTAGCGCTCCAACGTGCATGTACACGGTCAGCGTATCATCCCACTGATGGGTGGACTCCCAGAGTTTCCTCTCTCTGGTAGGACTACAGGACGTTTAGAGTGTCCTCCCCCTGAACGCCCGCAACTTTTTTGCACTCATTGGGAGAATCTTCAACACAAGAAGTGCTGAAATACCAACCCGGACGGAGAATTGGCTCACATGTTTCCACGGCCACGTGCCGATCAACGGGAATGGTATTTTCAGCAATCTTAAGCATATTAACAAGCATACACTAACATGGGGGTTCAACAAAACAAGAAAGAACGAATATGTGTATACAATCAAGCAACAACACAATACACATGGTGCCTTCAAGACCGATCAAAGAAAATCAATAATAACGATGTCAACCACTTTCAAACAAGAAACATGAACAAAGATTCAAAGCCAAGGAAAAACCCAAAACTGGGCAGGAAACTAGGCAGGAGTAACTTACCTTTGTTTACGTTATCTGGGATCCTCCCCAGCTTCCTACTCCTGATACGTCTCTACGTCAGTATCTGGCAGCAAAGCCTAATTTAGTACCGGCAACGTTTTTAAAATTTCTAGTCAAATATGCATGGTGTCTTAATTTGGCCCACGTCCGACTTATGGGCCTTCACATGTACTCTTTATTGTTTCCCTTTTATTTTCTAGGCTTCTGCCCTATATTAATAGACTTTTCTCTATTCAAACCAAAAGAATTATCTAGTATAGTGGCTAAGGCCCACCAAGTCCAAGTGGGAGGTCCGTGGTTCAATCCCCCTTCCTTACCCTTTTTTTTTGTATATTTTTGTTTAGATAATTCTGGTTTAAATGTGATCAGACCCAATCTCTTAATAATTGGTGCATCCCACTTAATTGATCAAGCCCAAACCCATCACCCATCTGAATCAATTTGATTTAGAAATTAGGCCTAACTTGTTCAACAATTTGACTAAGCCCAAATCATAATCCTGATTGAACCCAACCCAGCTATCTCTTTAAATTGGTTTGCTTTTAAACTACGTCCAACTCAACCCGTTATCTTTGAAACTGACCCAATCCAAATACTTCACTTAATCCACTCGACCTAATCAAGTCACCTTAACTGACTCAACCCAATCATACTTGACTTAAAATCGACTCAATCTCTTATATTTTAACTTGACCCGGTTCTGGTCAGACCCGAGTCCATCCGGACTCGTCACCAACCTCCAGACGGTGCCTCGTCGGAGGGAGCATGGCGCTAGCTAGGCCTTGCGTGGTGGTCGATGGTAGTGGGCATGGACGATAGGATCCTTCCCTTCTCGAGTCCCTCGCCGTCCGAGGGTGGCCGGTGCGCCGTAAGGCTTCTCTGGTCACGAGCCCTGGGAGTGATCTCTCCATCGCCGAAGCACCCTCACCAGTGTTCCGTCCTGTGACGGAGAACCACGAGGGATTCCCCAAGTATCATCTCTTCTTTCTCAGTGCCACTACGATACTACGTGCATGCATAACTACTAAACAGAAAGGCTGAGAGAGAGAGGATGGAGACTCACCGAAGAGTGCTGTTCGACACGGCGACCCTCGCTGTGAAGGTTCGCCGTCCCTCTCATGTCTCCCTGGAGAATCTTCCACGCCCCCGACGCTCTTCCCCGCTTCTCCGTCTCTCTGTTTCTTAGTTTTCTCTCGGTGAGATGGAAACTTCGCTGCTGTTCAGATCGCCACCAGCGTCTATAGGGACTCTTATTTATAGGCTCTCGCGAGGGACTTCTAGATGATCTGGATTGCGATCGGATAAGGCCTGATTTAAGGTTTGAGTTTATCTGGTAATGTTTAAATTCTAATTTATATTAGTTTTACAGAGAGGATAAGCCTCATGGTGGTGATGTGGGGATGACGCGGCGGTGGCGCACTGGAGGAGAACGAAGGTGGCTTCCTCGCTATCAGGTAATCCCTATCGAACTGTCCGGATAAGAATCAGCAATCCCATGGTTCTCATCTCGTTATCATGCGTCATAATTGTCTCTATCTTGGATTAACGACCACGGTTTTCTTTGTAATGAACGAGTAGATCAATCTTGGCTGCCTCGAACTTAAACCGTTCCCTCAGATGAGCGGCGCTGATTATTCCCAACGTTGAGAAGGGATGAACGGTTCCGATTAGATTTGTTGCCTCGTATTTAATCGTCTGCTCGAGATCACTGGCCCAAATTAAACCATCCCGCATGAGTTATCTGGGTGGCTTTGATTGCATCTAGCGTCTCGAACTTGAACGACATCCGGGGATGAACGATTCAAGAAAACCCGCACGGTGGGAGCGTGCGCACCCTGATATCGTCAACCGAGATGTTCGGTCGGATCCCTTCTTCGGAATCAACACACTTTGATCTTTTAAATCCTATCCGTCTGTTCTTTTCCTACATGCATGGCTAAGAGAAATTCAGTTCCCTTTTTGCTAATAAACCCTCCTCTTTAAAACATTTTTATGTCTGTCCCTCACCAGAGAGAGACAAAACTATGTTTCAGTCCTCAGATTTTCTGGGAATTATAATTAGGTCTTTGATAATCCCAATTAACCCTAATTAGGGTATTTATCATTTTACTCTCTTTCCATAAAAAACCATATATTCTCCGATCACGATAAGCTTCTTAAATTTCAAATTAATTAAAGAGATAAATAAAGAAAATAAATCTTTATTCAAATAAAAATTCAGTTACATCCTAGCCATAAGGATTTTTATTCGCCATCCAAACAAAGAAGTGAACCAATTAAAGACTAATATAAAACACACTTATTCTCAAAAGAAAATCTAAGTAAAATAAACCCTAGAATTCGTGGATCTTACACAAATATTAGCATACATGCTTCTCAAAAACTCATGGTCACTATCAAGCACATGCAAGGAAAGGTTAGGATGGCAATCCAAGTTACATAAAAATAAACACACACACACACACACACACAGAAAGATAAGATTGTATACAATACCAATTTTCATGAAATGAACTGCTTCTTGATTGTTTTTCCAGTATATACTCTATCACATAAAATATTCAAATGATCCTAAGATCAGAAGATGGTCTTGTCACAGATTCCTTTCAAAAAAGCTTCCAAAATCCCATTAAGAAATTGAAAATTTTGAGCAATTGGGAATGAGGTGAAGGCTTAGTTTACTCTCATAAAAGCTGGTGATAACTCTGCTCACTAACAAAAATAAGCATGGGGGTAAACGCTAATGCATTCCACAAAGAATGATCACCAATGACTGTGTAGTTTTGAGTTTGAGATTGGAATAAAGCTAGAGAGAAGGTAGAATGATGATCCAAGCTTAAGACAAGTGTTTGAGCACATTAACATGAACCTTAGGTTAACCACAGATTTCACAAGTCCACGAACAAGTCTAAGAACACAAAAAACAAAGAGAAGGTTATGAGGCTTGATAGCCTGAGAACAAGTCCAAGAACACAAAAAAAATTAATTGCTGGACATGGATTTGATAAATGACAAGAACCACTTGAGATTAATGTCCCTACTAATGACCCTTAGAGTTAGACCCCATCTTAATCTCTCAGATGGTCCTGCAAGTGTGGCTTTAATTTGAGGGGAAAAAAAGAAAGAAAACAGAAAAGAGCAAAGAAATGGATCTACAATTGCAATGCAACAGAAAGAAGATCCATGCCTTCAAATTCAAAGAAATAAATACACAGAAAGAAAGAGAAAGAGTATCGTAAGAAAATAAAAAACTTCGATGGATTGGATTCAATTTAAAAACTTGAGTATATCATGTTGGATAGGTTTGGTTCAGTTTAAAGTTTAAATTGAACACATTAATGGTTCAATTTTAGAGACAGACCTGGTGCTCGCAAATAAAATAAGAAGGCCTGCACATTGGGAAGATGGATGTGACTATGTGACAGGAAACAAAGGAAGACAAAAGTCATGAGCAAATACTAATGTAGAGGAATTCAAGAAATAAAAACAGTAATCAACATTTCTAAGGCAAAACATCAATCAGAACATTGAACAACAAAAAAGTGAGACTATGGTTTACAACTTATAAAGACCAGGGAAATCATTGAGCTATATAAACAAACGATGGCAGACAAGATTTCGTGTGAGGAAATCCATTCAAGCAGACAAAATCCATAAAGAGAAGAAGAAAAGAAAAGCTAACAAACCCACAGAAATTCAGTTTCTTTATGTATGAATATCAAACCCACAATTAGTTAGACACTCAAACCACCAGATCTGTAAGAAAGATCACATTAATCATAAAAATAACTTAAGTTTCGACAATAATCAATCAAGAAAACCCCATAATTCCGATCTCCAAGAGCCAAAACCCTAGCAAATTCCCAACAACAAGCTTATTCCAGATCTAGCAACCAAAACAAATATCACCACCTTGAAATCTATCCAAATAGAAACCAAAAAGGCATATGAATGCAAATGAGTACCTCAATGAACGATAACGAAGAGGAGATTCTCGGGAAAGCAACCAATACACGATGCCAATTAGGATCTCCAGATTTCGAGCTTGCTCGATCTACAGCTTCTGATACACGCTATCAACTCTAGCAAGAGATATGCTTTAGATGCATAGACATCTATGATAAAAAGAGAGAATTGAGGAATTTACAGAAAAAAGCACAAATTTTATTGCGAAACAAGCCTTTCTTCTCAGATTTAGGGTTGGGATGTTCTCGATTCGGATGAACGGGGTGTTCTTCTTATTCTCGGGAGAACAGAGACTGACAGAAGGCTTCTTCTCGATCAGGAGATTGAAAGAAGACGTAAGATTGGGAATTTCAGAGAGAGGTACGCGCGAAGTGAAAAAATTAGGAGCCAATATAGCGACGGTTACAATAAAACCGCCTCTAACTACATTCATTTTGTGGTGGTTCATAAGAACCGCCGCTAGTAATCGCGGGAAGTGAAAAAATTATGTGCCACAATTGCGGCGGTTATATTTCAACCGCCTCTAATAGATGCATTTAACGGCGGTTCTTGTTAAAACTGCCTCTAAACACAAAAAATTTAGAGGTGGTTTAAAAAACCGCCGCTGAATTCAATCATTTAGTGGCAGTTACACAACAAACCGCCTCTAAATGCATCCATTTAACGACCGCCCAATAAACTGCCATCGTAACCGCCTCTAGTGCTGCAATTAGCTACGGTTTTGTAAAACCACCGCGAAATGTTTGACGCGAAACGCTTGGTTTCATGTAGTGCAATGAGCTCACTTGCATCAATATTATGTCTAGCTAAAGTAAGGTTGTTCACATGAGACTTCAGTTTCTCCAGATGCTCAGTCATTGTCTTGGGTATGCACTTGATGGTTCATAGTTCAAAAAGCAAATGGAGGATGTGTAACGCCCCGATCCAAATTCCGGGACCTCGAGTACGTAAACAGATTGGTCGTACCCAAGTGGAGATGAGCTCAACTCGAGTACAAGGCCTAAGTAATCAAAAGCAGATATTAATTAATAATCAAAAGTCTCAATAAAAATAATAAATATCCTCAAGATAACCACAGCGGAAATAAAACAAGTCACAAAGGGTCCATGTGCACTAAACAACTACAGGCCCTACATGGGTCCTAAACAAAATGTCTCTCACACAGAAATAAAAGATAAGGAGATCCTCCGACCTCAGCAAATAAACCACCCCAACTCTCCCATGTCTCCTGAGCTCTAATCACCTACTCCTCAGGACCTGAAATGAGAGAAAGGGAAAAGTGATGAGCTTTCGAATGGAAAGCCCAGTAAGTACCCTGCAAGGATCTCAAAGATGTGTTCCAATAAAGATGATATATGATATCAAATCCATAAAATATCATCAACACAATGGGGCTACACCCCGCACAAACAGACCCTAGGAGTCTACCACAATCATTAGCAACGGTACGACTCTTGTCCAGCGACAACCCTCGGGCTCTGGAAGAGAATTCCAAGAACAGCTCAGCAACGATCCCCTGGACAACATTCAGCCTCGGGTTGCAAGCGACAAACTTGTCGCACTTAGTTAGCGCCACCTCTCCCATGTGTCGACACGACAGTGAATCAACCCCACTGACAGGCAGGACAACCAGAGTACCATCCCTTTGCCATGGCAAGCTGAAACGTCAGGGTGTTCGGTCCCCGAACGTTCCCAAACCAAAGCCTCAATGCTCCACTAAACCGAGCGGAAGATCAAACTCAGTTGGCGCATACCTCTCAGCCAGCACACAAGACCATGTACCTATGATCAAGTGTCGGCCCACGGGTGGGCATGTCCAACAAAGTATACATCAATCACACACATACGAGGAAAGTGAGCAATAACTATCATGTATGTGCATGCATCCAAGAACAGCAGGTATCATCATAATGAAAACATGACATGCCAACAGGTAGCATTCATCAAAATAAGAAACCCAAACAATGGATGGAATCTAGGCAAGAGAATCTTACCTCAATTGGTAAAACTAACCAACTGAACTGTGTCCCTCCTGATGTGGCTCAGCGCTCAACGACGATATCTTGTAACGATAATCACAACTCAGTACCATTACCAACACAAAGTGAACTATAATTATTAATAACGATATTAATACAGAATTCCTGAAGTTAATGCGCAGTCCCAAAGAACAGCTCACAACTTTTGATTCCGGAACCCGTTTGAGTTAATCTAAGGCTCGTTGGAAAGATCTCTTCCCCATCTTTGTAACAATATATTATACGACTATATTGGATAACCACAGGCTGCCCAGATGTCCCTCAAAGGGGATTGCCAGCTGCAGGCTTCTTAACCCTTCTCATCTTATCACTTGCATGTAACTAAACAAAAATTTCTATGAATGGGATTCAATGAAAAACTCATGCCACTATACACACAAGTATTCCTCTACTTAATCCATACATGCACAGGTTGAGAATCAATATCAGGCTTTCATGAATTTAA
Organism: Dioscorea zingiberensis; assembly: GCA_026586065.1. Lineage (NCBI taxonomy): Eukaryota > Viridiplantae > Streptophyta > Magnoliopsida > Dioscoreales > Dioscoreaceae > Dioscorea > Dioscorea zingiberensis. The sequence continues at coordinate 18,358,190 of CM048824.1, read as the reverse complement.
GAGGAATCAAGGCTTCCCACTAACAATGATCGCTATACTTAATTATATCTTCACACAACTGATACTCTTAACTATCAAGTACCTCATTACCAACCCAAACCTCCAACTCATGTATCCAAACAACTCTCTATCTATCCTTCACTATCACCAAAATGTCAACAGAGGTTCATGCAAGTTACACCCTCATCAACTCTTCGTGAATATCAAGATTCAGTTATCATCATCCCTATTCTTTGAAACTAGATCACAGTTAACATGCATCTATAATCTCACACTATCACCTTCCTTTCCTCTCTTGAAAACCAACATACCAAACCTCATCAGCTCCTTGAAACCCAACTTAACTTTTAGTTCTAGCACACTCACAATGCCAACCATCTGCTACCATCACCACCAGGGATCCACCAAAACAAGATAAAGATATATCAAACCACCACTTCCCTTAATCCCTCTCATTGTACAGCCTCTGTTCATGCTCAACTCACAGGGAAAACTCATGCATGTTAAACCCAAATAATAAACCCCTTCAGCACCAGGATTAATCTCTCATCTTCCTTGAGTTTCTATTTAACTATCATGCATGTGTCCACGTGTTCAGAACCCATGAGTTTCTATTTAGACTTAACGGACGGTGGCGTTCTCGTGGTGGAGCTCCAACGTCGCTCCGCCCCCTCTGTCTATTCTCTCTGCTCTCAATACCTCTGTTGGGATGAGACGGCTATGACTAGGGTTTGCAATGAAGCGTTGGGTTTTATAGCGCTCGCGGAGGATCTCCATATGATTGATCTCATTGCTAACAGAATTTAAAACGAGATATGGATAAGCACTCCCCTTATCCAGTTGATTTTAGCGTGGAGGAGCGGCTTGCGGTGGTGCGCATTGTTCGCTGGCGGAGTTAAGCAGAGGACGCGCCTCGCGATCGTGACTACGGTCCTGATAACGGCTGAGAATTCCCCACTGTGGTGATCGCGAGCCGCTACGGGAAACCTGTTTCCCCTTTTTAACGAAGCCAATTTCCTTAACTCACGCGTTTTCTTCAGCTGATCGCCACACGTCCAAACTTCGACAGTCAAATGGCTTCAATGGTGAGCTGAGTAAATCATGGCCGCTCATTTCAATTGAAAGGAAATAACCATATGCATAGCTTCTGTCACGTCTCACGCGTTTTTTAAAAAAAAACTCTCAATTCAATTAATGGCAGCCCAAAGCTTTTGATCCCATTAATGGCAACCCATACTCAAATATATTACTTTATCTCAATTATTTATTAAACCCTAGTGATAATATATATATATATATATATATATATATATATATATAATTTTTATTTTTATTATTTTTTTAAAAACCATCATATTAATTTTAAATAACTTTAATTACGAGGGGTTTTATTTATTAACCCAAAATAATTAGGAATATTAATATAATAAAATCTTTGAATTTTACAGGATGTGTTACTATAAATGAGTTGCTCGAACCTAGTCCACATGGCAGGGGCATTGGAAAGGCTAAGAATCTTGCCAAGAGTAGTTTGAGAAAGTATATCTATGATATGAATCATCCCATATCATTAGTGACGTCGGAATCACCGCAGGAGGACTACGTGTGGGTTCATGCAACCGCACTCACGATGGGCGTGACTCTACTACCTTACTATTATCTCATGCATAGTATGTGGCTATTAGACATGGGATACCACGACCGGGTAGTGGAGTTGGTTAGATGTGGGGATCACCATGAGGTAGAGTTATCTGTTAGTTGTGTTAGTCGTAGGACCACCACAGGGTAGTTGTGAATTCTTATATAAATCTGTTAGGGTTTATTGTAATGAAATTAATGAATGAAAGTAGCGAAGGTTTCCTTTCTCTTCTTCTTCTCCGGATGTTCCCCCTCCCTTCTTTCAAGGAGCCTGTACTCACTTGAAGTAGTACATCTGATACGCAAAAGCCCAAAAGAGCGTATCAACTAGTGCTATCGTTTAGAACATCCCTAACCCAAGCTTCCATGGCGAACTTTGACGAACAATAGTACCTCGCAGAGTTTGAAGCACAATACTATATATTAGGCAACCATGTACTTTCTCTTGAAGCTATCGCAGACGACCTCGGTTGCTAATTTCCAATCAGTATTTGAAGACCTGATGCATGGGGTCAACTGGCTCTTTGAACCCTTACTTATCTCGTTCTTTATTACCGGTTTGCGACAGGATATCCGGCGGGAACTCCTCCGGATCATGGGACCTTCTACCTTGATGGAGACCTTCGTGCTGCCGCGAGCTTATGAAGCGCTCATTAAGGAGGAGACACCGACAAACACCATTCCATCCCTCCTTCCAACCTCACAGCCCATCGTCTCTCCAGTTCTTCAACCCTCCATCCCCCCAGGACCAGTACATCATACTCCCCCTCCAGTCTATACTTGGCCACCAGTTCCTGTTTATCATGGCACTCCACTGCCTCCTCCTCCACATGCAAGACCACCTACCACACAATCAACCCTTCATGAAACCACTCCCATACTTCCCATTCCCATCTACAACCCTCCACCAAAGAACAACATCTTCCCATCTTCACTTCTTGCTCTAACTTCTCTACCAGGATACTACCCACTCCTACGACCACTCTCTCCACCCCACTCTGATCAGTGGCCTGTGGTCCCAACACTTTCGTCTCACCTCCGAAGCTCATCATCACTAGCTCGGCTTTGCTTGTTCTTGAGGCGTTCATGGCCAAGCTCAACGTCAACTGCAGCGAGGACAGATGGGTAGACAAGATTTATGAGCCTCTACCTGTTGCCGTCTATACCATTCGTCTAGTGCTACAACATAGGAAGGCATGGCGCCAAGTTCTCATTCAATAGCGGGGTCACCCACCCGAGATTGCTCCCTCGGGAATCCTGGAGGAGTTTTGTAAGCTCTATCCAGCCTCTCACCTTGAGGACAAGGTAGATTTGAAGAGCGAGGGAATGATACGAATCATCCCATATCATTGGTGGCTCCAAAATCAATGCAAGTGGACTACGTGTGGGTTGATGCAACAACACTAACTATGGGCCTGACTCTACTACCTTACTATTATCTCATGCATAGTATGTGGCTATTAGATATGGGATACCATGACCGGGTAGTGGAGTTTGTTAGATGTGGGGATTACCATGAGGTAGAGTTATATGTTAGTTGTGTTAGTCGTGGAGACCACCACGAGGTAGTGTTATATGTTAGTTGTGTTAGTCGTGGGGACCACCACGATGTAGTTCAGGGTTCTTATATATATTTGTTAGGGTTTATTGTAATAGAATCAATGAATGAAAATACAGAAGGTTTCTTTTCTCTTCTTCTTCTCCGGCTGTTCCCCCTCCCTTCCTTCTTGGAGCCCGTACTCGTTCGAAGTAGTACATCCGATACGCACAAGCCAAAAAAGCGTATCAAGCTAAGTCTCAACTTTGGATTGTTTGATTTATCCTGAGCCAAGCTTAATAAATTAGATTTTTGATGGATGTAGATAAGGTCATGTTTGACATGTGGTATAGGAGAATGGAACGAAAGAAAATATTTAGGGTCTGTTTGGTAGCTGGGATATCCCGGGATAGGGATGGGATATCCACAGCTATAGTCAAATTCGGACATTTGGACGTTTGGATGGAAAAGGATGGGGATGGCCCCCATCCCTCAAAATTAGATGGGCAGCATCCCTTCAAATTGGAGGGACGCCGCTCATCCCATGTGGGAGTCCACGTGTTCCCAGATGGATTATCTACTTTAATAATATTTTTTATTTAACTATTATATAAATATTAATTATGATTTTTAAATAAAAATAATTATATATTAATTATTTTATTAATTTTAATATTTAATTTTATTAAATTTAAATTTTTATATTAATTTTATAATTTAGAATAATGATTATATAAATTATTTTATAATTTTATAAAATATTTTTTTAAATATATAATAATTATATATTAAGAATATTATTTTAATCATCATCTATATCCTTATCCATCCATCCAAACACACAAAACTCTTTATCCCTCTTCATCCCACCAACCAAACACTCACTAGTGTACGTGTTTGGTTCACATTAGATATTGATGGGTATATAAGATTAATTTATATAAACCAAACACATCTTTTGCACAATTTCTTAAATAATATGAATACAATGATTTTGTATTACACTATATAAATATAAAAAATAAATAAGCACATAAATAAAGATAAAACAATATTTTCATACAAAATAATGTTTCCATAAAAGGGTTTGATAATCTTTTATCCAAAACATACAAGTAGATAAGACAATCTTTTCATCCAAAACTTCAATATTTTCCATTGGACATGAACATTTGTGAGAGATATATTCAACTTTCTTGATAGATGAAACAAAACTATGCAAGTTAATTTAGTTGACCAGAAGTACAAAAGTAAGTTGTGAAAACAAAATAAATCATTTATTAGCATAATAATAATAATAATAATAATAATAATAATAATAATAATAATAATAATAATAATAATAACAATAAAAGCCCACAACAATAGGATAAGAGGCTCTGGGATTAAGTTAGATTGGGAAGGAGAAAGGTGGGAAGAGGTTTGGAGTGACAAAGGAAAATTAAGTAAAAAGATGATAAAGTTTAATGTAGGGGTGAAAATATAAATTTATTTTATATTACAATTCCATTTATCTGGGAGGTTTTATATTCCCATAGTTCATGTGAATTCAAAGCCCATGGAGTTCTAAAATTCCCGAGAATTCGATGTGTTATGGGGTAAAAATAACTATAGAAACGTAGGATAATTAAGATCGTCAAGATAGAAGCCCAACTGCTTAGTCATCCAATGGTGGAGGGTGAATTCCCAAGGGTACCAAGAGCTAGTGGATAAGATTCACAAGTGTCACGCCCTGAACAAAAGTCACGGGCCCAGGTACGCGACAGACTGACCGTACCCAAGTAGGGACGGGGCCACTTGGATACAAGGCCTCAGTGTAGATCCATACATCAGATAAACAACGGTTGTAATGCAACAAAATAAAAATATGTCTAGCAACATAACCATAAAGAGTGCACAACAGAATAAAATCCTAAGGTACATATGCTCAATACAGTCAGAGACATAAATGGTACTACAAGGGTCTTATAACAACATGCCCTCACTCTCAAAGAAAATTAGAGGTTAGCAAACCTCAGCAAAAATCCCAGCAAGCCCGTACAATGACTCTTAAGCCTCGTGTCCCGCTACACCTCGGGATCTGAAAAAACAAATGATCAACAAGTGGATGAGCTTTTGAAAAAGAAAGCTTAATAAGTACCCTCTAGGAAAACATCGAAGTTATGCCACATATAGAATATATAATATATGCCAAGGAGAAGTGATCCAAAATGATATGAGGCAAATTAATGAACCTGTCCAAATCACAGAACAGACGATACGAGGATCAGAATCCATACGATCCAAGAAGAATGAGAGTCTCAACCTACTTAAATGAGCATACCAAAGCGGTAGGGAGTCCAATCCATAAATAGTAAAGCAAATCAAGCAATCCAGAAAACTCACAAGTCATCTCCCCGGCAATCACGGCTAGAGCCGGATCATCGGCTTAAGCCAGTATCGACCCATAGTCGAGGCAGGCTCAATAGTCCGGTATCACTACTACCCAAAACATGTACGTACTTGGTCAGCGTACCATCCCACTGATGGGTATACGGGACAACCAGGTTATCCTCCCCACTGGCAGGAATCCAGAAGCCAGGATATCCTCCTCCAATGGTCGTCCAGAGGAGCCAAGCTCCTCAAACATTACGCCGTGTGGGAGAATCCACAAAAATAGGACAACTGATGCATACCTACACGGCTAGCGCGCATGGTCACGTGTTTCCACTGTTGAGGGTCGACTCACGAGTAGGCATGGTCATCGAGTATGAAGTACATATCAAATGGAATCAAGCATCAAACGGATCATATACAACTCAATCAAGAATCAAGGAGGCATGCATGACTTCGATTATTCATATACCAAAATAGTCCATTTTGAAACACTTAATAAAACAGAACTATAATACTCAAAGAAATCAAATTCTTTTATACAATACTTGCTTTCAGGTGATAGCTAATAAGTACTTACCTATTTCAGGGTATTATTCGGTCAGTACGTATCTCTCCTTGACGTGGCTCTACGCTCTAAACTGGAATCTGATAAAAGAAAATCTATTTTTAGAAATATTTACAAGTATATGTATTCACCTATATATTTTCAAAGGTCTTCTTCTTAAGGCTAAATGAATATCTTCGTCCATATTACTAGGCTATGCCCATTACTTATAACCCATTTAAGTCAAGAAATGGGTTTACCAGTCATACCAGCCTTTCTATTATAATTAACCATGATTGATCCTAAACCTTAGTTAAGTATGTATGCTTTTCATTAAGGGTGGTTGCTCTAATATCTCTCCAATCTTTTAATAACGAGTTCCTCTTGTCCTAGACCTGTAACTAGGTATTGGTGATTTCATTACACCCTAGAGTGCTACAGTTATCAATGTATGCCATGTTTTCCATTCGAGGGTGGTGATAAGGTACTTAGTAACCTTCTCATCGACAAGTTAAAAGCATTACTAGGGCCAGCACCCACTGTTATACTGGTTTGCTTAAATAGATTAGTGGTAGTAACACAGCGAAGGTTAACAGGCTCATCTGCAGTTGTTTACAAGCCCCCGTTCCTGATTCTATCTCTCGTCAGCTATGCCAGCCAGGCCTATCTTCTCCATCATCAACATTTGCAGCATTGGTTCAATTGAGAAACCATACCACGTTGCTTTCGCCCCATTGACCATCATCAATTAATACACGATAATATCTTTATTGTTAAGTGCTCATCACCCTTAGCTCCTGCGGATGATTTGTCTCTAGTCGGCTCAACTTAGCTTCGTAACCCAGCTGCATAGTCTCGAGAGGGAGGGGAGAACTGAATAGTGTCAAAGTTCTTTTTCCCCTTGAGCCATGTGGAGGATGAGATGAGGAAGAGGTGCTCGGTTGATGGAAATTCTCAGGGTCTTTTGAAGGTTCCAAGACAGGAAGAAGGTAAGAGTCTACTATCCCCTAAATCCCGACCCCTTAACCTTACCTCTCCATACTGGATTCGTGACAAAAGCCGGGTTGGACCTGTCCTTTTTTCCTTAGACATAGTACTTGGAGATCTTCACCATAGGTGTAAAATCCAAGATTTTAGAGAAAAAAAGGTGTTTAAAATTTTCTCTAATTAAATTGGGGATTAAAATGAATTCCCAAGGGCATCTTGGTAAATTGAGAATGATTGGAAAATGAATAAATAAATCTAAGGATCTAATTTATTTAATTGGTGATTGATTTAATTAAATATGGAAGTGATGGATTTAATTAAATATGGAATCTCCAAGATTGATGTTAATTGGACTAAGATGGAAGTAGAGGTTTAATTGATTCATGCCTTGATTGATTTAATTAAGGAATCCTCTAAATGGGACTTATTATGGTTTAATTTAAAGGGAAATGAAATTGATTTAAAATTACTAAATCAAATTAGTTGGGACTGTCAAGGACTAAATAATGATTTAGTGAAATATAGAGGACCTAACAGCATTGGCGGATTCAAGGGGGGGCGGGCAGGGGCCACTGCCCCCCCTAAATTTTGGGAAAATTTCTATTGGCCCCTTCAAATTTTACAAAATTTTTCATTACCGCCCTTAAAATAAAATAAAAAAATTAGATAAATATAAAATTTATAAGGTTTTAAGTGTAAAAAACCTAAACTAAAACCTATCTTCAACCCTTCAAATTTTGCAAAATTTTCCATTGTCCCCCAAAGTTTTAAAAAGTTTTTTATATAAATATAAAATCTATAAAGGTTTAAGTGAAAAAACCTAAACCAAAACCTATCTTCAACCGTTTCATCTTTGGACCATACCTCTTCATTCTTGCTCACCGTCGCTGCCACCTAATCCTTGCCACCGCCTTGCCGTCACCGGCTCGACGCTCTTCTAATTTTGGTAGTCCGTTGCTAGGTTTTTTTTTGGGAGAATGAGACATTTGATTTTTCTTAACTTCAATTTTTTGGATTGTTACTATTATTTGAATGTGAAAAAGGGATAGTCTTGGATTCTTGAGTTTTATGTATACTTGGTAGTGGGTTATTTGTTCATGTAGGGTTAATATGGTATAATTGAATTTTGTTTCTTAATTTGTTTTTATGTTCTTGGATTTATTTGTTTTCATGAATTTTGCTTTAGGATTTAATTCTATTGTTTGTTTCTATCCATTACTTTGCTTCATGGAGTTTGTTTCATGCTTTATATTACACTTGTTGATAAGTTCATTTGATTCAACTTGTTCAAGTTTGATTAAATTTTTATGTGTAGTTTTTGTTAATCTATTTCTTGTAATTTTAATTATAATATTTATTTAATCAGTTTTCTTGTTAATTAATTTAGATAGTTCTAAAGTAAAAGATCTCTTCAACTGGTACATCTACTTCATTAAACTTAGTTGAGACTTCAATAGTAGATAATAAAACTATTGTACAAGAGGAAAAACATTCAACTAATGTTCATCGATTGCATGAAAAAAAAATGATTTGTGGTAAAAAAGATGATTCGAGGAATTATATAATTATAATTCAAAATTGATAGTAAAAAAAAGATCTATATTGGATAATGATCTTAGTAGTTCGCCCCCCTAGGTCTAATTTCTGGATCCGCCACTGCCTAACAGAACTTTACCCTCTCTCAAGAGGAGACTTGCATGTGAAGTAACGAAATTGCGAGGCTCTTTTTGCAAAAGAACTAACATCATTAGAAAGGACATGCACAAGAGAGAGAAAGGTGTGGATTGGACGGTTGTGATGAATTGGATTCCTATCCAACGGCCGAGAGCAGACGCCGGGGTTAATCACGTGAACCGTGTACGATTGGTGATCACCGGCCGCACATAGAAGGGATTTGAACGATGACCAAGTTAGGAAAGGACTCATATGGCATGCATCCGTGATCAAAGGGGTCGCTATCCCGTTCAGGCTGTCCCACGAGCTCCATAAATATCACCCCATTCCTCAAATCCCTAATAGTACCATTTGAGTGGCGGAAAAGCCTTCCACCACTTCAAGAGAAGCCGAGAGGGAAAGGAAGAGGGGGAGGGTCGGAGTTGGGGCTGGGGTGGGCTCCGGACGCGAGTACACTTGGGAAGAAGTTTGTCAAGGTCGGGGACGGCAGAGGATAAGAATCACAGCCGCCGTCGGAGAGGAGGAAGATACCTTTGGAACGGCGCCGGCGGCCGGACACTTCTCCTCAAAGCACTGTGAGTCTTCTGACTTTTATAGCATAGTTGCATGAGTGGATTACATTGTCTGAGCGTACATGCATGGATGCTATGAAGAACAAAAGAGAATGTGAAAACCATGAGAACTTGATGCTTGAGAAACATAAAAGAGAACCTGATTAAGAAAGATCAGAAGGTGTATTGAACCCAGTGGTTATGATTTTAGTGGTGTTTTCATGTCTTAAAGAGGTATGAGGATGGGTTAGAATGATAGGTTGATGGTAATGATTAGCATGCATGGGTTGCATGTGTGGTGTGTGCATTGAAGTCTAGTAGAGATGAATGGATGCATGTGATCAATGACAAAGAGTATCAACCGCTAGCAAGGGTGGGTTAGGTTCAGTGATGGAGGAATGAAGTGAGTGTGCATGTGTTTAGGTTCTGAGAAAGAAAAAGAGATGGAGAGAGAGAAGAAGAGATGGAAACATAAAAATCCGTTTAAGAAACAAATTAATTAATCCAGTTAATTAATGGGTTAAGTGGGTAATTAATTAGTTTGGTTAATCAATTAGTTGGGTAATTAATTAATTAGTTGGATAATTAATTAATTAATTAGTTGACTAATTAATTGACCAAGTTAATTAAGAGTGGTTGGGGCTAGCCAAGATTGGGTTCAACAAAATTATGGATTGGGCTAGGTCATTTAGGTTGGGTCAGACCAAGTTGGAGATGGTTGGACCGGGTTTTAATTGAATCCAATCAAGTATAAGAGACTCAATTAAGTGTAGCAATTGAACCCAATTTATTTAATTAATCGGGTTGGGTTTGATCAAATCTATAGTTGGGTTCGGTCAAATAGAATTAACCAAGTACAACCAAGTTTTAAAGGAAATAAAATGAACAAAAAGGGTTGGTGGTGGGGATGGAACCCAAGACCTCATACATGGGCTTGGTGGGCCTTAACCACCAAGGACCACTTCTACTTGTGATAGAACCAACCAAGTCAGGTTACATAAAAACTGTAAAAGGAAATTAAGAGGGAATTAAAAGCAAGTGGGGGGAATTGAACCATGAACCTTTTGGTAGGAATGGTGGGCCTTAACCACCAAGCCACATGGGCCTTCATGAATAATAGTAAGGAATAATAATTTGACTTAGGAGTTCAAGGGTAGGCCCATTAAGCTGGGCTGGGCCCAATTAGAACATCATGCATACATAACTAGGGGTATACGATGATGTCTTTACTGATTTGGTATCTACTATCAGGTTGACGTAGATGCGCAGGAAGCTGGTACCTTGGGACTCCCGGTTATGTGACTTCAGGTAAGTTACTTATGCCTAGTTACCACCCATCTTTGGGTTTCTTGACTTGATGTATACTATCAGTTTAGCATGTATTTCCTTGATATGCTTTGTTATTGGTTTCATGCATATGCCTGCTTGCTGTTTGCTTCTTGTTCCTTGTATATGCATGGTTGATATATTAGAGGTAGGGTGTAGCTCTACCTGTTATTGACACGTGAGTTAGCTATACCCACCAGTGGGCTGACACTTGATCATGGGCACATGGTCTTGTGTGTTGGCCGGGAGGTATGTGCTAACTGAGACAGTTCTTCTGCCCGACACAGTGGAGCATGGAGGCTCCGGTTTGAGAGAACGTTCGGGGAAGGGACACCCTTACGTTCCGGCATTCCATGCTAGAGGGAGGATACTGGCTGTCTTGCCTGTCAGCGGGATTGATACGCTGGCCATGTCGACATGTATGAGAGGTGGCACTACCGAGATGCGACCGGTTGGTCGCGCACAGCGGATTGTTGTGCTTGTAACTAACCGGGGGATAGCTTGATCAGTTTGAGATCTTCTTCTTGAGCCCGAGGGCTGACTTGGATAGGAGTTGTACCTTGATGTTTGTGGTAGACTCCTAGGTTTCTTAACGATACTTGATTATGTTTGGTTTATTGTACCTTTGAGATTGTTGCAGGGTACTTATTGGGCTTTCCATTCGAAAGCTCATGCATTTGTTTTCCTTTCTCTCTTCGTGTTCCGAAAGCAAAGAGGGAGACTCAGAGGTCGTGCGAGAGACGAGGGGAGGGGATTATTTGACGAGGTCGGAGGATCTCAGCTTTCTTTTTCTCATGAGTGAGCGTACTTTTTTTAGGACCCATGTAGGGCCTTGCTGTTTAGGGTCCCTGAACCCTGGATTTGTTGAACCCTTGATTTTTTTTTTCTGTTGTTAGACTCTGATATTTGATTGTGACTTTTGAGTTATTTTGAACTTATGTGTTATCTGCTATACTTATCTAGGCCTCGTATATGAGAAGGGCTCGTCTCCACTTAGGTATGACCGGTCTGTGTACATGCCCGAGGTCCCGGGATCCGGGTCGGGTCGTGACAATAGGAGAGTAATAGCTTTAATGGAGTCCCTTGACTTTACTAGCTGCTTATAGCTTCATTATCACATGTGATCAACCCCGACAACACCTTCACTTAGTTTAATCCCATGGACGACCAGGGGGCAGCTTCCCCATTCCGCCAGGTACAGTGGCTCTACTAGATTCCCGGAAGAATGGTGGTAAGTGCCTGGGAAATGAAACTCAGCAAGCCTTTGGAGTTGTTACATAAATACTTGGTCAATTTCATTACATACGTACATGGCATGTCATTCCCATCAGTTTTAATGCTAGATAGCCATTCTTATGGCCATTTTTATTTAGACCCCTTCTTTTCTGAAAACCTTACAACCAACTTTCTAGTTACACAAGCCTCACACAAGGCCTTTTAGAGCTACCCTCCTCCTCAATGATCTACCCAGTTTTTCATGTGTCCCTTCTCAAAAAGGCTTTGCCAAATGCACAAGTAGCAACAGAATTACCCCCATCTTCAATACCAACAACAGCTATGAAGCCTCTCATAATTCTGAACAGAAGCATGGTAAAGAGAAACAACAAGTAACCCAATGGCTCATACATTGGTAGAATTCACCCCCTTCCGAAGCTACTTGGGAATTTGCAGAAGATCTCCTGGTGAGATTTCCAAACATCCCTTGAGTACAAGGGAACTCAACAAGGGAGTATTAATGCATAAAACTCAGAGAACTGAGTCTCAAAGAAGTTGGAAATTTCAGAAGTTCAAAATAGATGCAGGGATGATAGTTAAATGGGTTCTGATTGATCTGTGGAGGTTAAACCTTAGCCAAAGCTGGTAATTCGGTTGAACCGGAGCAATCCGATTGGTTAGAACCAATAATTGTGTAATATGGCAGGTAACGATTGGTTGATATGTGAAGGTAAACAAGGGCCATTTATCTCATTACACAAGTGGGGCCATCCTCAACTTAAAATCCAAGCCGTCCGATTCCAATCACCATCCACCGTTCATCGCTGGGAGAAGCCATCAGATATAATCATAGCCATAGACAACATTTCATTTCCCCCATATATTGCAACAATGATAACAATTAGATTATCGAGTTTTTTTTTTTCTGAATGAATGAAGCTTCTTCTTGTTTTCTCTCCTTGATTCCCTCTTCTCTTCTTCTTCTCCTTCCCTTCCACTGAAACCCTAAATCCCACATCAATATAGTCCTTTGAGGCATTAATACAAATAGTTGATAGGCAAAACCATAAACAACCATCATACTTTGCATAATCATGACAATTAATCAAGTGCTCATCTATTGTAACGCCCCAAATTTTTTTAAGTGAATAAATTAGAAAATTCTCGACAATTAATGAGATTAATTAGCATAGAAAATGAATTTAATTATTTTAAATCCCAATTAAAGGAAAATCGAGGAATAATAAATTTAAATCTAGCCTCGCAACTAATGGGCCTAGGGGGCCAGGCCGCTTACACTTGGAATAGTTGGAGGTGGATGGTTGAGATAACCTCGGTTAATTAATTGAGAGATTTCGTAGGTGTTAATTAATCAAGATTAATTAAGTGGGAGATATCAAACAAGAGTTAGAGTCCAGGTAAAGTAAACCCGGTCGGGTCAAAAGCCGGGAAATTGGATCTAGTTTGGTAGGAGGACGAATCCTGGGATGTTAGAGCGCACCCGTGACACTGGGGTCATCGGATTCCCGGATCTGGGTCGGGGATGGGGACGAGTCCCGTAGTTGATTCGTTACCCACGTGACGACATAGTGGAAAGATAATATTTAATAAGGCTAATTTTATTGTAGTCCGAGATATTTTAAAATATATTATTATTAAATCGAATGGAATAATATTTTATTAAAATAAGGATTTAATAAAATATCATTAATTTAAAATACCTATTATATAATAATTTAATTAAAATGTTATTATAAGTATAAAGAGAGAGAGAGAGAGAGAGCAAAAGGTTTCATATCTCTCTCTCTCTCTCTCATTTAAAGGATTCTCTCTCTCTCTCACAATTTAAAAGAACACATTTTTTTTTCTCTCTCTCTCTCTCTCTCACGATTTCATTCTCCAGACCATATTTTCCATTCTTTCTCTCTTCTCTCTTTAGCTCGAAACTATTGCCGCCCCTACTTGACGCCGGCCGCCGACCTCCGCACAGCAGCCCCGCCAGAGCCGGGCGCCCGTCCACCCTTTTTCCCCACCGTCCTATTGCCTCTCTCTCGCGCGCACAGCCGGTGAGCTTGACGTCGGTCACTGCCTCGTAACTTGCGCCGCGCCATCTCAGCTGGCTGTCAGCCCCCCTCCGCCGGCCTACTCCGAGCCTTCCTTGGCAGCAATGGTCCTTCTCCTCGGTACCTCGATCTGCAGCCCTAATTTTGGGTAAAAGCCCTCTCCTAATTAAGGTTTTCAAAGGCTTGAATGACTTGATGTTAAGTGGTTGAATTGGTTGGGGTTAGGGTTGTGAGGGGGTTAGTGTCTATGTGATTATATGATTTGTATGGATTGCCATGCATTTAAATTGTAAATGAGAATGCTTGTATAATTTTCGGGGCCCTATAATTAGGGGAGATGCTGCCGAATTGTCATGGAAAATTATAGGAGTTAATACCCTAATTAAATCCTAGATATCATATTTTCATGCTTCCATGTTTTAGAAGAGTAAACCTGTACTGACATGATTAATTGGGGGTTTAGGGTTATGGATTAAGTGGTCATGGATGCCATAGATTGTATGTGGTTGATTTCTTAAATTCTAGTTGTTGTGTGATGAATGTTTGTATTAATTCGGAGCCCTACAAATAGAGGAGGTGGTGACCATATTTTTCTAGAAATTCCATGCTTAATTCTCTTAATTATGAAGCCCTAATTGTTAAGAAGAGCATGTTAGAGGCCCTTAAGTTTTCATGGATGAATAGCTTAAGTTTCCAAATTATGTTAATGATAAAAATAAGTATAGTTAGTAAGAAGAGTTAATTTCGTATTCTTACCATATTTTATTTAGTTTAGATGAGAGTACGAGTCAAGAATACGAACTCCGTATTTACTTAGTATTATTATTGACTCTAGGAAAGGGAAAAGATCCAGCAGAAGCTGCCGAAGGACCGAGCCAATCCTAGGCGTTTGCGAAGGACTTAAGGTGAGGGGACTTCACCATAAATCTAGATTTATTTCATGTATTTACCGTGATTTTAGTTTCTCGTATTCTCATGAGATTTATATCGGTTTGTGATTTGCCGATGGATTTTATCGCTATAGTTGCATTGTAAAATCCATAGATTTTATTATATTAATATTTCTAATTATTTTGGGTTAATTAATAAAACCTCTAGTAATTAAAGTTATTTAAATAAGTGGGATTAGCAAAATAGGAAAATAAAGTAATAGTGTATATCTTTATATAGTAATGTATTATATATTATTACTTGTGGAAAAAAAAGAATGAGAAGGATCCGCCATTAATGGTTTGAGAGGAATCGTGTTTTGGTCAAAACGCGTGGGACGCGTGGGAAAAGAAAAAAAAATTAATTATTAAATAGAAACGCATGGCAGCCATGCACGTGAGGAAATATAATGGAGTTGATGGTTGTGATCTTTTCTCAGCATAATTGTTACTGGCCAGCTGTGGAAGGCGTTGAAAGTGTGCGATAAGCCTCGTTTGAAAGATACTAACCTTTTCCATCGATCCTTCACAAGCGTCTATAAGAGGAAAGCATGTCCCGAACCCTAGCGCCGCTACAGGGATACATTGACAGCGAGCCTTAAGCCTTCAGTCAAAGAGGTGGAGTCCGGCGAGACTTGGCCAGCGAGAGAAACCATCGGACGAGCATGGAGGACGTTAGAATCCACGCTGCTACCTGAACACCGCCCGGAGGGTACCAGTTGCAGGTGTGGCCTGGTAAGAACACTCTTCAACCTCTGTTAGCAGTCAAGATTATTTATCAAACATAGAAAGGGAATTACATGCTTGCATGGGGTGATAGTGAGGCTTTGGTTTAAGTTTTGATTATTATCTGTACCTTGACTGAGGCTGTGGGGGGTGATGGTTTGGATATGAGTTGGTTTTGGGAGAGTCCAATGAACTTGGATGATTGTGTGTGTGTATTTATTTGGCTTCAACTTGTTTATAGTTTTGTTTATTCTCATGGATTTGAGGTTCTGTTGCCAGGATGGTAATATGGATTTGTAGAAGTTTGTATACAAATGGTTGGGATCATATATTTGAGGGTGATGTTGACTTGATGGTTAATATCAAAGATTTTCTTTTTTATAAATGTAAATTTTCTCTGTGAATTTAGAGTGAGTGTAGATATTGGGTTTCTCGTGATGGCTATCTATGTAATTTGTGTTTGTGTGTGCTTGGCTTGGATAAGAATATATTGGGTTTTAGTTTATAGCATGGTATTCATCGGATAACGATATAAATGAGTATGATTTGTGAGGAGAATAAGGAATTTGTTAATGGTTGCTGGACTATAATGAGTAATGTAAACATGTGTGATGGAGAGAAATTGTAAATAACCAGGGAGTTGAGTATACTTTTTAGAGAGAGAAAATGGGTTCGATTTGATCTATTTATAAAGGAGTTGGGTTTAATCTTAGTTGGGTAAACAAGTTCCTTGAGTTGAGTTAATTTAGTGGGCCGGGCCCATTTAGTTGCATGTGTCATAAGTGATGATATTAATGAACACTCGTGTATATATTGAGTTTGGACTCATCTTTACTAGATATCGACGAGGATTGTGGAGCTTCGTCGGGGCAGATACGAGTCGTTTGATTGGATTGTGATCAGAGGTAAGTTACTCGTGCCTCGCTCCTACCCATTATTTGGGTTTCTTGTTTTGATGAATGCTATTAGTTAGCGTACCTTCTTTGTGGTATCTTTATTTCTTGGATGCATGCACATACATGTTTGTTTTGCTCTCTTTCCTCGTATGTGTATGATTGATGTGTTTGTGGTAGTGCGGTTACTACCTGTTTGTTTGGAATGCTCTGTTGGGCTTACCCACCCGTGGGCCGACACTTGATCATGGGCACATGGTCTTGTGTGCTGGCCGGGAGGTATGCGCCAACTGAGTTTGTTCTTCCGCCCGGTTCAGTGGAGCGTGGGGGCTCCGGTTTAGGGAACGTTCGGGGATGGGACATCCTGGCGTTTCAGCTTGCCATGCCAGAGGGACGATACTCTGGTTGTCCTGCCTGTCAGTGGGGTTGGTTCACTGGCCGTGTCGACACGTGGAGAGGTGGCGCTACCGAGGTACGACCGGAGGGTCGTGTGCAGCCGAGGCTGTGTTGCTGTCCGGGGGATCGTTGTTGAGCTATTTTTTTTGGAAATCACTTCCAGAGCCCGAGGGCTAATGCTGGATAGGAGTCGTACCATTGCAGATGATTGTGGTAGACTCCTAGGATCTGTTTGTGTGGGGTGTAGCCCCGTTGCTTGATGATTCTTGGATTTTGATATCATGTTTCATCATGTTGCTCACATGTCTTTTGAGATCCTTACAGGGTACTTACTGGGCTTTCCATTCGAAAGCTCACTACATTTTTCCTTCTCTCATTTCAGGTCGTGAGGAGCAGGTGACTCGAGCTCAGGGACGCACGAGAGTCTGGGTGGGATTTTGCTGAGGTCGGAGAATCTCTTTATCATATGTTTTCTGTGTGATCATTTTATTTAGGACCCTGGTAGGGCCTGGACTTGTGTAGGGCATATGGACCCTTTATTATTTATTTCCACTATGATTATCCTGAGGATATTGATTATTTTTATTGGAACTTTTGGTTATTACTTGATATCTGCTTGTTTATTTAGGCCTTGTACTTGTATGGGGCTCATCTTCACTTAGGTACGATCGATCTGTTTACGTGCTCGAGGTCCCAGAATTCGGGTCGGGCGTAACAGATTAAGGTGGTATTGTAAAACCCAAGGGTATTTTAGTCTTTTTGGATAATTGTGGAATTTTATTATGTTAATTATTTTTATTATGGAAAAAAATGAAAAGTTTGGGAGTCTATTTGATTAAGTCGAGTTGGTGATTAATGGGACTGTGAAGGACTTGTTTGTAAATTATAGAACTAACGAGGATTTAGAGGAAATTGTCCACCACTCATAGTTAGGGACGTGCATGTGATTCTGCTAGATTATAGGGGCCTTAAGAAATTTTTGCTTCTTATTATGTGTGCAAGCTAGACATAAATAAAAATAAACACAGGGGGGTTTTATATAAAAGCCCACACCCATGCACACGGGTTTGTGGGTATTGCCCGTGTACTGGGTGTTGGTTGGTTGTGGGTGCGCCCCGCCTTCGCCGGAATAACGCGCTAATGCAGCCGAGATATCTCTTCCGCGCGAGCAACAACCTGGAGAGGATAAGGGAGGAGCAGAGCACGATCGTAACTAAATGATTTCGTGGCGTCCTTTAAGAGAAGAGGCCTCTAACCCTAGCAGTTATTGTGGGCGGTCGCAAAGGAGACACGGGTGGGAGTCGCGGTCCAAAGGAGGTCGGAGACTAAGAAGGGAGGGGCGCTGATACCTCCTACCACCTGCTGGTGCATTGTGTGTCATCGGAGCTGGTTTAGGGGGTCTCCGGAGGAGCGCGGTTGATCACCGGTAAGCCCCATGCACTCTAAAATTCAGTTCAGATCTGTATTCATGCATGAGGGATCTGCTAGATTAATAAGCATGCTCAGTGTGTTAGATAATGAAATTTATAACTTCCTGAGCTGGGTTGCCATTGCTGAGAAGTTAGTATTGTACTAATAACGGTAGGCTGTTGTGTCCTGGGATTAAAGGAGGGGATAATGGCTTGCGTTTGTTTGTTCAGAGATAAATAAAAGGGACTGTAGGATTTCTGATCTCACTGTTAAGTACTTGCTCTAGTCTAAGTAAATGGTGGGTGGGAGCCTGAAAGAAGGATAAGGCTCACTATGACTAATTAGCAATAGCCAGGATTAATGGCTAAAGAACAAGTGCTTGAGGTTTCATGAATATGATTTACTTGATTAGGAGACCGCATTAATGCACATGCGCAGGGCCTTGGCATCCATGCTCGGTTGAATAAAAAGGCTTAGAGTAAAGGAATATTGGTGGGTCTCGATGATCGATCTTATTGAGGTCTGAGAGGTACTTCTCAGTTTGGTAAAGGGATGATAGGGTTCATGCATGATTATACCCTTTGATGGCCTCTGACTTTATGGAGGGCCAGTGATCTAATATTCCTTAGATCTTAAAAGAGGAGGCTATGTAGGGTTGGTTAGGAAATTTAATATTATGTTCATGGACAATGAGAAAATTTTAGTACTTTGATGTTGGTATGGAAAAGCTTATGGAATTATATAATCTTGTGTTCCTTACCATACATTCTGGATTTTAGAAGAAATGGTTGAAAATTGGGCCTTTGGACCGGCCTGGTAAATTATGGGCATGGTGTGAGGAGAGAGGAGGTTAGTGTTATAATATCAGACAGTGGGAAATGAATTATTTTGTTAAGATGTTAAATAGATGATAATGAATGTAACATGGATTCATTCATTGCGGTTGTGAGGTTTGGTAGTGATGTGGAGGTCCTCTTGAGTTGTGCTTCATTCTGTTGAGCTATGATTATTTTGAATAGTCCTTTAGAGATTACGAATTTCAGGATCTCATTTGCATAGGATGGCTAAGGAGGATAAGGTTGAACTCATGTGTGGTATGGCATACAAGCATGGGTTCTTGGTGCTTGTGGGTTGAACTTGTATTATTTCATGTGAGAATGAGGGTTAGAGATGATTTTGTTTGATTGGGTTGAAGCTAGTCAACTTGGTTGTGTCATTAAGGAAATTGTGATGCTATAAGAGTTGGATTAATTGATGTTAATCTTAAGTGTGGTCAAGTTTAATTAACCAAGCTGTTAGACTAGAATTAATAAAGTTGAGAGTAAAAAGGGGCCTGCTGTCTGGCTGTCCCCTTCGAGGGGCAGCTGGGCAGCCTGTAGAACCCCGATAGGGTTGTATAGGTACCTTTGGAAAGATAAGGAAGAGATCTTTCCAATGAACCCTGTTTCACCTCAAACGGGTTCCTGGATCAAAAGTTATGAGCGGTTCTTTGGAACTGCACAGTAATTTCAGAAATTTCGCTTTAATGTTGTTATTGATATTAATAGCCCATTTTGCGTCGGGGGTGGTATTGAGTAGTAATTTTCATTACCAGGTATCGATGTGGATGCGTTGGGAGGATATTCCGTGGAACACCAGGCTTAGTGATTACAAGTAAGTGCACTTGCCTCGTTCCCACCCGGCTTCGGGTTTCCTTGGATTTGTTTTTTGGTTTATGAATCTTGATATCATTTTTGATATGTTTTGGATACATGCATGTCTTTTATGAGTTGTTTGGATTCTGGTGCATATATGTTTGTTTTCGGGATGTTGGCATCCCTAGCTTGTGTTTGTCTTCTGCCCGGATTCAGTGTAGTAGGTGAGCTCCGGAGTTTTCGAGAGTGTTGGGGACGAGACACCATGACGTTCTGGCATTCCTGGCCAGAGGGATGATACTCTGGTTGTCCCTGCCAGTCAGTGGGGTCGATCACTGACCATGTCGACATGAGAGAGAGGTGGCGCTACCGTGGGCGACGGATCTGTCGTCGGCAGCTGAGGCTGTGGGATGGTACTGACCGGGGGATGATCTTTTAGAGGGACACAGATAGGATAGGGGTTTTACCATTGACTTTGCCTTTGTGGTAGACCCCTAGGATTCCAGGATACGGGACGTTGGTCCCACTGTTTGTTGACTTCATTTGCGATATGTCTGTTCATATCTCATTCTCTTTGTTCCTCGCAGGGTACTTACTGAGCTTTCCTTTTGAAAGCTCATTCGGTTGTTTTCCTCTTTTTCAGGTCCTCAGGAGCAGGAGGGGTGATCTAGAGGGATTGCACGAGGGCAGGGTGTTGCTGAGGTTGAGGACCTCTTCCTTTTATTTTATTGTGAGTGAGGCCTTGTAGGACATGTTGTCCAGATTTTGTAGGGCATGTGTACCCAGACCGGATTATTTCGCGACTCTGATTTTATTTTGATTTATTATGGATTTATTTTTGTTATCTGCTTATATTACTTAGGCCTTGTATCAGAGCGGGGCTCGTCTCTACTCTGCACGGCCGACCGCTTACGCGCCCAGGTCCGGATCCGGCCTGGGCGCTAAGGTGCATCGTGAGCCAAAAGCAGATAAATGACACCCTAATAGCCGTAGTGACACAGTCAGTTAAGTTTAATTGAGTGTTTGGTTGAGTAGACCAGGATTTGAATCATGTAACTGACTTGTACTGATTTGCTTGGCAAGCATTATGGTGAGTTGGGGAGGCAGGCGGGGACGACCCGGACGTGATTATGTGCTTCAGCCTCCAGTGCGGGATGTATCCCAGGCGGAGGAGGTTCCCCCACCTCCAGCAGAGATGGAGATTGAGCAAGAACAGCGTGCTCAATCAGGGAATGTAGGGCCACAGGCTGTGGGCCCGGATCCGAGGGGGGAGGTACCCCCTAGTACTATGTTAGGGCTAATACGAGAGATGGCGAAGTACATACAGGAGCAGCGATAGCAGCATCAGGCACCACCACCGCCACCTCCGCCTACATCACCGTTTGCAGCACCAACTACTAGAGGTATACTGGGTGAGATTAGGAGACCTGCTCCTAGATCGTTTGAGGAGACTGCCGACCCTCATGCAGCAGAGGCCTGGATCAGAGAACTTGAGAAGGCTTTGAGATTCATCAGACTGACGATGCGGAGAGGATCAAGACTGTTGCCTCTTTGATGTTGGGTGCTGCTGAGGATTGGTGCCTCGGGAAGGTAAGATTCAGGAATGGAAACCTTTTCCAGACCTGGGATGAGTTTAAGAAGGCCTTCCTCGCTAGATACTTTTCACGAGGGAGGTTACTACAGATGGAGAGACAGTTAATGCATCTGACTCAGAGCACTCTGACAATTGAGCAGTATGAGGCAGAGTTTGATAGACTGGCCCGGTTTGCACCTAACCTTGTCTCCATGGAGGAGAGCAAGGTACTGAGGTTTGTGGAGGGATTACATCCATTATTGAAGGATATTGTTGTTGGATACATGTGTGCCACATACAGTGATGTGGTGGCCCGGGCAAAGTTCATTGTGGCTATCAGATAAGGAAGCACACAGAGGCCATCACAGGAGATGTGAGATAAAAGTCAGAACAGTCAAGTGCAGTTCTCCAGCAAGAGTTCTGGACACAAGAAGTCAGGCCAAAAGTACAGACCGTATAGTAGACCATTTGGGTCTTCAGCCTTATCTGGAGGGGGTGGTTCATCAGCCAGTAGTTCGGAGACAATGAGATGCTATGAGTGCAAGGGACCACATAAGAAAGCACAGTGTCCGAGACTCACCGGTGGATGCTTTACCTATAGCAGCTTAGAGCACAGGAAGGCACAGCGTCCCCAGAGACAGTCAGGGCAGAGCACAGGGGGAGGAGCCCAGGGTCACCAACAGTTTTTCGGGGTTTCCAGGCAGTCAGTCGAATTACCACCGAGGCCACAGGGGGGTGACAAAAAGGGGAAGGGTATAGCTGGACAGCCATCTACTTCTAGCCAGCCCTAGTAGCAGCAGCAGAGGTCTATGACTCAGGGATTAGTCTACCACCTGACTACTGAGGAGGCTCAGGCATCAGCTGACGTCATTGCAGGTACTATTTCAGCTAACGCTTTTTATGCCTGCACTTTATTTGATCCGGGTGTCACACATTCCTTTGTTTCTGCATTGTTTGTACGGAGGCATTCCTTGCCTACAGTAGAGTTGTAATATGAATTAAGGGTGGATACCCCAGTAGGAGCTGCCAGGTTAGTGAGTAAGACGTCACCGGCATGCCCAATAGTGATTGAAGGGCGGAAGATGCACGCCGATTTGCATGTAATGGACCTGAGAGATTACGATGTGATCCTCGGGATGGATTTGCTCTCTTCAGCGTATTTAGTGGTGGATTGCCGCTGGAAAAGAGTGTTGTTCCGGATGCCGGGTGACGAGGAGTTTACTTTCCCTGGCAGCTAGAGTTATTCTTTAGTTCGGGAGATTTCAGCACTTCAGGCACGGAGGTTACTTGACGGTTGTGTAGGATACCTAGCCTCGATCTCAGAGGCTAAGCAGGAGAGTGGACCCGTGGTAGCTGATGTTCCAGTGGTGAGAGAGTTCCCGGATGTGTTCCTAAGTGATTTACCAAGATTACCCCGGGAGAGAGAGTTGGAGTTCTCTATTGATCTGATTCCGGGTACAGCTCCTGTGTCTAGAGCTCCATATAGGATGGCACCCACGGGGCTGAAGGAGTTGAAGGCGCAGCTGGAGGAGTTGTTGGAGAAGGGTTTTATTCGACCGAGCATGTCACCTTGGGGCGCGCCAATTTTTTTTGTCAAGAAGAAGGATTGATCGATGAGGCTGTGCATCGACTATAGGGAGTTGAACAAGGTGACAGTGAAGAATAAGTACCCTTTGCCGAGGATTGATGATCTCATAGAACAGCTGCAGGGAGCACATGTGTTCTCGAAGATTGATTTGAGATTCGGGTACCACTAGGTACGGATCAGGGAGGAGGATATCCCAAAGAGTGCCTTCTGTACAAGATATGGGCACTATGAGTTTCGGGTGATGCCATTTGGGCTTACTAATTCCCCGGCGGTGTTTATGGACATGATGAACCGGGTCTTTCGATAGTACTTGGACCGGTTCGTGGTGGTCTTCATCGACGACATTTTGATATATTCCGGGAGTCGCCGGGCATACGAGGAGCACTTGAGGATTATGTTACAGATTTTGAGGCAGGATCAGTTGTATGCCAAGTTCTCCAAGTGTGAATTTTGGCTGGATAGTGTTGCTTTATTGGGGCATGTGATCAGCGGTGCTGGAGTTTCAGTGGACCCCAAGAAGATTGTGGCAGTCTTCGAATGGAGGAGACAGACCATAGTTAGGGAGATATGGAGTTTCTTGGGATTAGTCGGGTATTATCGGCAGTTTGTTGAGGGTTTTTCCCGGTTGGCAGCACCTTTGACCAGATTGACCAGGAAGGATGCTTAGTTTGTGTGGTCTGATGCTTGTGATAAGAGCTTCTTGGAGCTGAATCAGAGGTTGGTATCCGCACCGGTCCTAGATTTGCCACAGAGTGGGCGCGGGTACACAGTTTATAATAATGCTTGCAAGACTGACCTTAGGTGTATGTTGATGCAGGACGGGAGAGCCATTGGTTATGCTTCTCGTCAGTTGAAGCCTTACGAAGAGAACTACCCCACACATGATCTGGAGCTTGCAGCAATCTTGTCTGCTTTGAAGATCTGGCATGTGAGATCTACACTGACCACAAGAGCCTCAAGTGCATTTTTACTCAGAAGGAGGTGAATATGAGGTAGCGGCGATGGTTGGAGTTGATCAAGGATTATGATCTGAGTTTTGATTACCACCCGGGAAAGGCTAATGGGGTGGCAGATGCTTTGAGCAGGAGGTCAGGTTATGGAGCCGCCGCATTATTGACGTCTCAGAGGTCCTTGTTGGAGGATATGAGGAGACTGGAGTTAGAAGTTATATTGCCGTATATGGATGTTAGTGTGGCTAGCTTGCATATACGACCCTCAGTATTGGGGAGGATTAGAGATTCTCAAAGGCAGGATCCAGATCAGGAGGAGGTCAGGGGTCAGATTGGGCAGGGTGAACCGACACGGTTCAGGATATATGAGGATGGTACATTGAGGTTTGATGATAGGCTTTGAGTGCCTAATTTCCCAGAGCTGAGGAATGAGATTCTTGAGGAGGCCCACTACTGAGGATACACGATACATCCCTGTGGCACCAAGATGTATAGAGGCTTGAAGGACCACTTCTGGTGGAAGGGCATGAAGCGGGATGTCGCTGTGTTTGTGGCTAAGTGCATCACATATCAGTTTGTGAAGGCAAAGCATCAGAAACCAGCTTGGACATTACAGCCCTTACCCATTCTGGAGTGGAAATGGGAGCACATCAACATGGACTTTGTGACAGGGCTACCCCGTACTCAGTGAGGTAAGGAGTCAATATGGGTCATAGTGGACTGATTGACTAAGTCAGCGCATTTCATACCTCTGAACATGGGTGCGTCATTGATGTAGTGGGCACAGCTGTATAATGATGAGATTGTGAGATTGCATGGAGTACCAGTGTCAATCACTTTTGATCGGGACACTAGGTTTGTCTCGAGGTTCTAGGAGAGTTTGCATGAAGCTTTGGGCACTGGTCTGGCATTCAGTAGGAATTTTCACCCATAAACGGATGGACAGTTTGAGAGGACCATCCAGGTTTTTGAGGACATGCTGAGGGTATGTGCATTGGACTTCACAGGGTCTTGGGATGAGCGTCTGAGCTTGGTGGAAATCGCATACAACAACAGTTATCAGGCGAGTATTCAGATGGCTCTGTATGAGGCACTTTATAGGAGGATGTGCCAAACACCGATTTGTTGGGGAGATGTCGGTGAGAGAAAGCTGGTGGCTGAGAAGACACTTGAGCAGCCAGACTTCATCAAGCAGACGGAGGAGCAGGTCAGGATGATCAGAGAGAGACTAAAAGCTACTTAGAGCAGACAGAAGAGTTATGCAGACCGAAAATGTTCTGATCGGGAGTTTCAATTGGGAGATGCTGTGTTCCTGAAGGTGTCGCCTATAAAGGGTGTTGTGAGGTTTGGGAGGCGTGGGAAGCTTGCCCTATGCTATATTGGACCATTTGAGGTTCTGGGACGTGTAGGGACCGTGGCATATAGGTTGGCTTTACCCCCAAACTTTGCACAGGTCCATGATGTGTTCAACATTTCTATGCTGAACAAATGTATTCGGGATCCATCTCGGGTGATTCCACAGGTTCCAGTGGACATCCAGGGGGACATAACTTATGAAGAGCATGTGAAGCCCGTAGTTTTAGGAATTATATTTTTCTTTTCTTTTCTAATTATTAAGTTTTAGTTTAGTATTTTCCAAAGCTTGTTAGGAAATAAGGGAGAATCTCCCAAGGGTTGATGTTGGAATTTTAGTGGAAATAAAATTTCTAGTGATTTTTCTCAATTAAAATATTAGTGGTGTTCTTGATCTTCAAATTTAAAAGGAATTATATGGATAAACTTACGTTGGTTGCAATGATGAGAGAATTTGATTAAAAGTCAACCTTTCTTTTGAATAGTCTTGGGATTGGATACATTGATATTTTGTGTAAATTCAAATTTAAAAGAGGGAATGACTTGATAGATGGGATATACTCAAATGTAAAAATATATTATGAAAAGAAGATGAGATAATGGTTTAGATATATGGATTATGATTTGATATTTAGAAATATATTTGGGAAAATATATATTACATAGTTATGATTCTAATTTTGAGTTCAAATAAAATAGCACATAAAGAACATGCATGCCTGTTAAAAGAAAATAAAACAATAAATAAATAAATAAGGAAAAATAAAATTCGGATATTTATTAATATAGTAAAGTGGACTGGGTTGATAGATGTACATATAAGATGTTGTTTATATGGATAAGATTCAGAATTTAAAAGGAATATATTATAATGATCAAAATAAAAATGTATACACGTGTGTGGTGCTGGTGAATTCGTGATAAGCATGCACGTGAAAAATATATATAATGATGCTTTAGGTAGTTGTTCAAATATATAGAGAATGTTGAAATCAATGCATGTCAGCCATTAATAACAGTTGACCTCTGTTATTTGGATCAAAACGCGTGAAGGTCGGTTTCGACCGGTTCTGGGAGAAGATAAGGGATAAGAGGATAATTTAAATTAGATGATAAATTCGTTAAACTTATCTAAACCATAATTTTTATCTAATCTTTTTTGAGAACCTATATAAATATATGGTCTTCTCTCAAACTCGAATCTTAGCAACCACCGCCGTTGGAGAAGAGAGACCACCACCACTGCATTGTCGGGACTGTCAGGAGCCCTCGTCGAAGCTCCGATATTGGCGTGGATGCGTCGGGAGGATATTCCGTGGAACAATTGCATCACGCGGATTTTAGAGGTAAGTTACCCTTGCCTTGCTTCCACCCTAGACATGGGTTTTGTTGACTTTGCTTTTGCATGAATTTTTTGTAAGTTACCTTCGCCTTGTTTCCCTACCATTGAATGGGGCTTTCTTGATTTGATGTATGCTATTTGTTAGCATGTCTTTTGTTTGGTACCGGAGTATTTTTGGATGTATGTACGTACCTATATTTGTTTGTGTTCCTTCTTTTATGCGGTACGGTTGAGAGCTAGAGTAGAGTATTTTTATTGCTTTTTATGCTCGTTGGACACGCTGGCAGTGGGCCAACACTTGACCGTGGATACATGGTCTCGTGTGCCGGCCAGGTGAGCGTGCTCCAGATGGGTTCATTTTCCGGTTCAGTGGAGCGAATGCTCAAGTAAGAGTGGAGCGTTCAGGGATGAGGACACCATGGCGTCTCTGATGGTTCCGTCTGCGTCGGGGAGGATACTCAGCGGTCCAACCGCCAGCCGTTGGACGATATATATCGACCGCAGCACACGTAAGAGAGAGGTGGCGCTACCGAGGTATGAAAAGAGAGTCGATTTCAAATGGAGGTCGTCAATTTTTAAAAGCTTTTGGTGTCATCGAATTTATTCTTGGAATTCCATTTCGGGCCCGATGTATGTTTGACTAGGAGATTCTCGCTTGATTGTTCCCGATCAATTCTAGGACCTCGATTGTTTGATGGTTCGTTGATTGTGATATCATGTAACTTTTATTGTGCTCACATCTTTGAGATTCCTCATAGGTAATTTACTCGGGCTTTCCTTTCGAAAGCTCAATAATTTTCCCTTCTCTCATTTCAGATCCTGAGAAGTAGAGTGACAGGAGCTCAAGAAGCGTGCGAGAGTTGGGGGTGGGATATTTGCTGAGGTCGGAGGATCTCCTTGACTTTTGTTTTTGAGTGAGGATACTTGGCTTGGAACCTATGTAGGGCCTGGATTTGTTAGGGCTTTGGACCTTGTACTTTATGTATTTATTTATTTAATTTTTTTTTTGCATTAGCACTCTGAATTGTATATGTTTATTATTGGATTAATAAACTTCTTGATTTTATTTTGTTATCTGCTACTGTTTACTTAGGCCTTGTATCCGAGTTGAGCCCATCCCCACTCGGGTACGGCCGGTCTGTGAACGTGCCCGAGGTCCCGGGATCCGGGTCGGGCGTTACAGAGCATCCTGTGGAGATCTTGGACAGAGAGGAAAAACAGTTGAGAAACCGAGTCATTCCGTTTGTAAAGGTGAGATAGAACCATCACTCTTATCGTGAGGCGATGTGGGAGCGCGAAGAAGATATGAAGGAGCGCTACCCGGATTTGTTTGTTTGATTTTAAATTTCGAGGACTAAATTTTGTAAGGGGGAGGATTGTAAAATCCATAGATTTTATTATATAGATATTTCTAATTAGTTTGGGTTAATTAATAAAACCTCTCATAATTAAAGTTATTTAAATAAGTGGGATTAGCAAAATAGGAAAATAAAGTAATAGTGTATATCTTTATATAGTAATGTATTATATATTATTACTAGGGAAAAAAAAGAATGAGAAGGATCCGCCATTAATGGTTTGAGAGGAATCGTTTTTTGGTCAAAACGTGTGGGACGCGTGGGAAAAAAAAATTTAATTATTAAATAGAAACGCATGGCAGCCATGCACGTGAGGGAATATAATAGAGTGGATGGTTGCGATCTTTTCTCCGCGTGATTGTTACTAGCAGCTGTGGAAGACGTTGAAAGTGTGCGATAAGCCTCATTTTAAAGATACTAACCTTATCCATTGATCCTTCGCAAGCGTCTATAAGAGGAAAGCATGTCCCGAACCCTAGCGCCGCTACAGGGATACATTGACAGCTAGCCTTCAGCCTGCAGTCAAAGAGGTGGAGTCCGGCGAGACTTGGCCAGCGAGAGAAACCATCGGACGAGCATGGAGGACGTTGGAATCCACACTGCTACCTGAACACCTCCCGGAGGGTACCAGTCGCGGGTGTGGCCTGTTAAGAACACTCTTCAACCTCTGTTAGCAGTCAAGATTATTTATCAAACATAGAAAGGGAATTACATGCTTGCATGGGGTGACAGTGAGGCTTTGGTTTAAGTTTTGATTATTATCTGTACCTTGACTGAGGCTGTGGGGGGTGATGGTTTGGATATGAGTTTGTTTGGGAGAGTCCAATGAACTGGGATGATTGTGTGTGTGTATTTATTTGGCTTCAACTTGTTTATAGTTTTGTTTATTCTCATGGATTTGAAGTTCTGTTGCTAGGATGGTAATATGGATTTATAGAAGTTTGTATACAAATGGTTGTGATCATATGTTTGAGGGTGATGTTGACATGATGGTTAATATCAAAGATTTTCTTTTTTATAAATGTAAATTTTCGCTGTGAATTTAGAGTGAGTGTAGATATTGGGTTTCTCGTGATAGCTATCTATGTAATTTGTGTTTGTGTATGCTTGGCTTGGATAAGAATATATTGGGTTTTAGTTTATAGCATGGTATTCATCGGATAATGATATAAATGAGTATTATTTGTGAGGAAAATAAGGAATTTGTTAATGGTTGCTGGACTATAATGATGAATGTAAATATGTGTGATAGAGAGAAATTGTAAATAACCAGGGAGTTGAGTATACTTTTTAGAGAGAGAAAATGGGTTCGGTTTGATCTATTTATAAAGGAGTTGGGTTTAATCTTAGTTGGGTAAACAAGTTCCTTGAGTTGAGTTCATTTAGTGGGCCGGGCCCATTTAGTTGCATGTGTCATAAGTGATTCTATTAATGAACACTCGTGTATATATTGTGTTTGGACTCATGTTTACTAGATATCGACGAGGATTGTGGAGCTTCGTCGGGGCAGATACGAGTCGTTTGATTGGATTGCGATCAGAGGTAAGTTACTCCTGCCTCGCTCCTACCCATTGTTTGGGTTTCTTGTTTTGATGAATGCTATTAGTTAGCATACCTTCTTTGCGGTATCTTTATTTCTTGGATGCATGCACATACATGTTTGTTTTGCTCTCTTTCCTCGTATGTGTATGATTGATGTGTTTGTGGTAGTGCGGTTACTACCTGTTTGTTTGGAATGCTCTGTTGGGCTTACCCACCCGTGGGCCGACACTTGATCATATGCACATGGTCTTGTGTGCTTGTCGGGAGGTATGCACCAACTGAGTTTGTTCTTCCGCCCGGTTCAGTGGAGTGTGGGGGCTCCGATTTAGGGAACGTTCGGGGACGGGACATCCTGGCATTTCAGCTTGCCATGCCAAAGGGACGATACTCTGGTTGTCCTTCCTGTCAGTGAACGTGGAGAGGTGGCGCTACCGAGGTACGACCGGAGGGTCGTGTGCAGTCGAGGCTGTGTTGCTGTCCGGGGGATCGTTGTTGAGCTATTTTTTTTGGAAATCACTTCCAGAGCCCGAGGACTAATGCTGGATAGGAGTCGTACCATTGCAGATGATTGTTGTAGACTCCTAGGATCTGTTTGTGTGGGGTGTAGCAGCGTGCTTGATGATTCTTGGATTTTGATATCATGTTTCATCATGTTGCACACATGTCTTTTGAGATCCTTGCAGGGTACTTAGTGGGCTTTCCATTCGAAAGCTCACTATATTTTTCCTTCTCTCATTTTAGGTTCTGAGGAGCAGGTGACTCGAGCTCAAGGACGCACGAGAGTCGGGGTGGGATTTTGCTGAGGTCGGAGGATCTCTTTATCATGTGTTTTCTGTGTGATCATTATTTTAGGACCCTGGTAGGGCCTGGACTTGTGTAGGGAAAATGGACCCTTTATTATTTATTTTTGTTGTGATTATCCTGAGGATATTGATTATTTTTATTGGAACTTTTGGTTATTACATGATATCTACTTGTTTATTTAGGCCTTGTACTTGGGTGGGGCTCGTCTCCACTTAGGTACGACCAATCTGTTTATGTGCTCGAGGTCTCGGAATTCGGGTCGGGGCGTGATATGCATAGTGATTTTAATACTTGTTATTTGCTATGAACTGAATCAGCATGATTAATTATAAAGTGAAACTTTGCTGGTAAAGATTGATATTCACCGTGTCGTGACTGCTCCCTAGCTAGACATAGACGATTGATCCAGCGAGGCTCAGGATAGAGCCCATAAAGAATTGTAGATGATCTCGGGCTAAGAAGGGATTTGTTTTAATCCATTTTTCTTAAACAAAAATGTTGGAGAAATCGTTTACTATATAAAACCCATTCCGAACTCTTTTGGGTGCCCGAATCGGACACGAGGATACACGCGTGACGATTGATACTGTTTGGTTGATCATACCACTGGTCGTCAGGTCTCGGATATGAGACGCGTGACGATTGATACAGTTGGTTGATTATACCACTGGTCGCCAGGCCTCGGTTACTGGATCGAAATAATCGGATACGAGATGTACGCGTGACGATTGATACAGCTTGGTTGATCACACCACTGGTCGTTAGGTCTCCGATATGAGATGCGTGACGATTGATACAGTTGGTTGATTATACCACTGGTCGTCAGGCCTCGAGTACTGGATCGGATTATTCCGGTGTCTCCCGATCATCATGATCCGGTTATCCGGCTGATGACAGCTGGTTTCATTCAGAGTATTGAACTAGGGTTGAATGTTGATTACGATATGAGGCTATTGCATATATTTGTTTACTATATGCAGGATATGATATGAGATTGATTGTGTGCTTCTTCGAATTTCTGATCGTATAACATGCTTATCCAGATTTAAGATAATTCTGCTGATCTTCATGATTTATACTTGCACTGTTCTTGTACTAGTATTTTAGTACAGATGACGGGTATGTATAATACATGGCGGAGAAGTTCTTACTCACTGAGCTTGTATAGCTCAGCCCTCTCGATTACTGTTTTTCTATTACAGGATCTAGACTTGGGTCGGGATAGTAACTCGTGTCTCGAGCAGGGATCGAAGTCTAGCTGGCTCTGGCGTACCTACCTTGTGTTTCATTTATTTGGTTGTACTAGACCTTGATTATGTCTTTTCTTCCACTGTATTTGGGGCCGTAGTTGCCCATAACTCTGTGTGTTGTACTCTATTTCTGACTTGGTTTGAATATAACTCCCGGTGTGTAACCGGTTATCTTTATGTCATATGAATTTTATTTAGAGTGTATGATTATTTTCAGGTTTAAAGTACATAGCTTATGGGCTGGGTGCACTCCCGGCCCAGCTGGTGCGACATCTGTCTCATTAGTGAGATGGGTGTTACATCTATACATTCACCACCCTTCCTAACTTATGAAAATCAGGGCTGAATATGAAGTTCTCAAACCAAGGCCCATAGTGATGATTTGTAGCTAGTTGAAGATGGATTTAGTTAGTTATAGTATTGGAAATGAACTAAACCATGAATCTATTTTATACATTGTTTAACAGGACTGTCTTTGATTAACAAATCCATAGAGGCATTACATCAAACAAGTGGCATGCATCAAACCTTAGTTTTAAAACAATTAACTTCTTAGATATATTTCTACAAACATGTGATAGGCATGCCAATGCTAAGAAGAACTGCACCTCTATACAATCACTTAACTTCTGAATTTTACAACATGTAATACTTCAAAGCTAACTCAATCCTTAATGTAAAATTAATCATTCATCCTTCGTTGAATTCCTTGATTAATAACATCAAAATATCACACATTCTCCTCGTAACAATATCCAAGAATTCAATCTCCCAACTCCGACCAACCTGATTCTTAAAGGGGTTCGGCAGCTCGCCGGTGTTTGGTTTGGTTGTTCGTTGTTGGACGGAGGTAGAAGAGGCTGCCGAAGTTGGTATGGCTCACCGGACCTAGTCGCTGGACAGAGGGAAGGAGAAGCACGAAGAGACAGCTTGGGGTCATAGCCTGCTGGTTACGGTATCGCCTAGGCTCACCGGGCGCAGGCCACTCGAGAGGGAAGAAGTTCCGCCTGTTGAGGTTCTCGCAAGAGAGGATAAGAGAAGGCTATGAGAGTAGATATGCTTGCCAAGGGAAAGGTCTCTGCTCTCTCGCTCTCGATGCCCTATAAATCGAAGCTCAAACCCTCTATAGGTTCAAAGACAACCTCTTGTGGATTCACGAGTGGAGAAGAGAACGTACCGACCAGATCCATATTTCTCGCAAGTGTCACCTCGCTCATAGTCCAGACTTTGTCCTGATAGAGTCTCCATTATTGGGTATCCTCGGTTTAGTTTAATTGGGGTTTGATTTGGTCAAAATTTAAGTTAATAGCTTAGTTACCATTAACCCTTCTATCATACTTAATCCGACCCAATTAACTGTGTTATTTCTAACTTAAATCAATTTATACTATTCCCCTTTAAATTGTTTATGTTTTGGATAAGGAAAGAGGCCCGACCCACCCATGGCCTCCATAAACTTTTAATTGGAAGTAGACTCAAATCCAACTCCGATATATCTTAAAACTTGAGGTTTCATTAATTATTAATGAACTCAATAAGATATTAAAAAATTAAACGATGTTTCTTTAATAAAAACCCAGGGTGTTACATTTGATTTCATACGTATACATACACCCTTGATTCATTGGATGATTGTTTTCTTGATCCTTGATTCATGCTGGTGTATATATATATACTTGATTAATTATATGATTGCTTCCACTTGATATGTGTTTCTTGCTCGCTGAGCATACCTACTCGTGAACTATTGCCATGGAGACACGTTGAGCTTGTGTGCCAGTCAAGTAGGTATGTGTCAGCTATCCTGTTCTTGTGGATTCTCCCACCCGGTGCAGTGAGGAAGGAGCCAGCAGGGAACACACGTTGGTGTCCAGGCGGATTATGATTGGACAAGGATGGTTCTGAGGTTCTTGTCAAATATACCTGTCAGTGGGGTGGTATGCTGATTGTGTACATATATGTATGTGATAGTAGCGCTATCGGACGTTTGGAGTCCGCATCGACCGAGGGTCGATATCGGCTTAGGATGATGATCCGACTTTGGTCGAAACTGCCTGGGGGATGACTTGTGAGCTTTCTTGGATTGCTCGTCATGAGCTTGTGATTGTGTTATTCATGGATTAGATTCCCGACCGTGTGATATGTTTCTTTTGGGTAGGTTTGAGACTCCTACTTTGCTTGGATTATATGGTTTGTGGTCCCCGCATCGGTTTACTTGGATGTTTATTGATTTGCTTTCCTTTGGATTATATTGTGTTATTTTTGACATGACTTCATTGTATTCCTCGTGGGGTACTTACTGAGCTTTCCTTTTGAAAGCTCATCCACTTATTGATTATCTTTTTCAAATCCCGGGGAGTAGGACACAGGTTACAGGAGCACCACCTGGGACTTGCTTGGATTTGTTCCCGAGGTTGGTTAACCTCTAGTCTTCTTTGAGTGTGAGGACATATTGTTATAGGACCCTTGTAGGGCAAGTGATGTCTTTGAATATGGAGGGTATATGTACCCTTAGATCTTTCATTCTACTGTGCACTTTTTTGTTAGACATATTTATATTTATGTCATATTATATTCCACTGTACATCTGAGGTATGTTTTCTGATTATCAAGGCCTTGTATTCGGGTAGGGCCTGTCCCTGCTCGGGTACGGCCGGTCCGTCGCCTGCCCAAGGGCCCGAGATTCGGGGTCGGGGCGTGACAGTTTTCCATGGACATATATGACTCAATTTTCTTGTTTCATGAATCTGAAATTCTATTTGTAATTAAATGGTTCATGTTGTGTTTCATGCTTGTTATGCATTTTTTTTGGGTAGTCTTTTTCAAGCACATGCTTCATAAATATGTAGTTTTGTTCTCCTTGCATATGCTTCATGTTGTGTTATGCGGGTTTCTATAGTTTGTTTGCATGTTTTTCTTCTTTTTTTTTGTATTCTTCTTATAGATGTTAACTCGCAAGAGCAACCCTTATATTCTTCTAACCAGTAGGTATGAGTGGCGAGGCTCGCAAGAGCATCGCTTGTTTTCTTCCAATGGGTATATACAAGTGGTGAAGCTTGATCAAGCAACTTGTTTTCTTCATATAGGTAGATACGTGTAGTGAGGATCATAAGAGCAACCACTGTAATCATTTCAGTGGTAAAGAAGTGTGGCGAGGCTCAT
Source organism: Dioscorea zingiberensis (assembly GCA_026586065.1). Taxonomy (NCBI): domain Eukaryota; kingdom Viridiplantae; phylum Streptophyta; class Magnoliopsida; order Dioscoreales; family Dioscoreaceae; genus Dioscorea; species Dioscorea zingiberensis. Next base: position 18,323,369 of record CM048824.1, on the reverse strand, counting down.
AAGAGCAATTCATCTTATGGCTTCATATGTTTGTGCCGAGTGGGATCTTAATTTAAGCAACCCCCCACTAGCCATTGAAATTAGTGACCCACCAATGAATTCAATTTATTGGATAAATGACGGATACCACTAGATGGGTGACTGAGGTAGCCTTCTCATTATTTACTATTATTTGATTGATATTTTAACTAATAAATATTTACTTTCGATTGATTCACATAAATTTAGTGTTGTACTTAAGAGTTATGTGTGTCATGGATACTATATGTTGGACTTTGAATCTCAGGATAGGTTGTAAACTTCATGTAGGAGGTTTGGTTATCCTTTTTCTTGAGTTACCAATTAATTTTTTAATCATATTGATCTTGTACTAACATCCATTATTAATTCCTTTTTGTCCTCCATTATATTTTAGTAATGTGATTCTATATATTTTAGGTTGCTTTTCATGGATGTTGTATAACCTTCCTGAAATAAGGTTCAAGGAAATTCTTTCCAAAAGAATCTATCAATTCCATTTGGGACGGTTGTGCATACTTCAGAGGTAAAAAATTTTCATCGTTTTGGTTGCGCTTTTTTATATGATCACTTTTGCTCATCTATCTTAATTATATCTTTTGGTAATCAGATCCTATAAATAATCAAATGTTTCTTAGTCCTAAATATATTGTAATATGTATATTCTTCTAAAATAAGTAAACAATACGTTTATGTGAAGACAAGATTAATATTTAATAGGTTCGGGTTATACAATAATTTTGTTTCGTCTAGGGACAAATCTAAACTAATATAGGACCTACCAAAATGGTATTTACATTAGCTATCTAATTATCCTCAAAATTCAATCCTTCGAGATTAGTGCATTCCAATGGGAGATCTAATTATCCAAATCATGGCGGACCGACTCAAAGAGCATCAACATTTGTAGCATTGTCTTCTGCATTTGATCCTTCTTCAGCTACTAAAGCAACAACTCCAAAGCCATCAAACCATGGGTCATAGCAAGTTGTTGAAGTTGCAACATTGTTTGGTGTAATGGAATTGTATTATATACATAAGTTTTGAATGTGGTTGAAATGGAATGTTTTGTTCACATCTGCATAGATAAGTTTTCGATTATGCATATATTAACCAAATTTTATAGTAATTATGTATAGTGATGACCTTATATGCATAGGTTTTGAATGTGTTTAACAAGATCATAGCTTAGGCAAGGAGATGTCTAATTAATTATGATAATATTGATGGTCCTATTTTAAAAATATAAAACAAATTACAAAAATATGTATGTGCATTTTTCTTCCAAGACTTTTATGTCGTGTTTAGGAAAAGTTATAAACTACATCTAAAAATATCTAGTTACCGATACTACATCTAAAAATGTCTAGTTACCGATAATTAGTGAAGGATATAATTGTATTAGGGGAGTTATGCTTATCGGCAAACATTATTCTTTTTTTGTTTTAAATTAACCATATATATGGTTAGTTAATCCAATTGGGTTGTAAAATGATTATTTATTATAATCCGCTATTTTTATTCATTATACACTAACTACAAAAATTTTAAACTTTCAGCTTTTGAGGAAAACCACATATCCATGTTTGAAATATTAGACCCATAGTAGTGTTAATTGTTGCATATAAACCAAAAGGCCCATGTGTTAGTCCAACCCAACTATAGAAGCTGCTAGAAGGCAAAATCTCCAGATTTTCTCTAGTAGTATAAATACACTTGTAGTCAAAGAAATGTATTTTAATGATGTGTGTAGAAACCTTTTAAGTGTATGTGTATGTGTAGAATAAATAATTAAAAAAGAAGCTGCTAGAGATCTAAAAAACATAGAGCAAAATAGAGTTTGTGAAGTTAGAAGGCCGGTGCTATTATGGTGTTTTTTTTGTGAAGGTTATAGGCATGTAGCCTTTGTTCTTGGTAGTGATGTTGAAGTAGTAAAAGCCCATGTTTATTACTTCAGTTTTTTCGTTTTTCTTTCAATACTTCTCTTCATCTGAAGTTGGATTAAGTGTTTTGCAAAGCCAACATACTGGTATCAGAGCTTATGTTCGAAAGTCTAGACTGTTGACGAATCTCTCTCCTCATCCCACAAAGGTGATGGCTTCCAATTTTGTTATTCCCAAGTTGGTGAAAGACAACTATGAATCCTAGCAAATTCAAATGAAAGCATTGTTTAGGTCACAAGAGTTGGGGGAGATTGTTACTGACGGCTACGAGGAACCCATTGTAGAGCAAGAAGCGACCTATACTAGGGAGCAAAAGATCACTCGGAAGGAGCAAAGAAAGAAGGAAAAGAAGGTGTTATTCTTTCTATATCAAGGAGTGGATGAATCCATGTTAGAAAAAATTTCTGAAGCAATATCAAGCAAGAAGCATGGGAGATCCTCAACACTTTCTTTAAGGGTGTTGATCATGTGAGGAAAGTCCGTCTGCAAACTCTAAGGGCTGAATTTGAAGCTGCTCATATGAAGGAAGGTGAGTCTACTGTTGATTACTTTTCATGATTACAAGTTATTGTTAATCAATTTAAGAGGAATGGAGAAAAGATCGAAGGTGTCCGTATAGTGGAAAAAATATTGAGATCTCTTACAACCAAATTCAAATATATGTTGGTTGCCATTGAGGAGTCAAAAGACTTAGACACTCTACCAGAGCAAATGGGATCACTCCAAGTGCATGAACAACATATGCAAAAGAGGAATATTGTATCTATTTTGGAGCAAGCTCTAGCATCAAAATTAACTCTAAATAAAAAAAAGGGGTGGTCATTCTCAATGTGGAGGCTATACTTATGGTAATTGCAATCGTGGAAGAAGTTGAGGAAGAGGAAACTATCAAAATCAAGAACATAATATTTGGAAGCCAACCAACAATGGAAGAGGAACGAGTAGAGGTAGATTTATTCATAGTCGTCGACGTGGAGGTCAAAGAAATGTGTAGTGTTACAACTACAACAAAGTTGGGCATTATGCATCGGATGTTTGAGTAATCAATCGAGGAGTCAACACCAACAATCTAATTTTGCATAAGCATCTAATGGTATAAGAGAAGAAGAAACACTTCATATTGCTCAAAAGGAGGCACATGATCAACAAGATGTATGGTATCTTTATCCTGGAGTAAGTAATCTTATGTGTGGCAAGAAGAAGCTCTTTGAAGGATCTAGATGAAGGAGTTCATGGACGTGTTAGCCTTGGAGATTCATCAACTGTGCTTGTGAAAGACAAAGGTAAAATCAATATTTATCAAAAGGATGGAGCTCCACAATATATCTCAAATGTATACTTTGTACCCAATTTGAGAAGCAACATTCTATGTATTGGGCAACTTCTAGAAAAAGGATACAAAATACACATAGAGAATAGGTGCCTTTATTTGCTAAATGCTAAAGGGAAACTCATTACAAAAGTTCAAATGACTCCCAACGAAGTATTCCTCTTCATATCAATACAAGCTTTGGAAGTTGTTTCTATGGAAATATGAAGGATATTTCATGGAAGTTGCATCTTCGGTTTGGACATCTCAATTTCAGCGTGCTCAAACTATTGTCTACATCAAACATGGTTCATGGACTACCTACTATAGAGAAGTCGGAGTATATATGTAAAGCTTGTACCCTTGGAAAACAACAAAGAGCTCCCTTTCATAGTGGTAGATCTTGGAGAGCAGTATATCCACTACACTTGGTGCACACCGACATTTGTGGACCTATTGAGCCTACATCATTTGGAGGTAACAGGTATTTCATAACTTTTATTGACGATTTCAACATAAAACTTTGGGTTTATTTCATGAAAGAAAAATCTGTTGTATTTACTATTTTCAAGACTTTCAAAGCTCGAGTTGAAGTTGAAAGTGGGCACAAACTGAAAATACTTAGATCTGATCGAGGAGGAGAATACACTTCAAATGAATTTCAAAATTACTGTAAAGCAAGTGGCATCAAGCAACAATTTACAGCAGCCTACACGCCACAACAAAATGGCGTTGCCAAAAGGAAGAACCAGACTATTCTTGATATAACTAGGACTATGCTCAAGGAAAAGAATTTACCAAAAAAAAATTTGGGCAGAAGCAGTGGCCTGTGCAAGTTATCTCTTCAATCGATGCCCCACAAAGAGTGTGAAGAATAAGACACCGCAAGAAGCACAGAGTGGCTACAAACCAAGTGTGACACACCTAAGAATTTTTGGGTGCATAGCATATACTCAAGTGCCGGAGGCAAAACAAAAGAATTAGATGATCGTGGGGAGAAACTTATCTTTATTGGATACAGTGAGAACTCTAAAGCTTGCAAGCTCTACAATCCACTTACAAACAAAGTAGTGGTTAGTAGAGATGTAATTTTCAGTGAAGGGGAGCATGGAATTGGAATGGAGATAGCACATTGAAGAAGAATGTTGTTCAATTGGAGGAACAAGGAGAAGTTAGACATGAAGTTCCAAAAAGAATTGTTGCAACACCACCATCTAATGCATCAAATATTGATCTAATGTCTCCTAAGGTCAGATTGCTCAACTCTCTCTTCTTCACCTATCAAGATGAGAAGTCTTATTGAAATCAATGAAGAAACAAGTGATGAAATGTCTTATGTTTATAAGCTAATGTTGAACCACTAACTTGTCAAGAGGTTGTCAAAGAAGAGTGTTGGAGGAATGCTATGAAAGAAGAAATTAATGCCATTGAAAAGAATGGAACATGGGAGTTAGTCACACTTTCTAGAGGCCAGAGGGCTATTGGTATCAAGTGGATATATAAAATCAAGCGTATGGCTAATGGAAAGATTGAAAGACACAAGGCTAGGCTTGTTGCCAAAGGGTACAACCAAAAGTATGGTGTCGATTATGAGGAAGTATTTGCTCCAGTTTCAAGACTTGACACTATAAGGATGCTAATTTCTCATGCTGCACATCATAATTGGAAAATATATCAATTAGATCTGAAGTCAGCATTTCTAAATGACACTCTTAAAGAAGAAGTTTATGTATACCAACCTGAAGGTTTTGTAACAAAGGAAGAAGAGCACAAGGTGTATCGATTGATGAAAGCTCTATATGGATTGAAACAAGCCTTAAGAGGTTGGAATTCTCGAATTGATGGATATCTAGAGAAAAATGGCATCATCAAGTGCCCTTATGAGCATGCAGTTTACAACAAGAAGAATGATCACAGTGAGATACTTATAATTTGCCTGTATGTGGAAGATCTATTATTCACAAGAAGTAGCCAACAAATGTTTCAAGAATTTAAACAAGTTGTGATCAAAGAGGTCGAGATGACTGATTTTTTCTTATGTCATTCTTTCTTGGCATTGAGGTACGACAACAATTTGACGGTATTTTAATATCCAAAAGAGTTACTTGTAAAGTTTCGAATTATCAATTGTAATGGAGTGAGTACTCTTCTTTCTTCAATTTTGAAGTTGACCAAGGAAGGAGATGGGAAAAGCAAAGATGCGACTCAGAATCACACTTGCTGGCTATTAAAAGAATTAGATATATACAAGGTACATTAGATTTTGGACTCTTTTGTTCCTTCAAGGATGATGCAACCTTGTATGGGTATTCTGACAGTGATTGGGGCGGAGATCAAGAAGAAAAGAAGAGTACTTCAGGCTATGTTTTCTATCTTAGATCAACTGCTTTCATATGGATGTCAAAGAAGCAAGATGGTGTAGCCTTATTGATGTCTGGCAGGATAGTGATTATCTTCTTGGCTAGCCGCAACCTAAGGATCATGAGGAAGACAAGCAAGAGAAAGACAAACAAATAAGAAAGTCTCTGAAGCTTCAAAGGAAAAGTATTATTCAATATTCAATGATCAAAGACCAACCCACAAGCCGGGTGTAAATAGCTTCAAAAGACTAACTATAAATCCTATCATCTTATCTAAATTTGCCAAAATTGGCAAATTATTATTCAAAACTATAACTTATCTAATTTTAAACTCTAAACAAATCAGATAATTCCTAAAAATCCGAGCTCAAATTGGATTCAAATCCTATCCTAATTTGGTATATGATTATTACCAAAAATAAAATAAAAAACATCGAAAAATGAAGATACGACAGAGAAAATAGCAGAATGTGAGGATGAAGGAAAGGTCCATGCAGCAAAGCTTCTATGGACCCCACGTGTGTGGCAAGACGAGCTTTCCGAATTGGGGTTGAGCGAGCGATTCCGACGTCTGTAGCCAAAGTTATGGCCGAATAATCGAACCGCACCATCTTGCTCAGATCCCCCCGCATCACTTATCTTCTTATGAAGCAGAGTATGTGGCAGCATCCTCCACTGTATGTGAAGCAATATGGTTGAGAAATCAGTTGACACAGCTTGATCATCCTCAAGAAGAGTCTAAAACAATTTATGTGGATAACAAATCTGCTATACATTGAACTTGCTAATAATCTAGTCCAACATGGAAGGAGCAAGCACATTGTATAAAGTATGATTTCATTAGAGACCGTGTGAAACAAAGAACTATGAGACTTGAGCATTGCAACACTAAGGAGCAAGTAGCTGAAATCTTCACAAAGATACTGCCCACTAATGTGGTCATTAATCTAAGATCAATGCCTTGGATGAAGAAGCTTTTGGTTTAAGGGAGGATATGTTGGACATAAACCAAAAGGCCCATATGGAAGCCCAGCCCAACTATGGAAGCTCCTAGAAGGCAAAATCTCCATATTTTCTCTAGTAGTGTGAATACACTTGTAGGCAAAGAAATGTATTTTAATGATATGTGTAGAAACTTCTTAAGTATATGTGTATGTGTAAAATAAAGAATTAGAAAAAGAAACTGTTGGAGATCTGAAAAACAAAGAGGAAAACAAATTATGTGAAGTTAGAAGGTTGTTGTAATCATGGGTGCTATTGTAGTGTTTTTTTTTTTTTTTTTTGTTGAAAGTTGTAGCCTTTGTTCTTGGTAGTGATGTTGAATCAGTAAAAGCCCATATTTATTACTACATCTTTACTTTTGTATTTTTGTTTTTCTATTTTTCTTTCAATACTTCTCTTTATCTAAAGGTGGATTAAGGGTTTTGCAAAGCCAATATTAACAAGCTAGATTCAAACCCATCGTTTGAAACAACATGTTAGAAGAATAAATTGCATATGAAGTATTGGAAAATACATGCCTCCTTTAGTTAGTTGGGTTTTGGGATGTTACTTTCAAATGAAACACTAAATAAATTGAGTTATGAACTCAAAGGAATTAGTTATAAAATAAATTGTTAGTAATTAAAAAATATTAATCCTAAAAGTAGATATATGTGAATGTATAGATTAAGAATGTTTGTTGTTTATAAGATTAAAGGGCAATTTGCCAAGGGCCATTTTTTTTTTAACCCTAGCTTGAAAATACTTATTGAAATGCCCTTTACCCAGTCAGCAACCAAACTGCTAACTATGATAGCTAATCGGCATTCGAAATGTCAATTAGCTAAAAAGACCTCATTTTTTGCTCTTGGGAGCTAATCGGCCTTTGAACGGTCGATTAGCTTCAGAGAGTTCATTTTCGTGGTCTATGGAGCTAATCAGCATTTCGAAGTCTGATTAGCTCCCTAGAGTTCATTTTCATGCTCTCTGGAGCTAATCAGCATTTGAAACACCAATTAGCTTTAGAGAGGCTAATCGGTCTTTCAAAGACCGATTAGCTCCAAAGAGCTCATTTTCTTGGTCTAATTCGGAGCTAATTGGCATTCCACATGCCGATTAGATCCTTGAATAATAGTTTTTTTTTTTATTAGCCTAGCCAGCATTATGGTTGCTGACTAGGTAGCGTGAGGGCTATTTTGGCAATAAAATTGGACCTAGGACAAAACAAAATAATAAAATAAATGATCCAGAGCCATTTTGACAAATTACCCAAGATTAAAACATGTTGGTGTGTTATTTGTTCAATATTCAGATTTCTTATAGTTGAATATAATAATGTTACAAACTTTAGATTTATAAGTACTATATAAATTAAACCATTCTCTTATTAAACAACAAAACTAATGCCAAACCATTTCTAAGGAGATTCGGTTGTCTCCTCCTCATCTAATTAGAGCTAAAATAGTCCAACTTGGTATTATTATAATAACCATCAACTTTCAGCACTTGTTGCCAACTAAGGTAGTTATATAATTTCTTAATTTGGAATTACACATGTGACTACACACTAACGTCATTAAAATTAGATTAAGATAACTAGACAAATAATAATATTAGATATTCGAGGATACTCAGTTGATCGGTCTTCGTCAAACTTACATTAAGAATAAATCGGTCCACATTGTAACGAAGTAAAGATGAAATGTTCAAGCTTTACGCGGATTAATTAAACTAATCCAAAGAAACAACATATGATCATTAGTGACAAAGCCAACTAATATAATGCATCTAATCAAGTTGACCACCATGATAATGCGTCTGGAATCCTAGATCCACCCAAATTTAATTTAAAAGTCTCTTGTTTTCATCAATGATATGATCTGGCAACTAGGCTAATGTTCGTTGCCAAGTTTATCATTAAGGTTTACAACTTTCAACTACGCTTAGTAGCCACGTTACTTCTATTCAATATATATTGTGAAAATTAAGATTTTGGAATCAAGCTTAACCAATAAGTTTCATAGTTCTGGTTAAAGATTGATAATATTTGGTAGGTTGTGCTCTGGCTAGTCTAAAAAGATTTGATTCCATAAGGAGATGGTTGAGTTAACTATACTTCCTTTTGGCCAGCTAATTTCACCACCTTAATTTTCGTAACTAAATTTGTCTATTTTAAATATATTATATTAATTTGAGTCTAGCTCGACTTGTGATTTAAATATTACAATATATATATACATGATAAGATAAGGTCGAACAGAAACACTGTTCATTTACGGTCGCCTCACATTTGGCTACCTGGAGCATGTTTTAAAGATTTCCAACCATATGGATGGAAAGAACATTGAAAAATAAGCTAGCATGTCAATTTTCATACAATTTGGGAACTTGTAGGGTCTTCATCTTAACGTGTGAAATTTAGATTTTTATAAATTTTCACCCGTTAAGATAAAAACCCTACAAGTTCCCAAATTATATGACAATTGACATGCTAGCTTATTTTTCGATGTTCTTTCCATCCATAAGGTTGGATTCCTCAAATCACTATGCAAGTGGGTCAAAAAGAGGCGATCGCATTTGCACAGTGATAAGGCCGACCGGACCATATCATTACCCATACATATATATATATATATATATATATATATATATATATATATATATATATTAATTATGTTGATGCCAAAAACTGGTCCACCTCACGCTTTGGTTACTATTGCCTTGTGATCTGGTCTCAGGCTTTGACAAACGGTTGAAATTTATAATTGATGTGGACGCTTACTTTAGATTCTGAACAGGGGATGCTCCGGAATGCCGATCGGAATTGTCCGCTCTTTACTTTAGGATAAATCTGTAAAAGGGAGAGGGAAGTGATTGGAATTGGGCCTTTCTGCCCGGATTTAACTCCGATGCTTAAGTCAGAAAACTTGCGAAAAGAAAGTGGCTTAAGCCAACTGCTCTAATTGTTGCTGCATGTTGAGATAAAATTCTGGGATGGGTTCTTGAGGTAAAATGGCTTGATTTTTCGATGGAAGTAAAATGGGTGGACTTTCCAACGGAGGTAAGATGGGTGGATTTTCCGACGGATTCTCCCCATCTCTCCGGATTTCACCGGGTATTTCGGTATTACTAGGCACTCCTTGTTCTTGTTCTTGAATTCGTTTAGATCTTCTGGTAGTAATCATTTAGCTTTTTGTAAGGGTCCCCACGGACGGCGCCAAACTGTTGATACCAAAAACTGATCCACCTCACGCTTTGGTTACTGTTGCCTTGTGATCTGGTCTCAGCCTTTGATAAACGGTTGAAATTTATAATTGATGTGGACGCTTACTTTAGATTCTGAACAGGGGATGCTCCGAAATGCAGATCGGAATTGTCCGCTCTTTACTTTGGGATAAATCTGTAAAAGGGAGAGGGAAGTGATCGGAATTGGGCCTTTCTGCCCGGATTTAACTCCGATGCTTAAGTCAGAAAACTTGCGAGAAGGAAGTCTTAAACATAGGTTAATTCTTTATGTAATTTTTTCGGATCCCTTTCTTCTATCATTGTTCTTCTTTTATAGCAAATTAAAGGCGGTTTAGGAAAATATCCTGAAAGGCGGTGGGAGAGGCGGTGAGTAAGGCGGTGAGTAAATATCTCCTGAGGCAGTAAGAAAATATCTCATTAGGCGGTAAGAAAATATCTGCCTAGTGTGCCTACTGTGTAGGTACTATGTAGGTAAGTAGAAAATATCTGCCCACTATAGAGGCAAGTGGATAAGATCTACTTACTATAGAGGCGTTAGATATTTTCTTCCCTAGGTGGCTATGAGCCCCTTATGAGACAGTTTCTGGATAAAAAGGTTGCTATAATTTGGACGGATTTGTTTGTAGGTTGAACCCTTATTCTTATTTGCCGAAAGGAATTTCGCTAGAATATTTGGTGATATTGCCACGTGGCCAGAGAGACGTGGCCCTGTGCGTGAGACAAGTGGCCATTTAGGTAGGTGACACGTGTTTTACCAAATATCTCCGTAACAAATTATATACTTATGTTTAAGTAGCTCTATTAGTTATACTAATGTGATTTTTGTCTAAAAAAAGACATAGTAGCTCGGCTTAGCTCAAACTAAATATAATTTGCTCAAGCTTAGCTTAAATTGGAATAAGACAAGGTCAAGCTTTGAGTTTTTTTTTTTGTGTTTTATTATTTTTTTATTATTTTTTTGTTTTTACAAAGATAACAAACATCTCCAAAGGTAAGTCAAGGATGTGACGCAGGCATGGTCCCTCGATCCTTAGTTAGTCCATAGGCGAATAATATCACGCCTAACCTTCACCTTGGAAGAGTGGAGATTCGATCCTGGGTTCGTCCACATGAGAATGCCCCATTTTAACAAGGGACCCAGATACTAATTGACCCATGGGAACCAAGATCGACTTGAGCTCTCAAACTAGATTTTCTTGTTCCAATCAAGCTTAATCAAAGTTTAGCTCATTCAAGCTCTTTTAAAAGATTAGAGGAAATCAGGAGATGATAATTTGATGAAGTTGAGTCTAGATATAGGTTTCAAGGTTGAGCCGGTTAAGGTAGATAGATCAAACCCTAACCCTAATCCTAACCCTAATAACCTTAACCCTAAAATGGTCCTGTTTGAGAATGGGAACACCATATGCTTGGCGAACCTTCTTGGGTAGCCGAAACCATGATCAGTATGAACTCATGTCTTCCTTCCATCTTTGTTTACAAAAGGTCAAAGGTTGATAGACAAGAACACATGGCCACAATAATCTTAAATCTATTCTTTATTAGATTCATTGAAGATTTGATACAGTACTTTAATTCAATAAGTTATATCATATGCTTATCACCTCTCATGCCTCTCCTCAACATTTGGAGACTGTTTAAATATTTTATTTTGGCCAATAATTATCATCATATATATATATATTTATACATCTATAGCTTTCTTTCCTTGTTTTGGTGAATATCATTGAGAAATTTCTTCACCGGCCATTTCTTTCTAATCATACACGTGTGGACGTATGTTTCAATGTTGAAGTTTGCTATTCAACACTAACTACTTATAATCAATTTATTCTTCTAAGAATCTTGGATGGTATAGAAAATATTAATGTCAAGTTTCTAGAACTTGTAAATTGGTTTTCAAAATGATTTACTTATGAAGCAATCATAGTTTTTAAGATAATATATCATAAATGTTTTTATTTAATGTTTTTGTTCAAAATAACTCAAACTTTGAAGTTTATAAAACCTCTAATTTATTTTCATGACTAAACACATGGAGTGAAAATTTTTAAGTTAAAAAATTAAAATGTTGCTAAATAACATACTTAAGGGTGTGTTTAAGGGTGCCTATGGATTAAGTTGTTTTAAACTCATTTTCCAAACAAGGGACAAAGTTAGTTCTGATTAATTTTCTAATTAATCATTAATTAATTTTTATTAAAATATTATAAAACACGAATAAAAAACCATGTCCTCATTTTCTTTTAGGAAAAAAAAACTAACCAGAGTGTGTTTTAAATTTTTCATGACCATATAGGCTAGATGGCACTTGAAGTGACTGAAGTTCCAATTAGGGTTATAATCCACTCAATTAGCTAGTTAACCATGTTAAAATTTATAGTTAATAATATATCTTGTTATTTAATCACACAAAAACACAAATGCTCATTTACTATCATCTTAAAAAAAATTATTATAAACTAACTACAAATTAACAAACTTCATTACCTTTTTCCCGTCAAAACCATCCAACTATTTTTCAAAATTTAAACCCTTTTAGAGTGTTTAGGTAGATTTAAACTCTTTTCACCAGACATCAAGGATTTCTATGGCAAATTTTTAGGGGTTTTATGCATATACCCGTGATTAGTCTAATTTTATATATTCCTTATCAAAATATAATAAAACATATCATATTATTCAATTTTATTACAAATAATCCCTTCCACATGTCATCCGCTATCATCAAAAGAATAAACTAAGAATATTCTTTAATTTATATATATATATATATATAGTTTTTTTGTTTTTTTTGTTTTTTGGGTCTAAGGTCATAAAGACCCCAACTCACGGGACAATCAAGGACGTGAGCATGGGCTCCGAGGAGTAAACTCACTCGATCACTCTTGACCCCTTAGAGTAAACTCACTTCCTGGGCCTTGCTCAAGAGAATGTCCAAACGCACGGGACTCGAGTGATATAACGTTAGGCTACTAGCCCTTTGGTATTCTTTAATTTATATTAAAAAAAAGAGAAACAACTTACAAATATAAGATAGTAGAGAGATGAGAATGAAAGAATATAATTGTTGTTGTTGTTTTTTTTTTGTCTATAACTGTACATGGATGGCCTATTTATAGTCATGATACAAGAACATAATATGATAACAAATCAATCACCATATTCAAGCCTAATTAAGGGTTTCCTAATATAGATCGCAACAATCAATGAAGTCTTTCTTAACATAGGTCTAATCAATAAACTAATCATTCAGTGAGATTTCCTAACATCTACCTCAAAGTTAAGGTGGTAATGTAGATGACAACTTAAGTTTGGAAACAAGATCTCAAAAGTGTTATAGAGAATGAGTACAGGTGGAAGATGGATTTTAGTAGAGATGAAGTCTCGAGGCACGTTACAATGTCGCTCTCCTAAAGGGTAAATTAGCCCCCACCAAAACTGTAGTACAACGGGTTACCGGCTAATTTCCTTTAGCAGAATAGCTCCATGGATCTCATCAGAAATGTTTGATGCTTCTTGGGGCTTCTTTGGCGACCGTGAAGTCACCGGATGAATTGCCGAGTAGATAGATCGTCCGACGTGGCTGCTGTCTCCGCGGCGATACGGACTCGACCCGCTCCTACCCACCCCGGGGTATCATAGCATGTCGGGAATCGAGGGGGACATACTGGACGTAATCGCTTTTGTTTTGAACGAACTCCAGTTTTTTTGGACTAGGCAGCGAATCCCTCCTCGCCCACAACCGGCCAAAAAGGGAAGGACCTTTCCTTTACCTCTGGGGGTAGGAAAATCATGATCGGCCGAGACGCTCCGTATATGAGCCTCTTCAAACAGGGCTTATTGCTATTGATTCTATGATCCCTAGGCAAGGCTCAACCCTTTCTTTTTTACAATGCTCGACTCGTACGTACCATGACATCCACGTTGACGAAATAACGTCAGATTTATTCCTCCTTATTATCGAAAATCGTTGAACTTCACATTGAAAGACCTCTTCCTGCTAACAACGGAACTTCCTTTCACCTGCGCTTGTACTGACGAAAGTAAAGCTTTTGAAAAGTGGAAAAACAAGATTGTGAAACGGAATTTTGATGCTTTGTATGGAGCACCAAACTTCATAATGCCTTTAGAGAGGAGTGTAGAGAGGGAGAGTGAGTGCTTGAGAGAAAATTTTGTTGTGTATTGTCATGCAAACTTATAAGTTATATATAGCCAATGATACACCCCTTTGGATAGGAAACAACCCATCATGGAGAAGAGTGTACTTTTCAATAAGTAACACTTCTTTTGGATAAGACACAACTCATCATGAAGAAGAATGTCCTTTCCAATAGGTAACACCCTTTTGCATGAGTCAAGCCTTTTCAATGTGTCCCTTTTCTTCTTTACACTCTTTCATAAAATCCTTTCATAAAACCATTTCATAAATATATTTATTATAAAAATATCCAACATTCCCCCACTATTTTTAAAATAAAAATATATGAATAAATAATATTTTTGACATTAGGCATTCTCACTTTCTTGGAAGTCATTTGCATAAATGAAGGTATTTCATGATTTGAACCTTCACTTAGTCGAATTCTATCAAAGTTAAGCAGAGATACATAGTAGACACTGCCTTGAACTAGCATCTCATATTGATAACCGGACTGAATCTACACAAACTTCTTCGAATCTTCCATCTTTTCAATCTACTACTAGACACCATTATGGTCATATGTCTCATATCCTTTCATGAATGCTTAGAATTAAAGTCTTAAAAAAATTAGAAGCGGCCTCACTTCTACATTCATATAGGTGAATCAATTAGTATCCCCGTGTTATGATACTTGACAAATAGTCCATGAATTCATTAAGAGCATGAGCTCACCCTTCCTTTTCTTTGACGGGTACCAAGCTCCTTAACCTTGGGATGTTAATATGATTGGTGTTTACCTTCATACTTTTGATGTACTTTTTCTCATTGAACTCATAGACTTGAAGTTTTCATGAATTGAGTTGAGGTTCCATCACTGATAAATCTTAGATATTGACTTTAAACAAATCTCTTTGGAAGTCTTGTAGACTAACTCTATTGAGAGACCTTTTGTAAAAGGATCAGCCAAATTTTGGCAAGATCTTACAAAATCCACAATGATAACTCCATCTTGTATCAATTGTCTCACATAATTGTGTCTCAAAACAATATGTCTTGATTTTGTGTTATAAGTATTACTATACACCCTAGCCAAAGTTGCTTGTCTATCGCAATGTATAGATATAGGAAACATAGGCTTCGCCCATAACGGTAGTCTAATAAAAGAGACCTTAGCCATTCTGCTTCTTTTCCTGTTACAGCCAATGCCACAAACTCAGAAGCCATTGTAGAATCCGTTATACATGTTTGCTTCTTGGATCCCCAAAAAATAGCTACCCCACCAAGTGTGAAGACCCATCCACTTGTAGATGAATGTTCTTCATAGTTGATGATCTAGCTTGCATAGATAAAACCTTCAAGCACCCTTGGATTCCCATTATAACAAATACAATAATCCATTGTTCCTCTCAAATACTTGAGGACTCTTTTAACTGCATCCCAGCATTGATATCCTGGATTGCTTGTATACCGACTAAGCTTTCCGACTGCGAATGCTATATTTGGTCGTGTGCTCGTTATTGCATATATTAGACATCCAATTTCTCTCGCATATTCCAATTGCGAGATATCCCTACCAGTATTAGGTAGCAATCTACATCTTGATGCATAAGGAGTAGATACCGGTGAACAATTAGAGTGCTCAAATCTCTTAAGCATGTTTCCAATGTAATAAGATTGAGAAAGCATAATACAATCAGAACTTCTAAATATTTTGATTCCTAAAATGACATTAGTTTCACCCATGTCTTTCATATCAATTAAAATTACTAGATAATAACATCTTAGTAGATTTTACTTGTTCTAAATCAGTCCCAAATATGAGTATATCATCAACATATAAACAAATAATAACTCCTTTAATGCCACCAGAAAATCTACTATACACACATTTATCTGATTGATTAACTGTAAATTCATTTGATAAAAGCACTTCATTGAATCTTTCATGCCATTGTTTAGGAGATTATTTTAATCCATAGAAGGACCTAACCAATTTACATACCTTATTTTCCTTACCTAGTACAACAAAAACTTCAGGTTGTTCCATATAAATTTTCTCTTCCAATTTACCATTCAGGAATGTTGTTTTTACATCCATCTATTGAATTTCCAATTTATAAATGGAGGCCAAGGCTATCAAAGTTCTTATTGAAGCCATTCGAGCCACAGGAGCATAAGTATCAGAGAAGTCTATTCCTTCTTTTTGAGTATAGCCTTTGGAGACCAATCTAGCTTTGTACTTTTCAATAGTACCATCAATCCTTCTTTTCCTTTTGAATATCCATTTACAACCAACTGGTTTTGATCCTGGTGGTAGATTTACTAGAATCCAAGTATTGTTGCCCGTTATTGAGCCCATTTCATCATTCATAGCTTCCTTCCAAAGAGCTGCATCTGATGATGACATAGCTTCCTTGAGGGTATTGGGATCTAACTCAATATTTAAACAAATTGGAATCTGTGGAACAATATCTTCAGTGGTTCCTTCCAACATAAACATATAGAAGTCAAATCCATATGTTTTTGGTATTCTTGGTCGCTTACTCAGTCGAAACGTATTGGAATCTTCCTTAGAAGTTGCTTTCTCTATGTGAGTTTCCTTAAATTCATGTTGTTTAGGTGAAGAGGTGAACCTTGATTCATCAAATATAGCATCCTTTGATTCAATCACCGTATTAATGGAAATTGAATCATTAGGTTCTATAACCATAAATCTGTATGCCTTACTATATTGTGCATACCCAAGAAATATACATTCTACTCTTTCACCCAACTTTTTCCTTTTAGGTTTGGGTATCTTCACTATAGCACGACATCCCCATACTTTCAAATAATTGAGATAGGGTTTTTTATGCTTCCATGCCTCATATGGAGTCCTAGGTTTCCCTTTTGTAGGTACCCTATTAAGAATATGACAAGCCGTTAATAATGCTTCACCCCAATATCCATTTGATAGGCCAGACATAAACATCATGGAGTTAACCATCTCCATCAATGTTCTATTCTTCCTCTCAGCCACACCATTTTGTTGTGGTGTATATGGAGCTGTCACTTCATGAATAATCCCATGAGATTCAAAATATGAAGGACTATATAGTATTCCCCTCCCCTATCAGTCCTTAAGCATTTAATCTTGGTTCCACATTGGTTATCAACTTCATTTTTAAAGATATTAAATTTATCCATAGCTTCATCTTTATAAAACAAAAGATAAACATAACAAAATCTAGAGCTATCATCTATAAATGATTAAATGTTACAAAATATTTTTTACCACCAATAGTAGGAGTAGCATACAAATCACATATATCACTTTGTATTAATTCAAGCAAGTTTAAATTCCTTTCAACAGTAGAAAAGGGCTTCCTAGCAATCTTAGTTTGCATGCAAGTAGAGCATTTGTTCCCATTATAATTTAAGTGAGGTAATAATTTCCTTTTAGACATATTATGTAATTTCTTATAATTAATATTTCCTAAACAACCATGCTATAAATCAGAGGACTCAAGCACATAAACAAAGTTCTTACTTTTAATATTAAGCTTAAAGAGCCCATCATACAAATGACCCTTTCCAACAAAGACTCCACCCTTAGATAGTACAAAATTATCTGCCTCAAATACAAGTTTAAACCCATTCTTATTAAGCAAACTTCCAGACACCAAGTTCCTTCGATTTTCGGGAGCATACAACACATCATTTAGAGTGAGAAATTTTCCGGATGTGAATTCTAATTCCACCACTCCCTTGCCTTGAACTGATATACTAGCTAAGTTTCCCATGAAGAGAGAAACTCCTTCCAAATTAGGCTCAAATTTCTTGAATAAATTCTTGTCATTGCAGACATGTCTTGTAGCCCTAGAATCAACCAACGAAGAAATCTTATCTTCGAGTATGTTAGCCTCAAAGATCATGGCTGCAAAATTGTCTTTTGGAGCTTTTTCATTCTCCTTGTCCTTCTTACGAGACCGATAATCTCTCTTATAATGCCCTGGCTTGCCATAATAATAGCAAGCGCCCTTCTTCCTCTTGTTCTTGGCATGCTCTTTGGTAGAATGATTGGGTCTCTTCTTGTTTCCCTTTGAGAGCTTGGATGGGACTTCCTCCTCTACTAAGAGGACCTTGAACTTTTCATCCATCTTTTGAATGTCATCCTCTTGCTTTCGATATTCCTCTTCAATTTGGAGATGATTAATCAAATCCTCCAGGGAAATATCTTCCTTCTTGTGTTTAAGACTATGCTTCACATTTTTCCAAGAAGGAGGGAGTTTATCTATGATAGAGGTTACTATGATGGTCTCACCCATATTCATATTATTTTGTTTTAAATATTGCAGAATCCTATCGATCTCATAAAATTGCTCAATAATAGATCTACCATCTATCATTTTATAACTGAAAAAGTTACTTACCAGGAACTTCTTGTTTGCGGCGTCTTCAAGTATGTATTTTTGCTCCAATGCATCCCATATATCTTTTGCAGTAGTGTGATGTTGATATGAGTCGAACAAAGCATCGGACATGGAATTGAGAATATGTCCACGGCACATCAAATCATCATTCTCCCATTTTTGTCTTTTTCGAGCCTTATGCAAAGATTCTTGCTCTGGATCATCGGGTTCAATAGGCTTTGGAGTAGACAACACGTACACCACTTTCAAAGTTGCAAGTAGTAGATGTGTCCTCTTTTGCCAACGTTTGAAGTTCATCCCATTGAATTGTTCCAACTTGACTAGATTGCCCATCTCCTTCAGTGTCGTCAAATCCATCAAGACTTAATTTACCCTTAAGAATGTTGTAGTGAATAAGTACAGGTGGAAGATGGATTTTTGTAGAGATGAAGTCTCGAGGCACGTTTCAATGTCGTTGTGCTCAAGGGTAAATTAACCCCCACCAAAACTGTAGTACAATGGGTTACCGGCTAATTTCCTTTAGGATACAACGAAACTTCTTTTCACCTGCGCTTGTACTGACAAAAGTGAAGCCTTTGAAAAGTGGAAAAACAAGATTGTGAAACAAAATTTTGATGCTTTGTACGGAGCACCAAAAGTTCGTAATGCCCTTAGAGAGGAGTGTAGAGAGGGAGAGTAAGTGCTTGAGAGAAAATTTTGTTGTGTATTGTCATGCAAACTTATAAGCTATACATAGCCAATGATACACCTTTTTGGATAGGACACAACCCATCATGGAGAAGAGTGTCCTTTCCAATAAGTAACACTTCTTTTGGATAAGACACAACTCATCATAAAGAAGAGTGTCATTTCCAATAGGTAACACCCCTTTGCATGAGTCAAGCCTTTTCAATGTGTCCCTCTCCTTCTTTACACCCTTTCATAAAATCCTTCCATAAAATCATTTCATAAATATATTTTATTATAAAAATATCCAACAAAAGCACCCCAATGGATGCATTTTTGTAAATATATCTACATGTTGATCAACTGAAGAAATGGATCGTGGATGTAGAGTGCTAGAAAGCAAATGTTAAACAAAATGATAATCAATCTCTATAGGTTTAGTATGCTCATGATAGACATCATTCCATATTATTTGAATTGCACCGCAATTCTCATAATATAATGGTGTAGAAGAAGAATGAGCCACATCCGTATCTTGTAATAACCACCGAAGCCAAAGAAGTTTAGATATTGTGTTAGCTAGTGTACAATATTCTGCTTCGATACTTGCTCAAGCTATGACAATTTGTTTTTTACTTCGGTAAGAAATAAGAGAATCCCTAAGCAAGAAACAATATCTTGTATTGGATCGTCTATCAGCAGTACCACCCGGCCAACCTACATCAGAGTACGCGCAAAGTTTAGAGATGAATTAGAGGAGAAATGGAGAATGTAAATAAGTTTTTTTTTAAAGATATTGAAAAAATCCATTGAATAATTGTGGGTATATATACACTTACAATATGAGATAGGGTTGTGTTCCCAATCTTAACTAATGGTAATCAAATATTTTAAATTCTGCTAATTACCTAATCCATGGGATTTGCTGTGAATTCAAAACCAATTCAGAATAGGATACTAATAAGATAATTATATAAATACACAATTGGATAATGAATAAATGAATTCCTCTAATATGCCCTCTCAAGTGGGAGCTCCTATAGATAGTCCAATCTTGGTCTTCAAAAGTTGAAAGCAAGTAAATGGAAGAGGCTTGGTCAAGACATCGGCTAATTGATCATCTGAGGATATACGAGCTCCACTTTGTACTTGATCCTGAATAAAATGATAATTACCCGCAACATGCTTCATCCATAAATGGAAGATAGGATTGGAGCAAAGATAAGTTTCTCCAGCATTGTCACAATAGATAACCAAAGCAACAAGAACACAAATGCCAAACTCACTAAGAAGAGAACAAATCCAAGGTAACTTAGCAGTTGTAGATACGATAGAACAATATTCAGCTTCAATGGAGGAGCATGCGACCGTACATTGTTTCTTGGAAGACCATGATATTGGATTTCTACCAAGGTAAACAATATAAGAACTATAAAGGTGCAATCGTCCTTATTACCGACCCAGTCACCATCTGAGAAGGCATGAAAAGAAGGAGATGTGTGATGGTATAAGGCAAGACTATGATCGGTTGTACTAAAAAGATAGCGAAGCAAACGCTTGACTATATTCCAATGATCAGTAGAAGGGTGATGCATGAATTGAGACAATTTATTAACACCATATGTAATATCAAGGCGAGTGAGACACAAGTATTGGAAATAGCCAACAACTATTTTGTATTCAGAAGGATCTATCATAACAGTGTATGAAAGAACTATAAGTGTTGGTTTGGTCGCAAGTGAAGTAGTGACTAATTCGGCCCTTATCATATTTGTACGAGCGAGAACATTTGTGATGTACTTCCTCTAAGAGAGAAGTAAAGCAGTGGGAGTAATGGCAACTTCAATACCAAGAAAGTAAGTCAAATCATGAAGATCTTTGATGGAAAACCTTTTACCAAGACAATCAATAAACTGTTGAACTGCGGTGGCATTGCTTCCAGTAATAATTATGTCATAAATATATACAAGGAGATAGAGTAGATTATAGTTGGTGTTAAAGATAAAGAGTGATGTGTCTGTAAGAGACTTTGTAAATCTAGAGGCTACATGAAATTGTCTTAGCTCATGGTAGCAGGCCTGTGGTGCTTGCTTGAAACCATATATAGCTTTGCTTAACTTGAAAACATGTGTGGGATTATCATGATCAAGAAAACCTGGTGGTTGTGCCATGAAAACATTGTCAAAGAGATGACTTTATAAACAGGCATTGTTGACATCAAGTTGATGAAGAGATCACCCATGACTAACAACAAGACTGAGAACTAAGCGAATAATGGTAGCTTTGACAACCGGACTGAATGTGTCATGATAATCAACCCCAGTAAATTGATAAAATCGTTTAGCAACTAAACGCTCATTGTACCTGTCAATTGAGCCATCATGTAAACATTTAATTCTAAAAATTCATTTACAATTGACAAGATTTTGTGTTGAATCAAGGGGAAGAGGTTCCGATTTTCCATTCAATACAAGAATATCATACTCCTCAGTCATAGCCCGATGCCATTCAGGATCTTTAAGGGCTTGGGTCAATGTGTGTGGCTCAAGTTGATTGTTCGAGATGATAGTAGCAGTAAGATTAACTTTTTGGATGGGTTTATCGATATTGTTTTAAGCACAAGAGGTCATGGTGTGGGTGTTGGTTGGTGGCTGTGGAGGAGGAAGGTCTAGTAAGAGTGGTAAGGAAGTAGAGGATTGATTGTAAGGGTTATTGGTGGTGTTGATGAAATGTTCGGATCGATTTGATGGTAGGGATCGATCTACCAAAGTTTGGCTGATAAGAAGTGGGGGTTCGTTTATGGGACTTGGGGTTTCGGTGGAATAGTCACCGAAGATAGGTTGTAAGATGGATCCAAGCCCAAGGGCGAGGTTGTGGAGGATGTGTTGAGTGGCGCAACCATAGTGGGAAGAAATGACATTGATGGAAACCAATTTGGGAGTGTTTTTGGACTTGGAAGAGTAACATGACTATGAAGTAATTTTAATGGAAAGATAGATTCCACAAATTTGGCATAACAAGATATGTAGATTTTGGAAGTGGAAGGACAGAGATATGCACTTTGGGTAGGGGAGTACCGAACAAGCACACAAGGGATGGATTGAGATTCAAGTTTGTTGTTAGAATAAGGATGAAGCCACGTACATCATAAACAACCAAAGATATAGAGATTTGTATAGTTTGGTGCAGAGCGAAAAAAGGACTCATAAGGATAGGAAATGGAAGTGAGGTTTTCAGCATGCGCTTATTGAGATACACATCTGTTGTAAAGGCATAATTCTAGTATATGAGGGGGCGTAAGGTATGAGTGAGTAGATAAAGACCGGTTTCAACAATAAGCCAATGTCGATGTTCAGAGAGACAATTGTGTTCAGGTGTATGTGGTGGAGAGGTGAGCTGCAAAATTCTATTAAGGGATAGAAATTAATCTAGTGCTTGATATTCCTCACCATTATCGGAGTAAAGAGTGAAAATGTAGTGTTTGAAGTGAATTTCTAATAGTGCTTTGAAATGAAGAAAGACATCAGAGACATGAGTTTTCTTCTTTAAGGGGTAATACCATACATAATGTCTAAATTAATTCGCCAAAATCACATAATACTTGAAATCATTAACATAATAGGGAGAGGTCCAAACATCAAAAAATAATATTTATAAGGGGCGAGATGAAACAATTATAGATCTATAAAAAGGAAGTTTGTGACATTTATTGCTCAAGCATGCCTGACAATAAGAGTGTTTTGAAATAGAATAAGGTAAAGAAAATATTGACATAATATGATGAAGAATAGATGATGATATATGTCTAATCGAGAGTGGTACTTGGAGGAAGTGGTCTCGATGTTAGAAAAGACAATGAGCAGAGAAGACAATTTTGGAGAGAAGGTTGTCCACTCATAGATGTTATTTTTAGTGTTTCCTATCAAAAGGATTACCCCCATGCTCAGGTCCTTCACATGAAAGACAATGGGTAAGAATTCAATAGAAACATCATTAGTATTGAAAAATTGATAAATAGAAATAATGGTGCGAGTAGGGATAGAAAAAGTGGTGGAACCGTATGGTTAATGTGAAGACCTAAGCCATTGCCGATTATAGCGTCATTAGGCCCTACAAAAGGAGTGTGAAGTGAAAGATTATTCAAGTTTGCAATGACATCATGTGACGCCCCGCTATCAAGGAGCCATGTGGGGTGTGGGTGGTCTCAAGAGATGCAAAGTGTGCACGTGGTTGACGTGGAACCTGTGGACGTGTTACCGATAAAGTTGATGAAAATTAGGCATTGAAAAGTTGATAAAGGGAGCATCGTTTGATAGTGTGTCCTTGAGCACCACATCCTTGGCAATACCCAAGATATAGATGTGGTAGAGGTCGATCATTACGATGAGCATTGGATTGTTGTCCTTGATTATAAAAGGCAGTTGTGGAAGGATACCAAGAAAGAAGAGATGGTCACCAAGATTGATTGTTGCTTTGATTAACATGGTTAGTGGTGGATGGAAAGAATGATGGTGGTGCATGCGATTGTTGGAGTGACACCTCCTTGTTGATGAGTTTTCCATGAATTTCATTAAAGGAATAAGCATTTTACCCGCATTAATCCCGTCAACAATTCCTTTGTATTCCTCGCCAAGGCCATCAAGAATCTTATCAATTAGATATTCTTTATCAATGGGCTTTCTAAGAAGGACAAGTTCATCAGCCCGATTCTCTATAAATTGCGTATACTCGGAGATCGTCTTGGAACCCTTGACACAGTTCTTCAATTGGTCTTTGTTCTGTTTGACGTGACCGCAAGATGGTTTCGCATGGGTATTATAGCTTAGGTGGTTCAGGCCTCTTGAGAGGTAGTAATACAAGCAAGAGGTTGGATGGGTCGAGAGACCGTACCAAGGAGTGCACTAAAGAGAAAACGATACTGGTGCTTCTATGTTGTGTAGCCCGAATTTGGGACTGACGTACCATTAGTGGTGACAATTGGTGTTGGACTAGGATGAGAATCATCAAGATAGCCATAGAGATCATATCATTCTAATAGACTTTGGATTTGGAGGTTCCACATGATGCATTTTGTGTGATCAGTTTTGTGATGTTGGTAGTACTGATGGTAAGAAGAGGATTATTAGGGTTGAGTATTTGGAATGATGGCATGAGAATCAAAAGCCATTATTAGGGCTGTGCATGGTCCAGAACCAGACCGGACCTGTTTAAACGGTTTCCCTATTATGTGGACCGGACCGGACCAAATAATAGGGAAACTCGAACCCGTCCAAACCGTTTTGGACCGGTCCGGTTCCGGTTTGGACCATTTTGGACCGGTCGGGTCCGGTCCGGTCCCGGTTTTTGGTTTTGGATTTGGATTTAAAAACAAAACGTGTTTTTGGTTCACAAAAACCTCAATTTTAGTGTTGAAATATGTGCTTTGGAAATCAAAATTTCAGATTTTTAAATCACATTACAAATAGAAATTTCAACGAATAGAATTTTATAAATAAAGTTTTTTAAACTGTTAATCAAACCTGATTTTTAACACCACCATGCTAGGAAAATGGTGCTAGAGGCCACTCATTGGGCAGGCTGGTCTGCGCAGAGATACTGAAAAATCAATACTTTAGAGAAACAAACTTGACCCCTATGCTTTGGCACCATCCAAAGCTTCTTTCTTATGGAAAGGAACCACTCAACAATAGGAAACGCTACTACACAACACGGCGGCTGATGCAGGAAGGGGCAACACAATATATTTCTTGTCCGATTGGCTCCACGTATCTCATACCCAACCTTATATGACATGGCTCAAGACAAGGGACACACAGTGCAAACAATAAGGTAGCAACTTGCACAAGGTCACCCCATCCTCCTAGATGGCCCGTTCCCCGAAGGAGATGTACTTAAGCTGGAACTTCTCACCAAGAAGATAATTGATTGCCCGGTGACAGAAGAAGACAAGAGGCGTTGGAAGCTCATCGCATAGGGGAACTTCACTATGTCCTCCTACTACCACTTTCTGATGGATGGTGGGGCTAGGACGGAAATAGGAAAGCTTCTGGAAGTTACCCTGCCCAGTTAAAGTCAAAACTTTCGTTTGACTCATGTTGGATAACAAAATCCTTATTTTAGACAACCTAAGGAAACACGGCTGGAGCGATTCGCAGACAATGTGTTATTTGTGTGAAGAAAGGGATGAGACGGTAGAACACCTTCTCCTGTAGTGCCCATATTCAACACAAATCCAGCAACACTTCACGCACGTTTTCCAATTGGATGTAATTCCCTCACAGGTACAAGATCTCTGGGGAAGAACTGTGATTGCCAACTCCTTGCCCAGTGATGTTCGTATTGGTTGGAACCTCTTGATCATGGCTAGTACATGGACCGTGTGGTTGGAACGCAATAATAAATGCTTTCATGATAAACAACATGTTTTCATGAAAACTATCCACATATTGACTTCCTAACATTGTCTTGGTTTGATGCAGCTCACGCGTCAAAGAAGCTGAAGCTAGTCGTAATAGAATCCATCACCAAACGGAGTCTCGTATTTCAAGGGAGGAGAACTGACAAGACTCGCCAGGGAGGGATTTTGAAGATCACAAGCTGACTAAAGGGCACTTTTGGATACTTCTAGACTCACCTACAAGATAGAAGGAAGGGACAAAAAGAAATGACTTAAGGGGTACTTAACCACTAAATGTATCGGCCCCTCCAAGGAGACCACCTATGTAACCTCTACTTATTAGCAATAAAATAATATGGTTTATCTACTTTTATCAAAATAATAATAATAATAATAAATAAATAAATAAGATAATAAAGTAAGGTTTTGAAGAATAAAAATTTGAAGAGAGAACAAGATAAGAGATGGATTAGTATAGACATCCTATTAGTAACGAATTTGAAGAAAGAGGACAAAAAGAAAAAAAATGATTTGAAAATGCTTTATTATTGTGTCATTGAAAAGGATATGGTTATTATTGTCATTTCCAATAGTTTAGGGTGTTATTTCCAAGGTGTTTTTTTTTATTAAACTTTGAAAATGTAAGGTAAAAATCACCATAAATGCATATGCTAAAAGAAAAGCAAAAATTTTACAACTCAACAACAAATTACTTCAGTGAGATATAGGATATTATAACCATTGAAGTTCCATCACAAAACATGGATCAAATATTGAATGAGTTAGATTGTTAACAACTTATGCCTTCTCAATAGTTTAATGTTTATATAGGCATCACAAATGGGAGATGATGAGCTATGCATGATATAATATATAGTCAGAAGAGACAAAAGTTATTGGTACATGTAGAAAGAGGGAAGGTGGTGAGAACTGACAAGTACTCCTTCCATAGACTTTATATCAAGGATGTTGAAAAAGCCTCCATGTGAACAGTAAGAGGAGGAGAAGAAGGAAGTTTGTTTGTTCCATATATATATATCACCAAGATCCATCAGAAGCTCTTGGATCACTTCTAGTTCCTCAAAAGGTGATCGATTGTTTCTAGTTCTTTTAATCTCTCTTTGTTTCTTTCTTCTGAGAAAAAGCTTTTTTTTGTATGATCAGAAGTCTCTTTGATCAAGACTACTATGGATATATCAACAGCAGGATGGATCTCAGAAATGGTGAGTTTTGAAGTCATTGAAATCTCAATGGCTTAGGTTGATTAGTTTGGATAGTTTTTTTTTTTTTTTTTTTTTTTAAATTTTTGATAGTGTTTACAGGGAGTGGATGAAATTAGCTTCATGGATCAATGGGAGATGGGATCGCTGCTAGATCAGTTTATTTTGCAACCATGTGACCAAGGTATACAGCAATGTCTCCCTCCATTGATGAACAACATGTCAAACACCATGAATTGTTCATCCATGGCTTTTGATGAGAAACCCAAGAAGATGCCGAGGATCGGAAGTTGGAGCTCGATGCAAGCTCCGGATGCCTCTCCGACGAGCATTCTTTCGTTCGGAGGCTCAGACTCGCCGGTGAATCATCCAAAGCTGTATGAAGAGTTCATGATGGAAGATGTAAAGCCAAAGGACTTGAGCTTTTTCATTGGCCCTGGTTCAAAAAGAAGCCATGAAAGCATGCATGAGCAAGGAGCTAAGAAGGCAGTCGCCGGAGCTAGGCCACCCTCTTATCAAGATCATATAATCGCAGAGAGAAAACGGCGAGAGAAGCTCAGCCAGAGATTCATTGCCCTATCAGCCCTCATCCCTAATCTAAAGAAGGTAATACTATTAAAGCTATTATTTCTGATGCTAATTAACAAGGTGACACTATTAGCACTATCATCTCTAATTCTAACAAGTTCTATTGTTCACTGATTTTATCAGATGGACAAAGCTTCTGTTCTTGGAGATGCAATCAAATATCTGAAACAGCTCCAAGATAAGTTGAAGACACTCGAAGAACAGGCGACAAGGAAGAAACTCGAAAGTGCGGTTCTTGGAAAGACAACCCCTAATGGTGACCATAATTCAGGCCAAGGAAACCCTGAAATTGAAGCAAAGCAAACTGAGAAGACGGTCCTTATAAAGATCCAGTGCGAAAACCAAAAGGGAATGATGGCCAAAGCACTCTTGGAGATTGAAAACCTCAATCTGTCCATCACCAACACAAGTTCAATGTCCTTTCCATCTTCCTCTCTGGACATTACAGTTTTAGCTCAGGCAAGTTCTTGAACCATGAAATTAACTTGGCTCTGGTACCATGTATCGTCCATTAGGATCGAGTTCTTAACACCGATTTGTTCTTATAATGCTCAGATCGAAGAGGGATTCTCAATGACAATGGAGGATGTTGTGAAGAAGCTGAACTTAGCTCTCAAAGAAACAATGACAATGTGAAGAAGGTGGTGCTTCATTAGTCCATAAAGGCTAGTAGTGTTTGGTTAGTATGAAGTATTTAAGTCCTTAAAAGTACTTTCCTGAAAACAAGGCCTGGAATTTCCCCCCTCCATCACATCTAACTTTTAATCTTTTTCATCTTCATTGCTCTCTGCATGGTTGACTAATGACCATGTTTTGTTTTTTGTGGAGATGAAAGAGTTGTTATATAAGTGAGCTTTCTTTTTCTTTTTGGGGCCCTTATTTAGAGGAGTTGGACTTGTTAAACACCATCTTGTTTTTCCTTCTCTAGCTTTCTATTTGGCCCTTGTTTCATTTTGAAAGGTTTTGGCCTTTCATTATCTTCATCTTTCCTTTTTCTGCTCCCCAGCACTTGTACACCTAACAGGCCTTGTTTTCAGAAGTTTGGTCTCTTTTTCTCTCTCTCTCAAGTGTGTGAGAAGGATGTTTTACTTCACATGGACAAATAAAGACATCTATATATTTGTTTGAAATATTTGCAATATTGTATGATTTGTTAAGCATATAAATATATATTATTGAGAATGAAGATAAGGAAGATTTATTAGCAGCTAGGCTCTCTCTTTCAATGGTATGGACAGAATGTAATCTTGTCCCACAGACTATCAACAACTCCCTATCAAACCAATTAGTTAAGCGCAATATAGGCCCACAATTTTTGTTTTTTGTTTTATGTAATTATTTGGATATCTATTCAATATCCTATTTATTCTATAATAAGCAATATATATGAAGGATATAATTTATTTTTAACTTTTATAGTGTCTATTTGATTAAATGCCTATTATATACCTAATAAACCAATTAGAAGTAGAAAAGAAACCTAAAGTATTTCCACAAAATATTGGAAGTATAAAAGTATTTATCGGCAGATTTTAGAACATTTTTTTTTCTTTACTTTTCCTCATGTGACATGTAGAAACAATTAAGCAAGCAATGACTTTCATCCTATTAAAAATAAAAAAAAAAGTATATCTTGCATAAAGGTCTTCTCAATTGCTTATTAAAAAAATACAAAATTGCTTTTAATAATTATATCTCCACATGGATCATCCAACAGGACACCAACTAAACATGTGAGTTCTCATTTGTTCTCATTTTTGTCATCAATGTTGGACAAGATAGAGTTCTTGGTTGGTGATCTAATGCCAAGAAGACTAAGATAGGTTTATTGAACCATTGACCATAATAAGTCCTATGTTCTAATTTATATTAGCTGGTGGAAAAGAGATTTCACCAATATTTCTAACATTTTTGGTTGGAGAACAAAGAGTGGCTGAATTATAAGTATTTTTCAATTCAAAATATTATATTGTCACGTATACTTGCTTATAGGCAAAGATCAAGTGATGCCGGGCGGGATAGCAATTATCCCGCAGGCTAGTCACAATTAGTGGATTGCCAAGAGATCAAGGAAGGGGGAAGACAAACAGAGAAGAAAAGTCTCTGAAGCTTTAAAATAAAAGTATTATTCAACAATTAATGAATAAAATTCAACCCACAGGCCGAGTTTATATAGCCTCAAAAGATAAACCTAAAAACTTATCATCTAACCTAATTTTGCCAAAATTAGCAAATTATTACTTCAAACTTAAACTTATCTAAACTTAAAACCCTAAATAAACCAGATAACTCCTAAAAATCTGAGTTCAAATTGGATTCAAACCCTATCCTAAATTGGCAAACAAAATATTGCCAAAAATAGAGAAAAAAACACCGAAAAACACCGAAAAACAGTGGAATTTGAGGATGAAGGAAAGGTCCACCGAGCGTAGCTGGGTAGATCCCACATGCTTTCTAGATTGGGGTTGAGCCCGTGAATCCAACGCCTGTAGCCAAAGTTATGGCCCAAACACCGAACCACACCCAAAACCGGCCCAATCTTGGAATTGACTCAACCACCTCCCGTCTTTACATTGACCTGCCAACCCGGCAACATCTGACTCGAGCCTCTTGCATTAGTCACCCCGAGTTGGAAAGAACTCGACCCCGAGTTCAACTGCACCTCTGTTGGTAGGTCTAGATCTCAGTGTTTGATCTCGCTCAAAACCCTGGATACAGAAAGTAGGTTAGTAGTGTTGGTTATAGGGCCAGGAGGGTTTTCCTCCCATCTGGGTGTCAGCATCTTCTTTCCCCCGTCATGAATAACACCAGGATCATACTGCCAAGGCCGCCCTAGTAGTATGTGACAGGCATCCATCGACATGATGTCGTACCATGCATTATCAAAGTGCCTCCTGCCAATGGAAGAGGATACAAGGCATCGCAGATCTACCTTCACCTTTGTGCCTTTGTTCAACCACGATAGCTGGTAGGGCTTCGAATGATGCTCCGTCTTCAACGACAATTTCTAGACAGCGTCCTCAGACACCATGTTCTCACAATTGTTGTTGTCGATGATCATCTTGCAAACTTTGTCGGAACCTGTGCAGGTTGTGTGGAAGAGGTTGTTCCTCAACCAGTCATCTTCTGCCTCATCATACCCATAATCATCATAAATCGGCTCAGATTCCTAAAAGTCAATGAAGACTTCAGAGTGTAGTGTTCCAGTAAATTCGGGCAACTCCACCAGAAAGTTGAGATCTCCCGTACTGCCCACGCTGTGGATAGGGGTTGACGAAAGTGGAGTTGGAGTCGTGGTCTGAACCCTCACGCTCCTCCAAATCTCGTGCCGCCAACCATTGGGTCAACTCCGCAACCTGTCTCTGCAGATCCTCGTTCATTGCTTCCAAGGCGATTGGGTCTCGGGACTGACCTTACTCAGCTGGAACATGCCTGCCAAGACGACCACCACCACGACCACCACGACCTCCAGCCACTGATGTCGATCATGTCATTCTCCAGGAATGTGCTGAGCTCTAATACCAACTGATGCCGGGCGGGGTAGCGATTATCCCGTAGGCTAGTGGCAAACAGTGGATTGCCAAGAGATCAAGGAAGGGGGAAGACAAACAGAGAAGAAAAGTTTTTGAAGCTTTAAAAGAAAAGTATTATTTAACAATCAATGAATAAAATTCAACCCACAAGCCGGGTTTATATAGCCTTAAAAGATAAACCTAGAAACTTATCATCAAACCTAATTTTTCCAAAATTAGCAAATAATTACTTAAAACTTTAACTTATCTAAACTTAAAACCCTAAACAAACCAAATAACCCCTAAAAATCTGAGTTCAAATTGGATTCAAACCCTATCCTAAATTGGCAAAGAAAATATTACCAAAAATAGGAAAAAAAAACACTGAAAACACTGGAAAATAGTGGAATTTGAGGGTGGATCCCACGTGCACGTCTAGAGGTGCTTTCCGGATTGGGGTTGAGTGCGTGAATCCGACGCCTGTAGCTAAAGTTATGGCCCAAACACCAAACCACATCCAAAACCGGCCCAATCTTGGAATTGACTCGACCACATCTCGTCTTTACGTTGACCAGCCAACCTGGCAACATTTGACTCGAGCCACCTGCATCATCAAGTTACTTATAAGTTCTAGTTTTATCAAATTTTTTTGATATTATCTTTTATGTAACTCAAATTATTAGTATAAACTGTGAAGAGTTGAAGGGTTAGTTTGGTATTGTCTTCAAAATCTTCAAAAGAGCTTTTCAATAAAAAAAATATGTATAATGTAAAATAAATATTTTTCAATTTTAACAAAAGAAAACATGAATTAAAATACTAAGTTTTAGGTAAAAGCTCCAAACTATAATGTTCACTGTAAGCTATTTTTCAAAATATTTTGGTTTCAAAAGCACTTTCTAAATGTAACGCAAAATATGCTCTTATAAACAAGCCACACCACAAGGTATATAACGCTGGGCAGGGTAGTGATTAACCTGCGAGCTTGTCGGAACAAAGGGGATCACAAGGAACTACGACAAAGAACCAGAGAAACCAGAGAATATCACTGAAATTCAGTAAAATTTCATTAAACAAAGACTACAAAAACCAAAGTTAGTTCACAAGCCAGACTAATAACATTGAAACCCTAAAATCTTCCAAAATCGGTAAATTTGCCCAAAAATTGCAAACGTATGAAATTATTAAAAATTCAAAATTCAAATCAAACTAAAAGGCATCCAAAATCCTAGAGAAAATCGGAATCAAATCATGCCTGAAATCGACATTTACATTATTACTAAAAATAGCAAAATCAAAAATTTGGCTAGGAAAACAGCCGAATTTGGGGATGAAGAAGAATTCCACCAAACTTTGTTGGTGTCCCCATGTGCGAGTTGAGACGCGCTTTCCGAATTGGGGTTCATCGTGCGAATCAGACACCTATAGCCAAAGTTATTGCCAAAATACCGAACTACAGTACCCTTAACTGCCCCAACATGGAACTGGCTCGATCACTTCCCGCCTTTAGACCGATCGACCACCTCGTACTAAGCCAAAGCCTGCTTGGTCGAATCAGAAAGCTCCACACCGTCTTGCTCGCGCTCATCTGACTCGGGCTCTCCTGCATCAGTATGTGGGGCATAAAACAGATCTTAGACAGGTCGACCCCCTCTCATTGCTCCTCTTTGTCCAAGTCACCGACGTCTTCATTGCCATGTTATCAAAAGAGGCAAACATCTTCAAAGGAGTCCCAAATGGACCGGGAAGGAGAGATGTAATAACCTCTCTATAATATGCAGCCGATTTACTAGTACTTTGTACTAGGGACCCAACATAGTTCAATATCATGAAGCTCATTTTTTTACCTGTATAAGGATCACAAACCACAAAGTTAGCTATAACAAGTTCACTATTATCCCAATCAAGGAAAGGGACTAGGACCCCCAATCGATTGCTCAGCTGATGAATTGTAAACTAGCAACACTCCCAATTAAGTACTTGACTTTGCCTATATCATGGTCAAAACAAAAAAGGGAAAACTTGAAGCGCCTGACGGACAAAATCAAAAGAAAGCATAGTGGCTGAAAAGGTAGGCTACTGTCAGCAGAAGGTCAGATTACCCTCCTAAACTTAGTGCTTTCTACTATCCCAAACTATTGGATGGCAATATACAAACTCCTGGAGTAGGTGATCAAGGACATTGAGGGGATTCGCATATACTTCATGTGGAAAGATGTGAATCAGTCAACAAATGCATACCGATTGGTTAATTAGGACACATGCCAACCTAGGGAGCAAAGCGGTTTGGGAATTCTTAATCCTCGATGCTTTAACGAGATGCTTATTGGAAAATGGTGGTGGAGATTACTACAAGGGGAGGCTAGTATTTGTTGGAAAATCTTCATGTAACACTAGGAAATGGACACTACACAAATTGCTAGCATGAAAACTAGATGGAGGGACAAGCGCCACATAATATATTGCTAGATATACAACCGATGATTCCTAATGAGAACATCACTATAACAGAAGCACAACAATTATTCGAGGAAGGACAATCCCTACTTAAACAAGGTCTGCTATAAACAAAAGCGGAGGAACAACTGAAGAACATACGCCAACAACTACAACAAAATGCTAGCCAGGAGCCGGACACTAAGACATAGCGGCTTACTCCAAATGGATGATTCAATGTCTAATCTTTGTACCGTTTCAGGATTGAGAGGGGACTGAGACGTCCCCTGTCAACCGCTTTTTCGAAGACCCTGTGCCCCACCAAGGTTAAACTCTTCGTCTGGCTAGCGTGGGATAACAAGATACTCATGCATCAAAACCTGATAAAGAGAAACTGGAGGGGAGATCGCACAAGATGCTACCTCGGTGATGACGAGGATGAAACAACGTCACACCTACTCCTGCAATGCCAATACTTACCGCAAATATGGAACCATTTTCGGGGCCTCTTCGTGATCAGCTAGATCCCTATGCAGATACAAGATCTATGGGAAAACGACACTATAGCCAAGCGACTAGAGCTGTGAGTCTGAAAAGGATGGAACCTGCTGATAATGGGAATAGATTGGAGTATATGGCTGGAATGAAACAGGAGATGCTTTTCAGCTAAACAACATGTTTACATGAAAGTGATTTGTCATAGCGACTATCTTATACTCTCTTGGTTTAATGCAGTTTATACAGGCAAAAAAAAAAATTGCTGGTAATGGAGTCTATCGTTAAATGAAACTTGGAGTTCACACAAGACAAGGACCCCCAACTACAACAAAATTCCAATTTCGACTTTGAGGATGAGGCACCTCAGAAGTCTTGTCAAGGAGGATGGACGGGCATGCTATAACCCACGATAGCGTCCGCCTTATCCTAAATCACACCTTGTGTTGTAAAATAAACCCAGTTAGACTTAGGCCAGGTCTTATATATAAATACCAACTATATCTTAATAATTAATGAATGTGTGTTGTCAACTTTTTCAAAATAAATAAATAAATAAATCATCTTATGATTTTGGAAAAAGAAATTGAATGTATGATAACATAATTTTAGAAGCAGAGACGAGGCTACAAATAAAACGAGTTAAAACTCAATGCTAATGATTTAATCTAAATTAGCTATAATTTTTATAAGTTTCAATTCCTTAAAATAGACCAGCGTCTTATGAATTATATAATTTATATTTACATTTTGGTTTGAAATTAACTTGTTAGTAGTAAAATTTCTAATTAAGTTTTGTTGAAATTTAAATAACATATAAATAAGTTTCAAACATTGTTTATCATCTAGAAAAATACATAACCATTAAACACCCTAATATATAAAGAAAGAGTATCAACCAACAAATCACGACTAGTTTTATAATTCTTTTCTTCATTTTATTTCTCCGTTTATAGCATATACACATGTATTGCATATTGTTGGAAATACCCTCACATCCAGCCTTATTTACATCATTAACCAAGTCAATTTCTAGCCGTTGGACTCCAACAGATACCTTTTTGACCGTTGAAACACAACCAATGCTATAAGTTCCTCCATTATTGAACCCTAGCAGCCACTGAAAAACAGTGAACCTTGTCTTCACTTGAGAGCTCCTTTAAGTGCTTAATTTTCCTTTGGCTGCTAACCTCTTTTCTCATCCCCATCTCTCTAAAACATCATCACCACCACCTGCACCTTTTGGGGATACTTGAGCTACACCTACCCGGTGACGTGACGCGGGGAGGTGTCGATCGACGCGTGGGTTAGGATACCCTATTAGCTGGAGAGATCGCCGGATTCCTGCACGAAGGAGGTGATAATCGGCTTTTAGGGCAGTGCACAGCACGCCCTACCCAGGCTTGATCCTTCTAAAGTTCTTTTCAGTTTTTTGGGGCTGATTTTGTGCTCATAGTGTTTGATCTAAACTGTTATTTTGAGTGTGTTTAATTGCTGCTGATTTACTGGATTCAGAGCTGGTTTTGTGTTAATTAACTGGAGATTTACCAACAATCTAAAAGCCGATTATAGTTGCTAAATCTCAATTAATCTCTCGGAAATATTGTCACTGATCTGATCTGATTTTGTGGTCATTTTCTGAAAAATAAGATCTAGTATATTCACAGCCAGATTCAACTCTAAACTTTGACTTTCAAAAGCACTGTTAAAGCATTCATTACATTCCACTTGAATTGTTTTGAATCTGCCTTAGTTTCTTACAAATCTGATTCGTAGATTTCAAAGCAACTAAAGAAACATACTATACTCACATTTTAATTGCTTACCTTTATCTGTTTTTGCTGAAAATCTGAATTGAAAACTATTTAAGTTCAATTATTTTATTTTGCTGGAAATTTGACTTTATTGCCTGCATCACAGTCAACATAATTTTGAATCTCTAGTATAAAGCAATCTGCTGAAATTCCTCTGTTAACTGTTGAAATTTCAAATTTGCCTTATTTTATTAATTTCTGAAGCTTTATTGTATTGGTGTATTGTAATCCTTTGCTTAAGTAACTCTTCACTGTAGCACTGAAATTAGATTGACACTTTGCTAGAGAAAATGTCTTTTGATAACAATGACTTGGCATACAAACCCGAGAAATTTGATGGGAAGACTATATTTAGGAGATGGCAAGCACAAGCTGAGTATTGGCTTTCCACTCAAGGCTTAGCCTCTGCTCTTAGGAACTCAAATTCTGATTCAAATGACTTTGGTTCTGATAGCCTTCGTGGACTCTCGATCTCCTACTCTGATCAATCTCAATCCTCAAACATGACTAATATAACTGCAGAAGAAATTAATTACCACTGCAAGTACCGTTTAGTTAGCTGTCTTTTTGAGAGATTATGCAACAAATACTATGAATGTAAGACTGCCAAGGAAATTTGGGACTCTCTAGAAACTGAATATGGTCCAAACAATGCCACTAGAGTTAGTCACCTGACAGTAGACTTTGACAACTTTAAGATGGTCGACAACACACCTATGGAAGAACAAATCCTTACTTTTCAGGAGTACATTGCTACATTTAACAAACATGGGACAAATTTCTCAAAAGTTCACACAGTGTCTATCTTACTTAGTAAACTTCCACCATCTTGGTCTGATTTCGCTGATTCACTCAGACACAAAATCAACACATTGAACTTACTAGAAGTCTATAACATGCTTAGGACCGAAGAGGCAAACCGTCTCCACTCTAGAGCCACGAATACCTCTAAGGGAAAAGTTTACATGACTGAGTCCAGTAACAGCCCCAAAGGCCCCAAACAGTCACCTAAGAACAAAAATCACTCTCCTAGGGACAAGAATTTTAAACATAGGGGCAAATCACACACGCACCATACTTTTCAGACTAGACCAGCTACTTCAAAGAATTCTGAGAAGAACCCTAAACATTGCTTTGTTTATGGTAGGACCAACCATGTGGCGAAGGATTGCTTCTTCAGGAAGACTGCACCAGTGAAGCAGAACTCTGGTCCACCCAAACCATAAGCCAATTTACTTGAAATGGGTGCACCTTCCACTGAGACTCAGTTTAGGTCAGTAAGCTTTATCCCTATGGTGAATTTGACTTATCAAAAGTTAGAGTGGTTCTTAGATTCTGGTGCTAACATCCATGTCTGTACTGAACGTTTCTGGTTCTCCACTTACCAGGTCTCAAGTGGAGGATGTGTGACTCTAGGAAACGGATCAGTGGCACACGTGCTAGGGAAAGGACGAGTAGATCTCAAGATGACATCAGGCAAAGTCCTTACTCTATTGGATGTTCAGCACGTGCCAGATATTAGGAGGAACCTGATCAGTGGATCACTTTTGATCGAGTCTGGTTATAAAATTGTATTAGAGTCAAATAGAATTGTAATCACTAAGGGAAATCATTTTGTGGGAAAAGGCTTTGTATCTGAAGGCTTATTTAGATTAAATGTTTGTGAACCTTCCACTTTATCTTTTAATGAATTTGCTTCTACTTCTTCTTCTTCATCTATGATCATGAATGTTGAATCTTGTGAGACTTGGCATGGACGATTAGGACATGTGAATCTTGGAACAATAAGAAGATTAATGAATCTAAACTTGATTCCTAAATCAAAAATTGACTCCAACTCAAAATGCCAAATTTGTGTCCAAGCCAAACTTCCTAAAAAGGCTTTCCAACACATTAATAGGAACTCTGATTTACTTGAATTGATTCATAGTGATATCTGTGATTCAAACAGAACTCCCACTAGAGCTGGTAATAGGTACTTCATAACCTTCATAGATGACCACTCTAGATATTGTTATGTCTATTTGATTAAAACCAAAGATCAAGCTCTCAGCAAATTTATGATTTACAAAGCTGAAGCTGAAAACCAATTAGGGAAATCTATTAAGACTCTTAGGTCTGATCGAGGTGGTGAATACACCTCTTATGCTATGACTCAATTTTGTGAAGAGAATGGAATCATCCATGAGTTCACTGCTCCTTATACTCCAGAGTCCAATGGGGTGGCAGAAAGGAAAAATAGGACATTGATAGATATGGTAAATGCCATGTTATTAAGTTCTGGAGTACCCGAGAACTTGTGGGGGGAGGCCCTTCTCTCAGCATGTTTCATACTAAATAGGGTACCATTTAAGGACCGTGACACGACACCCTATAAGCTTTGGAAGAAAAGAACGCCACAGCTGAATTACTTCAAAGTGTGGGGGTGTCTAGCTAAGGTCAAGATACCTGAACCAAAGGTTAGAAAAATTGGACCCAAAACAATAGATGCTGTATTTCTGGGATATGCCCTAGATAGTAATGTTGGCAAATTCTTGGTAATCAATTCTGAGGTAAATGAAATAGCCAACAACACAATAATCGAGGCTAGAGATGCCACCTACTTTGAGAACATATTTCCCTTAAGGACTTCAATACCTCAGTATCCTACTAGTGCTCCTACAGCCCATGATTCTTCTAGTAGACCTGTTCCTAGACCTATAGAAGAACCTAGAAGGAGCAAGAGAGGTAGGATAGAAAGGAACTTAGGAGATGATTTTGTTACATTCTTGATTGAGGATACTCCTAATACATATCAAGAGGCCATGAGATCTGTTGATTCACCTTTCTGGAAAGAAGCAATTGATGATGAAATAAATTCAATCTTGAGTAATAATACTTGGATCCTTACTACTTTGCCCCCAGGAAATAAGCCACTAGGGTGCAAGTGGGTATTTAGAAAGAAACTAAGGCCCGATGGATCCATAGAAAAATACAAGGCCAGATTAGTAGCTAAGGGATTTAAACAAAAGGAAGGTTTAGACTACTTTGACACTTATTCACCTGTTGCCCGAATTGCAACCATTAGAATTCTAATTGCCCTAGCTACTGTGCATAAATTAGAAATCCATCAAATGGATGTCAAAACAGCCTTCCTAAATGGAGATTTAGAGGAAGAGATTTATATGGAGCAGCCGGAAGGCTTCATTGCCCCAGGACAAGAGCATAAGGTTTGTAGGCTCATAAAATCTCTTTATGGATTAAAGCAAGCCCCTAAACAGTGGCATGCTAAATTTGATTCCACAATTATTTCCTATGGATTTAAAGTTAATAATTATGATAGATGTGTCTATTACAAGCAAGTGAATGATCAATGTGTCATAATATGCCTCTATGTTGATGATTTGCTCATATTTGCCTCAAACATGAATTTGATCAATGACACTAAGAAATTCTTATCTACCAAATTTGACATGAAGGATCTAAGAGAGGCAAATGTGATTTTGGGAATCAAACTAATCAGAACTGAATCTGAAATAACTTTGTCACAATCACATTACACTGAGAAAGTGTTAGAAAAATTTGGCTATCTTGATTGCAGACCTTCTGCTACACCTTATGATCCTAGTGTGGACCTTAAGAAAAATAAGGGTGAACCTGTAAGGCAAGATCGATATGCACAAATCATAGGATCTATAATGTATTTGTCTAACAGGACTAGACCCGACGTTGCTTATGCTGTGACCAAACTTAGTAGGTACACAAGCAACCCGAACTCCGAGCACTAGACTGCTCTTGAAAGAGTTCTTAAATATCTCAAGGGAACAATGTCCCGAGGATTGAAATACACGGGATTCCCCGGTGTCATAAAGGGATATACAGATGCCAATTGTATATCTGATTCCCTGGACTTAAAGTCCACCTCTAGTCAAGTGTTCTTACTTGGTGGAGGAGCCATCCAATGGAAATCTGCAAAGCAGAAGCTCAACGCTAGGAGCACCATGGAAGCTGAACTCATTGCACTAGATTCCACTTGCACTGAAGCTGAGTGGATTAGAAATTTACTTTCTGAAATTCCTGTTATGTCTTCAAACATGAATACCATTGCTATACATTGTGATTCTAAATCAGCTATTGAACTGTGTAAACATGAATGTACAAATGACAAGATGAACAGGCACTTGCGGATCCGGCACAAGTCAGTGTGGAGGTACCTGAAGCACAACGTTGTGAGCATTGAATATGTAAAGTCAGAGCTAAATCTAACGGATTGCCTGACTAAAGGGCTATCGAGATCATTGATAGCTGATGCGTCGAGGAGAATGGGGCTAGACCCATAAAGGTCAATAACAGTAACAACCCTAATTCTTTGAATGGAGATCCCTTGATAGAAGTTCAAAGGGAAGTTATCTGATTGGTTGACTGGGGGCACCCTACATGTATTTGAGATACATTTATCATTATTACCCCATTCCTATGACGCGTGCTCTCATGTAGTGGTTAAGGTTGAGCTTAGCTCTTAATGAGATCAAAGGCTGTATTTAAGCGAGATATCACACTACAGATAATCTCTGGAGATCTCACCTATGTGGAGACCACTGTCAGGCCGCAGTTGTGAGAGTGTGGGTTAACTCTCTAAAATCTCCATGAAATGGTACGCGCGCATGGCCAATAATGCGCCAAATCCGCCTTGCTCAAGTATCGCACAAGATTTCTAGTTGAATTGAATGCTGATTCAAGGAATGTAGTTCAAGACCTAGTTCACTACACTTCCATCAGTTGGAGATTCTACTAGAAGGCTAAGGTTCAAGTCCCTAAGGACACCTCAGTCTATGGTCTTGTGTACGCCCAGAAACTCTACTCAACAAATACTTTCTCTTTCTTCTTCGATGGAAAACAACATCCTAATTTTGTTTTATTTTGAGATAGAAATCTTTAATCATTTTCATTTTGAGTGTGTCTCATATTATACCTCATTTTGATATGTGTTACGCCTGACTGTGAGTGTAGTGGGGGACTGTTGGAAATACCCTCACATCCAGCCTTATTTACATCATTCACCAAGTCAATTTCTAGCCGTTGGACTCCAACGGATACCTTTGTGACCGTTGAAACACAACCAATGCTATAAGTTCCTCCATTGTTGAACCCTAGCAGCCACTGAAAAACAGTGAACCTTGTATTCACTTGAGAGCTCCTTTAAGTGCTTGATTTTCCTTTGGCTGCTAACCTCTTTTCTCATCCCCGTCTCTCTAAAACATCATCACCACCACCTGCACCTTTTGGGGATACTTGAGCTACACCTACCCGGTGACGTGCCGCGGGGAGGTGTCGATCGACGCGTGGGTTAGGATACCCTATTAGCTGGAGAGATCGCCGGATTCCTGCACGAAGGAGGCGATAATCGACTTTTAGGGCAGTGCACAGCACGCCCTACCAAGGCTTGATCTTTCTAAACTTCTTTTCAGTTTTTTGGGGCTTATTTTGTGCTCATAGTGTTTGATCTAAACTGTTATTTTAAGTGTGTTTAATTGCTGCTGATTTACTGGATTCAGAGCTGGTTTTGTGTTAATTAACTGGAGATTTACCAACACATATAATAAATAGTCATATGACCAATAAAACACAATAATAAACATATTGTGACAAAGTCCATCAATTATCAAATCATAAAAAAATTTAATGAAGCTTTTCTTCATTATATTTCTTCCTTCATTCTCTAGGCTTTTTGCCCATGATAATAGAAAAACCAAAACAACTTCAAAACTCTTATAAAATCTAAATAAATTTATCTATAACATTATATTTAATTCATTCTTTAATTAAGATTTATTATTCAATGTAAGAAGAAAAAAAATGTCCCAAAGTATCCAACCAACAACAAAAAAATTGATAAATAATAGAAAATTTAAATCCTTACCTTGTTGAAATTTCTGTGAAGGTTGATTATATATATATATATATATA
This sequence comes from Dioscorea zingiberensis, assembly GCA_026586065.1. Classification (NCBI taxonomy): domain Eukaryota; kingdom Viridiplantae; phylum Streptophyta; class Magnoliopsida; order Dioscoreales; family Dioscoreaceae; genus Dioscorea; species Dioscorea zingiberensis. The sequence continues at coordinate 18,281,882 of CM048824.1, read as the reverse complement.
TATATATATATATATATATATATATATATATATATATAATAATAATAATAATAATAATAACAAAATTCATAATAATTTTCATAGTTAAAAAACTACATAATTACCCTCATCTTTTTCTATAATCTTGACTTTTTCTCTCTAAACTCCTACTTTTGACTCTCTCTCTCTCTCTCTCTCTCTCTCTCTCTCTCTCTCTTGCACTTTCCCTCTTTTCTCCTCATCTCTCTAATTTCAATAAGATCATTTTAATTTAGTTCCTTTAAATTAGTTTCACAAGATTTTTTTGCTATCTTCCTAGCTTTGGTGATAAAAGAATCCGATGAGAATGGGATGTCGTATTTTGCTAAGCCTCTGAGTGCATGTCCTCCATTAAGTAGTATGGTCATTGAAGCCTCAGAATCTTCATTTGTGTTGATTTATTTATTTATTTATTTATTTATTTATTTATTTTGTTGACAATATGAGCTTTTACAGCTAAAAATAAAAAGAAAAAACAAAAAAAAAACACAACACATTAAAAGTGCAGCCCAGCTGCTAAAATAGCTTTATCTAGCGATCTAGGTTTGTCTATCCCACGATGAAAAAGGGATAGAGCAGGGTTTCTTCTGGCTTGACTTGCCAAAACCTCAACAATTGAATTCAGTTCTCTCAGACAGTAGCACTGTAACACCCTGAAATTTTTTAAAATAAATATTCAAAAAAATTTTGAAAATTTCCACGAGATTAATTAGCACAGAAAATGAATTAATTACTTTTAAACTCAATTAAGAGAAAATCAGGAGTTTATGACTTTAAAATCCAGCCTCACAACAATTTGGGCCAAACAAGGCCGTATTGGGCCAAGCCAATTAGACATGAAATAGTTGGAGGTGGATTGAAGGGAATAAATCCGGTTAATTAATTGAAAGATTTATTAAGTGTTAATTAATTTTGATTAATTAGTTGGGAGATACAGGACAAAAGTTGGAGTGCCGATAAAGTAGATCTGGCCCAGTCAAAAACCAGAAAATATGGATCTAGTCAGGTTAAAGTTATCTCCCGTGATCCTATAGTATTAAATTAGAATATTATATGGATTGTTAAAATAATCTATTGATTAGATAATGATAATGAAATAAAATAAAATATTAAATTTTAATTAACCAGATATGAAGAAAGCGGATCTGGTCGGATTAATGGAGTCACTCGTGACTCTATAGTAAAAGAGTTAAACAATATAATAAAATATTAATTGGTTACATAGGGAGAGGGACCTAAGTTATAAAGAGAAATTAAATCAATCAAAGGAGAATCCTATCTCCTGTTTCCCTTCCTTCTCCTCTTCAAACCGAGCAACAACCTCACCGACCCTTCTCTTTCTTGACGCCGGGCAGGGTAGTGATTAACCTGAGGGCGGTGGTAAACAGGGGGGATTGATAGAAGAGCAAGAAAAAGGGAGGACAAACAGAGAAGAATAGTCTCTGAAAGAAAAATAACTCAATAATCAATGAATAAAATTCAACCCACAAGCCGGGTTTAAATAGCTAAAAAACTAACCTAGATAAACTAGAAATTCTATCTTTTTATCCAAATTTGCCCAAATCGGCAAATTTTGGTCCAATAGAAAAACTTATCTAATTCTAAAATAACTAAACAAAACAGATAACTCCTAAAAATCATGGTTCAAATCGGATTCATATCCTATCCTAAATTGGTATACGAAGTATTGCCAAAAATGGAAAAAAAAAACACCGAGAAACGAAGAAACGACGGGGAAAACAGTGGAATTTGAGGGTGAAGGAAGGGTCCATCGAGCAAAGCTTTCCAAATTGGGGTTGAGAGCGCGAATCCGATATCGGTAGCCAAAGTTATGGCCAAAATACCGAAACATGTCCAAAGTGCTCCCCAATTCCAAACTTAGCTCGATCACCTTCCGCATTTACGTCGGTCTGCCAAGTTGTGGTATGCCAAAGCTCTAATGGTGCAATCAGACAGCTCGGCATCGTCTAACTCAGGCTCTCCTGCATCATTTCTCCATTGACGATCACTGAGCTCCGGCGAGGCCCGGCGGCTTCCTTTCCCCCCCTCCCTTCAAGCGCGCTAGCGCCCGGCGAGGCCCCTATCCGGTGAGATTTCCCTCTCTGCGCGCGCTTCCACCCTTATCTCCGCCTGCACGCGCGACCGCCGGCCTGCACCAAGGCGGCAACCCACCGCCGTTCTTCTCCTCCTCGCGCGAGCCTACACCGGCGACCCTTGATAGTGGCTGTCCTCGAGCTCCGCCGCGCCTGCTCCGGCTGCAAACCAGAACCACCGCCGAGCTTCACCGCCGGTCAGTCACGATCAGCCCCAAATCTTTTAGATCTGAACACCGGCAACCCTACTTCCGACGAGCTGAGATTCCTCTATCCCTGTTGTCCCGACGACGTACAAATTGTTCACAACAGCCCCGTGAGCGCGTCCAGTTCTGATCGAAGCTGAGCTAGTCATCAGTGAGCTTTAAATTTTTAGAACAAAGGGGATTGGTGTTGATTTGGTTCTAATTCCCTAATTGGTTTTAGGAAACGCGAATTCAAGGCCGGAAGGACTGAATCGAGGTGGGAGGCCATATAAATAGAGATTTAAACTCCATGGATGAGGATTGCTAATTTTAATCTTAGTGTGAAGAACCACAAAGTTCAAATGAATGATAATGGGAAACAAGTATTGTATGAATGAGTTTTAAATTATTTGGATGTATGTTTGTATAATTTCGGGGCCCTCCAAATAGAGGAGGTGTTACCGAATTTTTGTAGAAAATCTTAAGTATTTATAGTTGATTAATCTCCCATGATCATGCTTAGCACTTAAACACCCTTAAGGAGCATGTTAGAAGCTCTTAAATTGAGTTTAGGATGAAGAAAAGCTAAATCCTCTAATTGAACAATTTCGTATTTTAATTTTTTAGAAATACGAAGTCCATGCTAAGAGAAATCATGCTCTATGAATTTATCGTACTCTAAAGAGTCTAGATTAGAGTATAAGTTAAGAATACGATTTTTGTATTCCTGAAATTCCGTATTTTGATTTTAAGGGAAAGAAAAAGGCAAGGGCAAAGCCGCTGCTGCCGAAGGACCTAGCCAGCCTTAGAGACTACTCAAACTCAGGTGAGGAAACACAACTGGAAATTTACCGTATTTCTTTCTTATTTTCATCGTACTTATTTATTGAGAATTAATGTTATGAGTATATTAATTTTCATAAAATGTTTTGAATGTTCAAGCATGACTTTATCGATAGTGTTCGGGATTTGAAACTAGTTTTCGAAAAGCATGTGGAAAACACATAAACATTTCAGAAATAGAAAATGAGAGATTAATAGAAATGTTAATGCACTACACCGTACCCACATACTTGCTTGCACCAGAGGTGGCTCTATGATTGAGCCAAAGAGTATGATACTAGGTAGGGAAGGGGTGGTTTTTATAACTCTGATTTTTAGTCCAAACTATCTGTTTTCAACCCTTCTTGTTTTCAAAGAATAAAACCGCCCTTCTGTACCCGTCGGGTGCCTAGTATAAATATATATACTATGGCTCAACGGTTGTTGATTGGTTCGACCGGAGAGCTATCGGGTGTTGATTGGTCCGCTCGTTTTTACTCTGGTTCCGCAGTATGGAAGTAGGGGTGTAGCTGACATTAATATTATTGATGAATATAATTTGATTTCACATATTGTCAACTTCCGGTTGTTGATTGGACCAATCGTGTTGGCTACTGGCTTTTATTGGTCAGCTAGGACAATTATGGAAATCATTTCCGGTACCGATGATAAATGATTAAAGAAACTCATATGTGCAAATCTTTGGCTTTCTATTGATGTTAACATGATTCATGTAATCGATAGAAGATAATGCATTGACTCTCATGTTTATATTTTGCATTTATCTTCATACTTTATTACTGTCCAATTTATATTTGTATTTTACTTTAAATTCCTATTTGTCGATGACATACAGGTTTGTTTATACCTGACAGTAGTGTTCGTACCTCACTGAGCTCCTATAGCTCACCCTATTGTTGTGTGACATTTTGCAGGTAGTAGACAGGTACATGGTCATGTCTAGAATGGAGGACAGGGTCATGTCTACCCTTAGTTGGCTCTGACCGTCCGGCCCATTATGTTGTATTTGAGTTTAGTGTGTTTGATTCGAGGAGAATTATAAACTCCTAGGCAGACTTGTATTTTATGACTCTATGACTTGTACTGTTGTCGTATTTGACTTTATGATTTCATAATAATAGTGTTTGATTATGGTAAATTCTTAGATTTCACAGCCTTAGGCTCAGGGTTCACTCCCTGACCTAGCTGGTATGACACCTGTCCCCTGAGAAGGAGAAGGGTGTTACAAGCACAGTTCAAGGCTTGGTAAATAGTTAACTTTACCAAATTTACTTTCTCACTAGTGAGGTTATGGTAAATGTCAAGACATAGGCTACAATACCTAGCAGTAGCTCTTGAAGCTTCGGTGACCAGGATCACATCATCAACATACATGAGATATGATTGAAATTTTTCAGCAGTCTATTATCAAAACAAGGAATAAATTGAAGATTCAAAGCATGATTAAAGATGACAATAAGGTTTTGAGAGACAAGAAGGAAAAGATTAGGGAGATAATGGATCCCCTTGTTTGAGTCCCCTATGACTAGGGAACCGGCTAGTGAGTTGTCCATTAATTAAAGAGAAGCTTGAAGATGCAATGCAGACCCTTATGCATAATATCCAACATTATGGAAAATTTATAGATTTGACGGTAACAAGGATGGCATTTCACTCTAAGGCATCATATGCCTTTTCAATATTTAATTTCAATATCATCCTTGGGAGGGATTGGGACTCATGTTCAAGAGAACCTACTATCTCATGTACAACAATCATGTTATCAAAAGTTGATCTACCCTCAAAGAATCTATTTTGCTCGCGACCAATGAGCCTATTAATCACACCTTTCAATCTATTCGTTAATAGTTTAGAAATGATCTTATAAGACACATTACAAAGAGATATGGGCCTGAAATCTTGAACTCTAGTTGGAACCTCCTTCTTAGTAATCAAAACAACAAAGGTTCTACCCCAAGAAGAAGGAAGGCTAGCTGTTTGAAAAAAGTGATTGATGGTAAGCAGTAAAGACTCCCTCACAATGCCCCAGTAATTAATATAGGTAGAATTCTACATTAAATCCATTAGGACCAGGTCTTTTGCCTTTTGGCATAGATTTGAGGGTTTGATATATTTCAATGGAGAAACAAGTCTAGCTAGGCTTTCCCTATCACTATCAGACATTGTGGGTTGGTCATTAGGTAAGCTTACTACTAAATCATCCAAATTAGCAGAGTTAGTAGATGACCATAGTTTAGAATAAAAATCAGAGAAAGCTATACCTATACCTTAATGGTCAAAATGGAGGATTCCCTGATCATCAAGGATAGCAAAAATTTTATTTCTATGTCCCGTCAATCTAGCCTGTTTATGAAAAAAATTGGTGTTGTAATCTCCATTTCTTAACCACATTAGTCTAGATCTTTGGGCCCACCTGATAATATTTTGCCTAAGGAGAGCAGAATGTCTATTATGTAATCCTCTAAGGGCTAAACTATTAAGAATAGAGAAAGCAGAAAAGGATTCAATTAATTCAATGAAAGCAATCACTTCCTAAGTCTTGGTAATTTCTTTATCTAGGGGAGACAAACCTTTGGATTTCCAATTGGATAAGTAAGATCTAGTCTTAGACATGCAATGACTGAAGGCATGCATAGTGTAAGAACCACTCTTTCATGATATAATTAAACCTATAATAATGCTTCGTTAATTTTCCAAGCAAAAGTTTAAGTTATGCAAATTGATTGGTAAATAAGTTCTGTGTGCTTTTGAGGATTCTTCCGTACGGCATTGTGCCAGTGAAGACGTTACCACTGGTGTTTATTTGGTTGTGTTGTACAAGGATGTACTGGTGTCTGTTTGTCCGGTATACCCATCAGCGAGGTGGTACGCTGACCGTGTACGTACACATTTCCTGGTCATAGCGCTACAAGACCTATGAGTCCCAATTATTGTTGCCAGGGATATGATCAGCGAATTGTGCTTTTTGTTTTATGGTTATATTTCATATTCTACCGCTATAGTTTATTTATGCCCGGTAAAGGATTTTTGAGGTTTTTATATTTTATTGATGCAGGACTCTGTATTTGATAGCGGGTACTTATTGAGTTTTCCCCAAAACTCACCCTTTTTTTCAATTTTCAGATCCGGAAGAGTGACGCGTGAGCCGTCGTGTAGGGCTTGGGGTTGCTGTTGAGGTTTGCGAACCTCTATTTTATTTATTTGAGTTAGAGAGCTTTAAGTTTTGAGTTCATTTGAGTTGTGTTGTATAGGATACCTGAACCCTAGATGTTAAGTTTAACCATATGTAAGTGTCTGTATCAGACTTATAATGTTATATATTATGTTCCGATGTTGTGCTAATATTTCTGTTGACCATCGAGGCCTTGTGCTCGAGTGGGGCCCATCCCTACTCAGGGACGGCTGGTCTATTGATGCTCCGGGCTTGGTTCGGGGCGTGACACAAGGGGCAGCATTGGTTCTGCAGTGATATAAAATAAAAGATAAAATTTAAATAATGATTCTCATAGATATAAATACAAACAATAAATATTTTAGTTATCTCAAATAATATAAAAATAATATTTTTAATAAAAATACGATTTTATGAACATCAATGTAAAATTCACAATGAAAATACGGGTTTTATTAACTATTATAAATATAAATATAATATTAAATATTAATATATTATATATTATATATTAAAATATAATTTTGAGCTTTCGAGCTCGAAATGGAAGCTCGAGCTCGGCTCGAAAGCTCGAAATTCCGAGCTAAGCTCGAGCTGCTAACGAACAGCTTGATCGTTTGACAGCCTTATTTGAGAGTTGTATATCACAGAAAGAATCCATTCTTTTGGTTTATCAATTGAAAAAACTGAGTGTAAAGAGAAACGAGTTCGAGTAATAGGATTACCATACACATCCCCTGTTTCCAAAGGGTTATCATGATACCTCCCGACATACCTTGAGCTGGGGTCATAGCCCATTCCCAAGACTTGGAGAATTTCTCACATAGTTTAGTAGCTCAATTTGCATCAGCGCTGGTCTCCACTAGGCAAACCAAATCCGGTTGCAAATTCTTCATAAGTACCCTAATTCTTGCGATTTTTCTGGGATTACTGAACTCCTGCAATTCTAACACAATATATTTATCGAGTCAATAAAAACCAATAGTTTGATAAAGATAATAGTTAAAGAGATCATCATCGGGATGTGATTAAGCTTCCTCAGCAGCTAGAGACACGCGCTCTTTCTTCGGACAAGTGTTCATCTTGAGCTTGCCCCTTCGAGCCAGTGCCTCTATTTTAACATCTTTTTGAATTTGTGCAAGCGGCATGTCATCGTCATAGATGTAGTTGTTTCCCTCCTCGTGAAGTTCTTCCTCTTCCATGAGATGATCATCGATGTTTGGCAATTGAGGATTTGGGTTGATGAGCAAGGATACCCTCTCCACATGTTTCTCATAAGCAGTTGATGAATTACCGGGTTCTTGTACAGATCCACTGACATGAGGATGACCACGGCTGTCCCTGTCTAGTTACGTGATAAGGCTTATTGCTCCACTGACTTCTTCCCCAAGGCCCTCTTCTAATACAGCTAACTGCTTAGGTGAGGATCATATGGGGAGAAGAGCTCCAATAGTATGATGAGCTAACCTCTGAGCCAGGGAGATGGGAGGAGGACCGTTGGAAGCCGATAGATGATATATTATCTCTCGATTAGGGTTGATATTTAGGGAATGGTTATCTAGTCACAGGTTCCTTTAGATGCACACTTTTCTTGCCTCTGGATTGGTTTACCCTTCTAACAGATCCACCACCACGACCACCACGTGCTGGGCGCCGGCTAGTAAGGGGAGGCACGTGCTTGGTGTTAGCCATGGCCCTTAACCATGTGGCAATCGAGGTTGACTCCGTTGTCTTCTGGGGAACGGAGGAAGGGCCACGGCGGGTCCAACCACCAACAAGGTGTCGAAGTCCTCTTCTCCGTTCGTCTCAATACCCAGAGTTTGTTGTTCAGTTTAGCTTGCTATTTTCGTTGTTCCATACTGTGTCTCATCGAGTTGCATGGACTGCAAGTCATCCTCCGGGTTGCAAGAAACAAGGTTGTAGGTGTTGATGATGTGACCTATTCAGCCGCATCTAAAGCATAGTGACGGGATTTTTTCATACAAAACAACAATCAGGGTTTCCTCCTCGCCTTCGCCAACCCATATCCTCCTTTATAGTGGTTGGGAGAGATCTAATTCCACACAAATCCGCGTGAATTTGGTGCGCCCCACCTCCGTATCAGGAGACTCAACTTTCAAGGTGTGATCATCGATCTTCAATACGGAGCTGATCATGGTGTCCAAGCATTCCAGAGTCTTATTCTCCCAAAACTCCATCGGGAGATGGTGGAGTTGGATCCACACTGCTGTCGTTTCAATTTTCTCAAATGTGGGTTGGAATTTTCCTCTCCATGGCATGAGCTGGAGCACCATCCCATTATTATCTGTAACGCCCCGACCCGGATCCAGGGACCTCGGGCACGTCAACAGATCGGCCGTACCCAAGTGGAAATGAGCCCCACTCGAATACAAGGCCTAAGTAATAGAAGCAGATAACATAATATAATCAAAATGTCATATATAACAATGTCAAAGTTTTACAGCGGAATTTAAAATCACAAGGGTTCAATTCGCCCTATAACAAACTATACAAAATCAGGCCCTACATGGGTCCTACAAACAAACTCTCACACTCAACCTGAGGTCCTCGGACCTCTCCATCCTATCCCAGTCCCACGCGCAGCCCCAAATCTTGAGCCATCTGTTCCTCTTAACCTGGAAGGGAAAAAGAAAGTGAAGTGAGCTTTCGAAAGGAAAGCTCAGTAAGTGCCCTGCAGAGAAATCACGATGAGCACCGTCCAAAGGGTCAAGATAAACAAATCAGGACAATCAGTCAAGACATGGATCATATCAAGAAAATAACCAGATCAGCACAAGAAAGCAAACAACGGGGCCCCCTAAACTCATCCAATCATACCTCCACGGTCAGTACAAGTGCCGCGTGCCTCAGTGGTCAAGTGCCGGACGGCAGGTGACTATGCTCCATGGGTACCCCTACCCAATCCGGACACATACCAACCCAACCTAAACACAAGCACTACGAGTCTCACAGTAATGTCCCGGTCCACTGTGGCATGCTCAGTGAGCATCCAAAAAGACAACTTGTCCAAACAACCAATCACAGATGTGGAAAACATCAAACAAAACATGCATACCGGGAATCAACAAATCATAACCACAAGCACAATCATGATAGCAATTAAGAATATACCAAACCAGGTAATAAGAGGGCCAAAGAAACCCATCTCTGGGTAGGAGCTAGGCAAAGACACTTACCTCTATGAACAAAGTCTGAAATCCCACGGGACTCCCTCCTGACATGTTTCTATGTCAAAATCTCTTTGTAGTTTACAGGAAAACCCTAGATAACCGGTGTACTCCCCATCTCTCCCCCATCCGTAGGTGTATATATATGAAGAGCTATTTATAGGTAATTAATAATCATCCGACTTAAATTCAAATTTAAGTTTAAATAGGATTATATGTAAAAGATAACATTGGATTAATAAAGATCATCTAGTTTTAAATTTAAAATATATTCAAAACGTATCCATAAGATTTAAATCTAGTCTCTAATTCTTTATATATATATATATATATATATATATATATATATATATATATATAATTGTCATTAATCAAATCATGTCATCTTGTCGACTAATCGTTCATGATAAACCCTCTAATTTATTAAATTTTAATCAATTAAATTACATGTATCTCTCTCTATTTCTCTCTATATATAATATATATTTAATTAAAAGGCATCATGATCCAACGTTTTCATTCAAAAAATAACTTAAATTCCATTTAACCCATGAATGCATGTGAACCCCATCATATATATATATATATATATATATATATATATATAATTCTATATTTGATTTGTATATAATATCCCATTTAATCTTTTTTTTTAATATATTTTAATTCATATGTCTTTAAATTTCAAAACATAATCTTATCCTAATCATTTGCAAATATTAAACTATATCCATCCCATCCATCAAATCACACACACACACATATATATATATATATATATATATATCCCTTTTTAAACCGATTTTCATATTTAACCAAATAATTAAATATCTATAAATATATGTATAAGATATTATTGACTAGAAATACTAATATAGGAAATATAACTATGTATTTATCCACATGTATGCTTTTTTTAGTAAAGAGTCCCTAAAAGACTTTTATTTTTGTTTCAGTCCTCCATCTCTTAAATAGTTCACATGTAAGTCCTTATTATGATAGAGAGGCACAATTATATTTTAGTCCTCAGTATTTTTGGAAATTACAACTAGGTCCTTGTTGACCCCAATTAACCCTAATTAGGTTATTTATCATTAAAATCTCTTGTTTCTCATAAACTCCAACAAATTCCAAATATGAGGGATTTATCTAATTAAAGAATAATTAGAAAACTCCTATTCCAACTAAAATTCGTTTAAATCCAACCTTGGGAACTTTCTTTTATTAATCACAGATTTTAGGAAAAATTTAATAACCTAAAATCTTCAGGTTTCACATTATCCAGTTACACATCGCCTGCTAAACCATCTCATTCGTCTGACATCGAATGTAGTAAAACTCATTTGGCATATCTTAGATTGAGAAATTACCCAAATCGGTCCAAAGGTTTTGTAGGGCCGATCTAAACTGATCTAGTGGGGGGCTTTACCCAGAAATTTACCATACATCACCTTTTGCATCCACTCATCCATTTGCATGTGAAATTCCTTATCCGACTTGAATCGAGGATGGCGTAGAGCCTTCAGCCTCTCAAAATTTTCCTTGGTGTTGATTACTTAATTCCTAAACACTTAATACCTAGGCTCGGCCGGAGACAACACTTCTCCACAACTTTCCATGGTGAAATGGAGAAATCGGGACCTTTCCTCCCGCCTCTCCACCCTCACTCGCCATCGCTAGCCGGGGAGAAACAGTAGGATGAGAGGATGGCAGTAGAGTCACTCAGGAATCACTTAGGAATCGCTCAAGAGTCATGTAATGTTGGCATTCCATTTTTGTTGATTGTTAGAGGATGGTGCACATTGGAACAAAAAGAATGGCACAAAATGCACATTTTTTTTTTTCTTTGTTCTTCAATTGATAAAGCACAACATTTTAACAAATTTTTAATTTAAGGATTTCTTTTGGTGTTTTTACATTTTACTCCCTGATAAATAGTGATATTATTTATTAGGTTTCCGAAAAATTTTATATAAGTTTTTTTAATCCTTGTCAACATTGTGGATGCTGACTAGGCCTCCTTAAGGTCATTTTGACAAATAAAATGAACCTAGGGCTAAAAAAATAAAATATTTAACAAAAGCTATATTGGCAAATGACCCATCTATATTGGTTATTTAAAATTTAAATAACTTAAAGTTCATAAATATGGTAAAAAAAACTAGATGGGTATATTAACAAACCCATAATTATCATTTTTATATGAAATAACTAATGTCAACAAAATAAGAAAAAAAATTAGGGGTATATAAGCAAATCTAGTTTAGTAATTGTTTTTTTAATAAGTTAAAAAACCAAATCTTATTTATTATAATATTTAGGTCCGATACATCGCTCAGTCAATGAGAAAATAGAAAATACATCGTTTGTGATATCATATTTCTCATGACTGAGTTAGAGCTTCTTCTCATGTCCCCCTTTGAGCTAGTGATGGATTTTCCCCAGAGGTCTCCTCGTCCTCCTCAGCCTGATATGGCGTGTCTGTTGTAAAGTCCAAGCTACACTTTACCAGGTTCAATGTGATCTCCAGCTTTGGCCTCTTAGCAATTAGAGTTGCATCCAACCAAGAAATTATGAGGAAAGAAATATCACGAATAATTCTTAAATGAACCCATTGTTTATCCTGAAAACATCGTCTATTTCCTTTGCTCAAGATACTCTAGGTAATTGTCATTATAGCAAGATCCCATCCTCCTCGTAGGGTATTGTCCACCCCAGAGGAGGTGTTCCTGGTGCCCCATAGCCATTATAGATCAGCATCCCTTGTTCGAACTCCGAATAGACTTCGGTGTCCTAGATGTGTGTCACGTATGAACATGAGGTGAGCATATGGTGGACTGATTTATCTTCTTTTTGGCATAGATAGCATCTTGTACGTTCACCTCTCCATTTCCTTTTACGTAAGTTATCTAGGGTGAGGATTCGATCTTTTCTTACCAGCCATGTGAATAATTTGATCTTAAGGGGGCATGGCTGCTTCCAAAATCCATTCCTTAGGTCGGTTTTAATTTCTCCATCAATTCTGAAGCGGTATAGGGATTTAACTCAGAATGTTTTGTTAGTTTTAAGTATCCATACCCTTGTATCCGGTTTATCAGGGTTTGTGGTGGGGCTTGTTAAAGCCCGATTAAGGAAGTCAAAGCCCTCCCCATCATTGGTCGTTAGAGGTCCTGGCTTAAGGAGTGGGAGGCCTCTTTGGAGTATGGATCTTGCCCCTTGAATGGTCAGATGTTTTCTTATGGATAATTCATGCAACCCATGGTAGACATTGCTTAGGGCATAACCCTCCCACTATTTGTCCAGTAATAGGTTCATAGTATTACTAGTTCCTGGTTTGACCCACATGTCTACTATTACTGGAGGGCTTTCCCGGCATAGCCCTTTCCAGAACGGGGATGCACGACCTAGAGCAGGTTTATGAGGATCAATATAACCTCTTTTTGAATTTGCCTCTGGAAAATTTTATGTCAAATCCCCGCACGCCTAGTGTTACGCCCCAACCCCAAATCTCAGGCCTCGGGCATGCGACAGATCAGCTGTACCTAAGTAGAGACGAGCCCCACTCAAATACAAGGCCTAGGTAATCATAAAGCAACAACAAATATACCATGGAATAAAGATAAAACATAAGCAAATAATCAGAGTCTACATACCGGAAGGAAATAAAAAAGGTACACACACCCTATAATGTCAATGGTAGGTTGGCCCTATAAGGGTCCTATAGTCTCATCCTCATACACAAAATAAACAGGACGTCCGTAAACCTCAGCAAGTGGTCTCCCCAATCCTATACACAGCTCCCGAGTCTGAGTCAACTATTCAGGATCTGAAAAGAAAGAAAGAGTCCACAAGTGGATGAGCTTTCGAAGGGAAAGCTCAGTAAGTACCCTCGCAGGGAGTACGATGAAATCATGCAATGAATATCATGATAAGCAAATAGAGTAAATCAATAAATCACATGAATCAACCAAAGCGGGGACCACACCCCATATCATCCAACAACCAGGAGTCTCAAACCTACCCCAAAAAATATTACAATTGTAGGGACTCCTATCATAACTACAATCTCAAGCTAAAAACGAGCGATCCAAAGAAGGCTCGAAGATCATCCCCCAGACAATGATCAGCCTTAACCGATGTCGACCCTCGGTCGGAAGTCGGTAGCGCCATCTCTCATATATGTCGACATGGTAAACGTATCATCCCACTAACGGGTTGGACAACAAGAGTATCCTCCCCCTGGCACGGACTATCAGGATGCCAAGGTATCCTCGGCCCTGAAAGCCCTACCAAAGCCTCGCTCCACTATACCAGGAGGAAGAATCCACAAGAACAAATAGCTGACACACACCTACCCAGACAAAGCAAGAGCTCACGTGTTTCCACGCCCATGAGCCGATCAATAGGAATGTATATTCAGCAAACATGAAAACACGTACATCAACGAATGCCAACATCCAACAAACCAAAGCATATGCACAATCATAGAAACAATAAGGGTTAAAGCCATTTTTGGTCCCTGAAAACAGGGCCAATGTTCATTTCCATCCCAAAAATTTAAAATTTGTTCAATACGGTCCACATCAGCATATACTGACACTTATCACTCCACATCAGCAAAATAATGACCTAAACATAATAATAAAAAGATTATATGCATTTTATTGGTATTCCACATGATCGCCACGTCAGCAATAGGGACCAAAAATGCCAAAATACGGAATATATAGGGACCCAAAATGTCAAAATATGCAATACATAGGACCATATTGAACAAATTTTGAATTTTTGGATGAAAATGAACATTGGTCCCGTTTTCAGAGACTAAAAATGACTTTAACCCAAACAATAATCCAATTAATAAAGAAACAAGTTTGTGCATACAATCAATGAAGCAACAATTCAACAGCATCAAGGAAATATGCAATAGTATAGTATCAACAAATCAAGAAACACTCAACCAATGAGTGGGGGACACTAGGCAGAAGCACATACCTATATCAAGGATCTATAGATTGATCTGTATTACTCTTGACGTGGCCCAGCGCTCTACGTCAGTATTTGGTGACGGAACACTTCTATATATATATAATGAATATGTTCACATGAAATGATTGTGGCCGGCTTAATTTCCTCATATTGGGCTAGCTAATGATTTAGGCCCACTATATGTTGTTAAGCCTATAACTTATCTTCTCCTAATTCCCTTGATCCCTCCATTCACCATGTGAGCATATCAGAAGGTTTACAACCTATCACATGGAACCTTATATAGTAGATATAATCAACATCTAATATAATTCCCAACTAATCTAAGATTATGCCCATTTCACAAATTCTAAACTACAGTTAGGATAATTAAATGATTGAGGGGAGATCAATCTCATGTATGATTAGGAGACATGGTGTTCTCCATTCTATCCACTTCACATTAGTTTTAATGAGATGAAATCCTCTTTCATTTACCTAAGTCCTCACTGTCTTTCTCACATTTATAATTACAGAGGTATGCCAACACCACATGCACTCTCATACTCTATGTTCATTCACTCATGCATGCAACTTAAGAGGAGACCATGTATTTACTATGAGCATGAACTCTTCTCACGTTCATAAGTTCCCCCCATTCATGTATGCAAGTACGTAGAGTCGTAACAAAATCACAGGAGGGTCAGAAGTTAACATAAAAACAGCTGGTCATGGCATTCAGGTGGTGAGGTACCGGCGATGTGATCCCTCAACGTCGTCCACCGTCACTGCGGTGCAATTCCGGCGGGCTCGCAGTGATCCAGAGGGACTCTATGATCACTGAGGCTTTCCCTCTTACTTCGGTTCTGATCATCGGAGATGGGTAGAAGACGGTAGTGCGCTCAGAGGGAGAATCGGAGCTCTCGGTCGCTTTGGCGGCTAGGGTTTGGAGATGCGTCATCCTTTTAAAGAGCTCGCATAGATGATCTCGCCTCAGATCAAGCAATGGCACAGATGGACGGTTGGATTAGTATCTCTGTGATGTGGTGATCTGTGGTGTGGATTCAAGTTCTTGCCTCAAACTTAATCTACTCATCAAGATGGACTATTGGATTATTATCTCTGTGATGAGGTGATATGTGCCTTGGATTCAAGTTCTTGCCTCGAACTTAATCCACCTTCTGAGATGGATGGCTTGGATCTATTCCTACATGATAAGAATAGATGAGTGCCTTGGATGCAAGTTCGTGCCTCGAACTTAAACCAATCCCTAGATGGACGATGGATGGCTGCTCCATGTGTGCCCATCTCATTGTCTCACGATCAACACTCAACTGATGCTTTAATCCTAACCGTTGTAGTTTTATGCATGCATGGCTCACATGGTCATTCGCACTTACACCCTCAACTCTTTTTAAATTACATGCAAATCCTTGCTTTGTGAGAAGGCAACTTTTCACTTAAGTCCAAACTCTTCTCAAAATTACCAAAAGGTACTTGTCCGCATCAATTAACACTAATTATCATTTTTATTAAAATCTGATTAAACTTAAGGTTTGGGATTTCTATTGACTAACCACATGATTAAGGGATATTTAGGGATTTAATAACTTCATAAATTTTGCATATTTAACACCTAGTGAGGATCCTCCTCCACCATTTTCCCAATAGAGCTCCATTAAAGGTTCGAAGATTTAGGATTCACCATTCCCCATTTTCTTTTGGCCTGCACAGTCTTTTTATAGTTAACCAAGTGGTAACAATATATTTCTTTATCCACCCGTTCCAAAGAAAGTCTTTTCTAATATGATCTATCTTGTGAATAACCCATTCTGGGAGTCAGTAGGCCGCCATCCAATGGATCAGTTTTATGGATAATACCAAGTTCATCAGTGTAAGTCTTCTCCCAGTGATAATAGCTTTCCTTTCCATGATGCCATCTTTTATATGATCTTTTCTACCAGTGTGTATATAACACCCATCTCCTAATCAGGGGACACATGTCACAACAGCCAGGACAAGGAAATGAACCATAAACCTAAGGCTATAAACTGGTAATCAAAAGATAATCAAGTAATTGAGGAAGCTATTAAGGCAAACAAATCATACCATATCATATCATAAATTTAAACTCCAGATACTGTTTAATACATCACCAAATAAAATATACTGTCTTAGACTTAATTATCTCAAATACACTCATAACAAACATAATCATGAACTAAACACAGGGAGTCAGAGCCAGTTACAGAAAATCTCCACTTAAACTCGCAATTAGACAAAGCTCTCTTTTTGGTCTCCTATCTATTGCATGCATAAAAATATCACGAAAAAGGGGCTGAGCTACTAGAGCTCAATGATCTGGGAACAGTATTGTCGAGTATAAAACTGTACCCCTATAATAAAATAAAACAATAAAAAGCTAAAGCATAAAACTATGCATGTATAAGTAACTGAAAATAAATATTGAAATCTGAAAGTAATGCTGAGCAACTAGAGATGTTGGTCAATGCATTATTTGTATTTGTGCTCACGTATGCATATCTCATAATCTGTTTCTCTATACTGTGAATGATTTCCAAAATTATCCTTGGAAATCTATACCAATCGCCTCTACGGTGGATCTCTAATCACTACCAGGAGGTGGGTAATACGGAGTCATCTGATCATCACAATACTATCATCTCTAACTACACATCAACTTCAGTACCGCAGGACCAGCGACCAACGGGTATATCTATCGACGCTACACGGGGTCAATCTTATATACGTACACTAGGCACTCCGAGAGTATGGAAAGAGGGTTTTAATTTCATAAAATGGAATGTTTTAAAAACAGATAGTTCGGTAGTGAAAATCAGAGTTTTAAATCACCCCTTTCCTAACCTAATATCGTACTCTCTAGCTCTCTATGAGCTACTACCGGTACAAGAAAGTATATCAATAGAGTGGTCTATTTATTTCTGTATATGTTTCTCTATTCTGTTACTGATTACTGTGCAGGAATAGTTTTCTAAAACTCGGGAAAGTTTCAAGAAAGTTCTAATTCATGCTTTTCAAACTGAAATCAAAACTATAATAAAAATATGATAAAAACACGTACCGTACAGCTAGTTCCCTCACCTGAGTCTAGTTGGCTCTAGGGCTGGCTTGGTCCTTCAGCGTCTCTTGCTTTTCCCTTGCCTATGCCCTTACTTTTCCCTAGTAATTGAAATAGGGAAATCATGAATATGGAGACCGTGTTCTTAACTTGTACTCTAATTTAAACTCGATAGAATACGGTAAAACCATTGAGCTTTCTAAGTGTGATTCTTACTTAACATATAATACATGCTTTTAAAATTAATAATCAATATGAAGATCACACTTAACATCACTAAAGGCTTCTAACATGCTTTCTCTTAAAACAATTAAAGGTTACACAATTAAAGAGAATTAAGGATGAAATTTCAAAGAAATTTGCGCAGCATCTTCTCTATTTATAGACTCCCAAAATTATACAAACATTCACCATTTAAACCCTTAATTAATCTCATAAAACATATGGCTTTATAGCATCACCACTTCATCAATTTAAACATCAACCTAAAGGCATTTCACAGCCTCTTTTCTTCAAACAAAAGACATACAATTAGCCCCTAAACTTATAATGTTAATCTCGTGCAATCCCTCTAAATCACAAATCTAAATCAAGAATTCATTTTAGGGTTTCCCCAAATTAGCTCATTAATTCGTCCTAGTTTAGTAAGCCTCATTGTTGTGGGGAACGAAGAGGGCGAAGCGCGGGGCTGCAGACCGGCGATGCGCGGGAGACTAGTGGCAGAGCTGGGCGCGAGGCGGAGCTCACGGCGGTGCCGAGCTCGCAGCCGCGGTTGAGGACGAGGCACAACTCGCCGAGGCGACTTCGGGCGACGGCGCGGCTTGGCTACGGAGGCGTGCGGCAAAGGGGCGCCGGGACGCAGCTCCGACTAGCGCGAGTAAAGCTCGTCGGAAGAGAAACGAAAAAAACAAAAAATGAAAGAAGAAGGCTCTCTTCCTTCTTTCTGTGGAAATCGAGAAAGAGAGAGATTGAGAGATTTTTATCTCTCTCTCTCTCTCTCTCACTTTACTTATAACCTATAAAAATAATTAAATTAATAATATTTTATTTAAAATATTATTTAAATCCATTAATTTATATTATCTTTAAAACTTAATTAATTAACTTATCTTTTAAAAAGTATTTGATTAAACTATATTATCTTGCTGATATTTTCCACTAAAGACCAAATAATTTTCGTTGATCTTATCTTGTTGCTGTGCCGTCACGTGGGTGACTAAATTATTATCTGACTCGTCTCTATCCCTGGCCTAGATCCGGGAATCCTAGGTCAGATGACCCCAACGACAAGGGATTACTGTAGCATCACGCGTTGTCTCCTCTCCTGACCCAGATCTGTTTTTTCTCGGCTTTTTACTAAGCCAGATCTACTTTATCGTGACTCTAACTTTTTTTCGATATCTTCCACTTAATTAATATGGATTAATTAACATTTAAATAAGTTCTCATTTAATTAATCCGACTCTGCTGACTATCCACCTCCAACTATTCTATGTAAAAGTGGCGTAACCCAATAAGGCCTTCTCTTGGCTCTATAGTTGCGAGGCTGGATTTCGGGTCCTTTTAGCGGGACAGCTAGGTATTTAGGGAGGTGAGAAATTGTGTAGTTAAGAACTTGTGCAAAGTATTTGGGTACTTTAGCAAGGCCGCCTACACAAAACACCAGTAGGTCATCAGCATATTGTAGCGTCGAGACTGTGTTCTAGCTGTTTGTCTCGATTGGGATCCCCTGATCTATGTTGGCTTGGATGGCTTCTGATAGCATCGTGGATAGGACATCCATTGCCAAGACAAAGAGGAGTGGAGATAGCGAGTTTTCTTGTCTCAATCCTTTCTTACTTCTTATGTATCTTGCTGGCGTGCCGTTGATAAGGAATCTCGCTTTTGAAGATTTTAGCAAGGATTTAATCCAGGTCAACCATTTAGGTCCAAAACCTCTATCACAAAGGATGTTTAGAAGATATTCCCAGTCTACAGTGTCGAACGATTTTTCTAAGTCAATTTTGATAAGGTCCCTTTTGGCATTTATCATCCTTATTTTGTGAATAAGCATCTCAACCATGATTATATTATTTTGGATCATTCGTCCTTGTATGAATGTTGTTTAGGCTTCATCCATCAGGTCCCCTAGGACTCTTCTCAGTCGGTTTGTGAGGACTTTGGATATGATCTTGACCGAACAGTTGATAAAAAATATCTGCCTATAATCTCTAATAGCTTCTAGGGTATTGTTTTTGGGGATCAAGAGTATGTGAGCCCAGTTTAGGCACTCCATGTTAGTCATTTACTGGAAGAAGTCGTTAAAGAGTTTTAGTATGTCTTTGTTAATGATGTTCCACCCTACTGGTAGAAGATCATTGGGAAACCATCTGGCCCTTGGGCTTTTTCAGCACCTAACTCATTAACTGCCCTTTTGATCTCGCCTTCCCCGGAAGGTCCGTCCAAGTGATCGAGGTCCAATCTCCTTTTGCATAAGAATAGGCGATCAAAAGAGGTTTTGTACCTCATCTCCCATTATTTAACAAAAAGATTAGTGAACTGGTTGGTGATAACTTTCGTGATTTGTGCAGGAGATATGATGACCACGCCGTCCTGTTGGAGCTAGGTTATTTAGTTTACATTACATCTTTGGCTGGCAACAGCGTGAAAAACTTTTGTGTTTTGATCCAATTGATCCTGAATCCTTGTCTTTAGTATGCTTCTTCCTTCGAGATGATCCGCTCGTATTCCCCCTTGTGTAATCTCCCCTTCTGTTTCTCTCCTTGAGAGCTCTCTTGACTCTTTAAGGGTATCTAGGGTATTAATAACGTTGAGAAGCTCTTTTTCCTTTCCGTTTTCTAGTTAAGGGTTTCCTTTTTCCAACTTCTTAGATTTCTTTTCATAATTTTTAATTTCTTGGTTAGGATATATGCCCCTTCCCTATCAATGTTTGCCCTTGCTAGGTTTCCTTAGTCATGTCCCAAAAACCTTCTTCCTTCACCCATTCTCTATAGAATCGGAAGGGGGTTATTTGTAGGATGTATACTCCACATTCCAGGCATATTGGGTTGTGGTCTGAACTCACCCTTGGGAGAGCATTTTTCCAAATCCGGGGGAATTCATGGATCCATTCTATGGACAGAAGGAATATATCTAGCCTAGCGAAGGTTGGGGACTCCCACCCGTTAGTTTTATGTGTATTTTCTCCTTAGGAGAGGAGGGTCAACGAGAAGATCTTGTATTAACATTTTGAAGTCCTCCCACCCCCTTGTCCCATAAGCTGATATATTAGCATCTTCCTGGCTTCGGGTTGTGTTGAAGTCTCCACAGAGCAACCATGGGGCATTCCATTGCCCATTTATCACCCTGAGTTCATTCCAGCAGTTTGTTTTTTTGTGTCAGGTTGATTGGGGCGTAAACCGTTGTTATTATTTTGGGCATATCGTTGTTTGCCCTGTCTATTAGGATTATCGTTAGTGCATATTGGTCGCGTGATATGCTTTGAAGATTATATTTGTTGCTATTCCATCCAATGCAGCATCCTCCTCTTATGTCCACTGCCAAGAGTTCTCCCCATTTGTCGAAAAGCGTCCCTCCTATGGATTGCCATATGTTGTTGCTTATCTTATCCAACTTGGTTTCTACAGGCAAAAGATGTCTGCTTTGTGTAGATAGAGGAGGTCCCGAACGAGGTAGAGCTTTTTTAGCTTCCCTATTCCTCTTACATTCCAATATATTACTTTCATCTGGAAACTGTAGTGTCACGCTTTCGTGATTTCTAAGGGTGAGGAACCTTAGTTGGTTTCCTGCCACTACTTGACTCTTTCCTCTTCCGTCGAGTGTATCTGCTGGAGGTATGAGATCTTGTGTTCTTCAGAGGTGCCTGGGTCGATTACAATTTACAGGGGTGTAGACAAGAGATCCCTATTTGACCATTCATAAAAGTTAGTAGAATAAAGACTAGGTTATGATCATTACCTTTTGTCACTAGTTGGTCCCGCTCAGTTTGTTTTCTTCTGGTGGATGTCGATGGAGCAATGAAGCCTTCTTTCTCTAGCCTCTCAGAAAGCGGCTTCCGAGCCCTTCCACAATGCCAGATAGCTTCTTTGGGGTGTCCCGGGTTTGCTTTCCTTTGGGGACGATCGAGATGTTTTCTTTGCTGTAGTGGGGGATCCTTCTGGCAATATTCATCAGGTGGCTTTTCCCTTGTTGGTTTTGTTCCAACCAATATACCTTCCCATGTTGCATCTGCCATTAAGTTCCATGAACCATGGATGTATCTTCAGGTATGCTTGGATAAGTCCTGGCCAGGGTCTAGGCCTGAGATGATGGACATGTTTCCCTTTGATTTGATTGGGATGAATTTTTGTATGTCTAGTGGCCTAGTTGATGTTGGGCTTTCATTTGTATACCTGAGATGAGAGTCATTGCTACCTTTGTTTGTTTCCTCGGGCCTTTTTGAAACCTCCAAATCATCTCCTGCCTCCTCAATGGACAATCTCTTAGCTCTCCTCTGTAAATTTTACACTAGTATCCTCCTCTTCCTATTTATCATTTTCCCATTCCAGTTGTGCTTGCCACATATTTTCAAATTTCAATTCTATCTCTTTCTCTAGTTTGTCATCCAATTCTCATCATTTTCATTTTCCCAGAATGTGAATAAATTGGAATTGGGTTAAGTTATTCATTAGGGTTATCATACAGTTTGTATTTAATTCATCATCAACAATCTGGGTGAAGCTCTGATTAAAATCATCCAAGTGCCGCATATCGGCATCATGGTCGTCTAGGTGTTGGATGATGATTGCTCACCCAATGATTGGGATCCTTCATCATTCGACACATGTCCCTGAAGGAGCTTCCTGTCAGTCGATTTCCCTGCCTGTGCATCGCGCTTCCCCACGTTTGTGGAATATAGCGGCTGGGGTTGTACTGTGTGTCTTCCTCTCTAAATGGTGAGACTGGTGGTGCCTAGAGCCGTGTGAGACCTTGTACCCATTTTCACGTATACGTCCGAGGTTATCTGGGCCGCGATTTCTCCCCTATTGGACAGATGTCATTTCTTGGGTAGATCTTGACTTTTCTCCACCGAAGGGTGTCGTTCATCCAATGTAACCACGTGTCCTTTTTCTTCACCGTCCATCTCATATGGGTTCCCATCAATGCTCTCCCTTATGCCGCCAAGCCAGGGTCGTACACCACTCGCTGTACCGCTGGTGGTTGCGTAAACAAAGACTCAGCCGTACATTCCTATCCCTTTTGTCTTGTCAACCATGCCCTGGTCTTTCTCCGATGGTCTGACCAGTTTATTGCCTTTCAGGGACCGGTAGTTTCTTCATTGTTGGTGACTTTGGCCAAATTCTCCATCTTATTTGATGTCGAGTCCCAGGGAAGAAGAGGCTTTCCCCTTTCCCAACTCTACCCACACAGTGTACTTGCCAGTACCCACGCTGCAGTTGATGGTGGTCGAGAGTCTCTATCCCTGGTGAAGTCTCACCACAGCCCTAAAGTCTCCGATGAAGAAGCCTCCGGAGGTGTCCAAGTACACTAAATCACCCCCACCGGCTTGAGTATTCTCATCGTCATGTCTCTTTGTCCGTAGTAAATAGGAAGTTCCTTATCGGTGATCCAACGGATTTCCCCGTCAATTTTTGCATTGAGTTGGTGTCTTCCAAGCAGGGGTGAACTTGATGGCGAACGCCTAGAAGGTGATCTTCCCCACGCTCTCAATCATCCTTACGAGGTCCACCGAGGAGCAATGGAGTAGCACCCATCTATCTACAAAGGTTTATGTCTTCCACTTGAGCTTCGACACCGGAGGAGTTTCACTTCCTCTAGCATGCTTTCATCGATGGCGAGTGAGGCGTTGTGTGATTCCTCCACTTCCTGAAAGGACCTCAGTCTAGACATCTAATGATTGTCATGCTTGCTTTTAGGGCCGGGGAGGGTACCTGTAGCATCAGCTCGCATCCCCTATTTTTTGCCCCCCTTTTTCTAGGTTTGTCTTCCCTCGTGGAGCTGGATCATCCCCAGCTCCAATAAAGGCACCAGACACTTTACTTCCCTATATCCCGGGCACTTGCATCATTGGTAGACCTCCATTCTCCGACAGTCCTTCATGAGGTGCCCGGTTGCCGGCACTTGCTACACACCTCAATCACCCCGTTGCAGGTCCACATCATTGGCAGTGAACGATGGTTGTTGGATCCTTAATCCAATGTTGGACTTATATGTGAATAATTATGTTTGCAGGCTGTCATATAAGGTTGAGCCCAATTAAAATTGATCAAATAAAGTTTAAATAATTTGGGCTTTAATGTATCTAATAGGGTGTGAGCCTTTAATGTGTAAAGACCTAAGGTGTGATTTCTATTTTAATAATAGGCTAAAATATAAAATTACAAAATGATAATGGTATGTTATCTTTATATGGCGGTTATTATCCCCAGATCACATGTTTTGAGATTCTATTCTTTCTGAGATCCCATCATCAGAGAGAGTCCCGAGAGAGAAAACTGAAGGAATTCTCTAGAAGGATGTGTTGATTTGGAAGACATACGGCATGACACTAGAGAGTAATCAATGGCTTCAGATTCAAATACACTTTCGCTTATTTAGTTCTTTATTCTTGGTGATGCAACATAACTGTTCCTATGTTGTATGTGATGGTTTTCACAAAAGGTACCTTTTATAGTACACCTCAATCCAAGGTTTATCGTCTGGGCTTCCTTCTGCGGCCCTCACCGGCGAACTTCTCCTTGGTTCCAATGTGTTACAATCGAAGCCTCGTGGGTCTGATCTCTTCCCGGTGACTGCCTCAACGTGCGTGAGGTTTGTCCGTCGAGTTTCCTGTTCTACCTCTTGCGGTTGAACTGCTTGGGGACGTTTTGGGTGTTCATCCCAATGTTCATCCTGTCGCTGCTCCAACATACGCGCACCATCTCACTCAGTGACTCCCAGGGCTTCTTCCTTGTAGTGTGTTCTTTTCCTCCTCTCTGCCGCCGTTCTTTGTCTTACTTCTGCGTGACTCCGCCGTTTGCCGTGAATCGCGCCGCTTCATAACATTGTGTATCCTATCAATTTGAAGAAGCTAAATGATATCTACCAACAATCTAGTTTAGTAATTTGCTCAGTTTTCTCGGTTTATAAGCAAAAATAGTTGATTTAAAGGAGTATGCAAGTAAATATTATTTTTTCTATAGGTATTTAAGAGATTTTAAACTTTTATAGGGGTATGAAAGCAAAAAGCCCATCTTTTAACAATAATAGGGAAAGTATATACATAAGAAAATAAATAAAAATTTAAAAAAGAGGGAACCGAAATTCCAAGAGATTGCATGAGATCAGGGCATCATTGTTGGGGAAGCCATGAGAATGAAAATTGAAAGACGTAGATTTTTATGCCGTCCATTTAGAAAGAGGCCATCAATGTGGGGTTAAGCCATGAGAATGAAAATTGAAAAATGTATATTTATGCCGCCGTCCATTTAGAAAGAGATGGTTGGACTGACAAAGGCCCTTTGCTTAGGAAATTCAGAAAGTGTTTGGTTGGCACAACAGTAGTAGCTGCAGATATAATGTTTGATTGACTAAGGAATAAATTTACATTGGTAGATGGGTCATTAGTTCTAGAATAGAGATTAATTAATTGGTGGGGGTGAGCATACATAATATAGCTACTAATTAATCAGGGAATCAGTTATATATGCTCTTGCCACACCAATCAGAGCCAACTCCATGTTGCTGACTACTGTTGTGAATGCAGCAAAACCTGCATTAGATAATTGTTATAAAAGTAAAAGACCATTGGTCTAGTGGTATCTCGGGGCTCGTGTGTTCGATAATTCATTTGGTGAGCAAAGTTTACTGGTTCGAGTCCCTGCCTCCTTAACGGAGGGAGCAGCTTAAACAATTCATTTAGTGAACACAAAGCACTCAAGTTTAAGTCCCCATCTTTCTATGCGCACACATGATAAGGAGTTAAGAGTGTTCGTAACCTAAGGCCACATCTCTTAATAAGCCCTCCAAAGAGGTCTTTATGACCTATGTCAAAAAAATAAAAATAAAAAGATAATGGTTATGTAAGATTACCAAACCAAGCTGTAGTGATCAGAATCTTCATCAAAGAGTAGTAAATGGTTCGGGTCAATCCCACATTCACATTTCTAGGAAATGGTTCGGTAGTAAATGGAAACAACAAAGACATCTGAATGGGGACATAAACGGGAATGACCTGTAAAAGTATTTTTCAAAGCCTATCATTAATTTTTTTTTAAAAAAAAAGAAGTCCTGATTAGTGTGGAAGATCGAGAAGATTTGCTTATGAAATTAATATTAGTTCAAAAAAAAACACAAAGAATCATGTCAATTTCATTTCCTTAATTTTTCATTCTTTAAGAATCATTGGTTTCAGAACCATCTTGTTCAACCAACATCCATTGGCATTCACATTGAGGTAGATGTCTGCCTGCAGCACTAAAGAATTTATTATTGGCTAAACACTTGGTCATTATATATATATATATATATATATATATATATATATATATACGGGCATGTTACTATATGACGGGCCTTATCACTGTGCAAATGTGGTCGCCTATATTTGACCCACTTGCACAGTGTTTTGAGAAAATCCAACCGTATGGATGGAAAGAATATCGAAAAATAAGCTAGCATATCAATTTTCATAAAATTTGGGAACTTGTAGGGTCTTCAACTTAACGGATGAAATTCTTAACCGGTAGATTTTTATAAATTTTCACCCGTTAAGATGAAGACCCTACAAGTTCCCAAATTGCATGAAAATTGACAAGCTAGTTTATTTTTCGATATTCTTTCCATCCATACGGTTGGAAGAAATCCTTAAAATATGCTCCAAGGGCCAAAATGAGAGGCGACTTTATCGGAACAGTGTTCCGGCCGGCCTTATTGTAACATGCCTATATATATATATATATATATATATATACTTTTCTTAGGCAAGCATGAAAGCAAGGAAAGAAAGATGTGCATCAGGGGCGGCTCAAGACAGTTGTAGGCCTAAAGCGATATTTTAAAATGGGGCTTTTAATTATTTAATATAATTTAATTTTTTTTAATTTTTTTTAACAAACACTTATATGAGATAATTTTTTTTAACTATTTTATATACTAACATGATAACTTATGGGTTTTGATGGGGAAGTAACTCTATAACCACTCCAAAAAGAAAAAAAATCTAAACAAACAAACAAAAATTTAAACAATAGAAAAATAAAAAAGAGAAATTTTTTTATAAAAAATTTAGAAAAAATTATTTACTACA
Organism: Dioscorea zingiberensis; assembly: GCA_026586065.1. NCBI lineage: Eukaryota > Viridiplantae > Streptophyta > Magnoliopsida > Dioscoreales > Dioscoreaceae > Dioscorea > Dioscorea zingiberensis. The sequence continues at coordinate 18,255,029 of CM048824.1, read as the reverse complement.
AAAAATTATTTAAAATTTATTTTTCTAACTGTTTGAGATGAAAAGTTCTTAATTAAATTTTTATAATTAATTTGTTCTAAAATTCATTTTTTTAATTGATAATGTGGTTAATCCATTTAATTTTTCTTGAGACATTGTGATAATGAGTATTGCAACCAACATCCATTGGCATCCTTATTGTAACATGTCTATATATATATATATATATATATATATATATATATACTTTTCTTAGGCAAGCATGAAAGTAAGGAAAGAAAGATGTGCATAAAGCAGCATGAAAGTTAATTTTATTGCCTTGTCGCCAGAAACTCGCTTTTATAGTATTTAAGCTAAGCACGCTAAGAAAGCTGCTTATTGCATCGACGACCTTCTTGTCCAAGTCAGCAGCAAAAGAGGAGCTGACAACAGAACAGACTGTTGCTCTGTCTTGCCAGTCAAGTAGCACTTTGACAACAGTCTCTCATCTTATGGATGAGAGTCCATAGTGATTCACGTGCTTCAGCAGCATTGGGAATTTGGGATAACTTTGTCATCTTCAGCTTATATTTTATTACTGACTTTACAAAACAATTTATGAAATAATTTTTTATTTTTAAAAAATGATAAATCACCTTCATTCATCAACAGTAGCAGGGTAGTTTTAGAAGATGCATATATAGTGCAGTTACTAATAATAACTCAAGTCCTTAGTCCTGAGTTATAACCTAGCCGTGTTTGGTTGGGGGCTTAGGGTTTAGGGTTTAGAAATAAATTTTAAAAAATTTAAAAAAAAAATTAGAGGGAATTTTTAAATCAAAGATATTAATGATAAGATAGTGATATGTCTTTTATGTATTGTTGGGTTATATTTTTAAATCTTAATTAAATATTTTGACGAAAAATTTTTTATGAGAAATTGTGTTGGGGGATAATATGATCACTCAGTGATGTTGTTCCTTGTGTGGTGGACGTTATTTTGAATATATATATATATATAATATTGTTATATAAATAAAAACCAACCATAAACAAACAGACAAATAAAAATATTTATAGTTTTATAATTCTTGTATTGTGGCATAGCCGCATAGTAACTAACCGACTTCAATTAAAGAAATTACAAAAAAAGATTATAAAAACAAAAAATAATAATTTTAGAAGAAATATATAAAAATTAATTTTAGAGTGAGAGAACACAAAGTTAGAATCCATGCTCATTTCCTCCGACGATTGTTGTAGTCCAAAAGTTTCAAAGATTGTAGGAGAGGGTTTCAATGTAGAACAAAAGACAAAAAGCATAAAAGGAACATCCTACCGGAATAAACAAGAACATTAATTTTGATAGCATGATCCAAGAACTACAACCATATGATTCACCCCTTCATAGCAGAAGATTCATATGGTCTAACAATAGATCGACGCCAACGTTTGCTCAACTAGACGGCCGATTCCTTCTATCAACATACTAGTTAATAATAATCCAAAAGATCTGACAAAATATCATGTCTAGAATAAGATCAGATCATTACCCAATATGCTTGGAATTAGATGGAACAGATAAAACAACAGTTATTTTTTTTGCTTTAACAGGGAATGGTTCAATATAGAAGAATTTTGGGAAATGATGAAAAGTTGGTGAATATCCACAACATTCGAGAGAAATAGAGCCTTTGTAATAGCAAGAAAGCTCACGCTCAACAAGAACCGACTCAGAGATTGAAATATCCAAAAGACAAGAGTCTTAGAAAGAAATAAATAAAAAAAACTCAAATGACTGGATGAACTAGATAATAAGCAAGAAACCCTGGTGCTCCCCTCAAAAGAGGAGGAGGAAAACAAGACACTCCAAAGGGAATATGAACATTATGGAAGAGGAACTATAGAGACAAAGATCAAAGCTCTAAACAACACATGCAACAAAAAGTTCAAATATAAGGACACTGGAGTCAATAGCGAAAGCTTGTCATTCACCGGGAGGAGATGGAAACAATGTTGGAAGATGACTTCTAGTACACGACCTCACAGCTAGAGAATACCTGTTAGGGAGAGAATCCCTATGTATTATATAAACTTTTTATTATCATATTAATGAATGTGATTTATCTACCTTTCCAACAAAATAAAAATCTAATTATGACAATAGCTAACATACACAATAAACATAAATTAATACTTAAAATAATAAAAATGTATAATATAATTTTCTGATTTTAATTTAAAATACCCAATAATTATCTTCAGAAGATCCAATACAAACTTTACCCATAATAATGAGAATTTACATAAAAAAAGGAGCAAATAGAAATTAAATTTAGAAAATATTAAGTAATAATTGTAATAAAAATAATATATTAAACATTATTAAAACTCTTGTAGGAATGGGGATGAGCAGGGAAGAAAAAATATATTTTGGAAGAGAAATGAAAATGGGTGGGTAAGAGTTGTAAAAAGGAAATTACTAATGAAATAAAAATTACATATTAAATGTATAAAAAACACTATAATTGTAGATGAAAGGTTGTGATAAATATATCAAATTATATATTATTCTTTTGAAAGATTGGACTAATACATTTTTATAATTAATAAACAAAAATTGAAATAACAGATTTCATCTTTAGTTAATTAAACTAATATATGGTATGTTTATCTCATTTAAAAAAAAAAATCACAAATAATATATAATAGTAACGGTAATATTAGTTGTAGTTCTTTTAAATCTTGAATGAAAAGAATAATATCAAATAAAGGAAAAAACCACGGGACTCTAACCATGAGAGCAATCCACTAAATATGGATTAATTACAAGACTCCAAATCTTCTTGGAAAGTAGTACAACACCATTGATAATCTCATGTCCAACCATGGAGATGAGCTAAGCTTCATGGAGAGCCCAATAATCAGAGATGATTATAAAGGGCAGCCACCGAGATGAGCTTCATGGAGATGAAGATAGGTCTAAGAGCTTCATAAGAGCTTCATGGAGCTTGGAGCTCTTACCTCATGGGAAAAGGCCATGAAGAATAGAGCTTTATACTTGGAGCTCTCTTGGAGATCGTAGCTCTCTTGGAGCTTGGACCTTCATCAGAGAAAAAGCCCTATTCTTTGGAGAGAAAAGCTTTTTTCCTCTAGGGTCCCCTACCTCCCTTCTTGGGAGGAGAGCTATATCTATTGCTATCCATTTCAACATTCTTCATTCATTCCCCCTATCTCTCCAGTCCCGTGTCCTTCTTCAAGGGGATCAGTCTACAGAAGGTTCTTTCCCTTCATGTCATGTCTCACTTGGCCGGCCTCCAAATTACTTGCCCTCCAAAGCTTTCACAAGCCACGTGTCATCATCATAGTAAGCCATGTGTAAGAATATTAGGGTTTAGCATTTTTCCCATAACAATATATATATATATATATATATATATATATATATATAATTTTCTTATGATTTGAATAAAATCCTTACTAGTGTTGATTTGATGCAACTAACATGTTATGAAGTCAAGTCACAGTATTTGTAAATAAAAACTTTCTTTTGGGTGGGCTTAAATATTAAAATTTTGTAGCATATAATATTTAGTTCATAAATATATTGATAATTTAATATAGAATATTGCGCGCCAAAATGATGTCTAATTTAGAGTTTATATTCAATCAATTAAATATTTTAATCTTTAACAATAAAATTTTACATATTCTAAGTTTAAGCATCATAAGAAAATAAAAATATAGTATTAAGGATAACCAAAACAATTTTAATTATTATATATATATAATAAATTGTAAAAGTGCTAATGATTAAGAAACATTTAAAATCTTCTCAATTTTACTTACAATGCATAATATATAGATATTTTGATAAAGGAAATAATTATTAATAATAAAAATATGTAAAATTGAAATAAAATATAATTTTATAATATTTTATTTAATTATTATATTATTAAAAAGATGCACATGTAACTATGTTTTTTTCCCATTTTTAGTATATTTATAATTTATAAATTAATATAAAACAGAATATTCTGGGTATATACCTTTAATAGTCACTATTTGAATTGAAATTAGATAATGAAAGATGTTTTTATTAAATTTTGAAAAAAAAACATATCTAAAACTACAAGAAACAAATAAAGAATGGGGTCGTATGCACAAAAGATCATAATAAAACGAGTCATTTTTTTGTCTTTGATAAGTAAATGAATAGCAAGTATGTTTAAGCTTGTTAAATAAAGTTTGATAATCTTTGATATTACAAAAAATACTTATACATTTGTGATAATTCATTTTACATTATCTTTTGAATGAGGATAGTAAATAAATTTCATAAAATTCATTTTATGCTCACTATGAATTAACACTAATAAGATGGATCGGTAAGTTAAAGATATTGTCTAAAGTCCACTTCACGTTAGATTGCAAGCCTTGTTGGGAAATAACCGAGGTCCTTCACATTGAGGAGCTCGACAGACAGCTCATGAATCCGAGCTTCTCCTGGAGCACCTCGGAATCTCAGTCTTCAGGACTGAGTGCTCTACACCAGAATCACTTCACTCTCGATCCTTCGAGCTTTCCTAACACAGCGGAAATAGATCGTTGGAGGCTGCTGACTAAACAACTCAAGCAACCTGCAAACAAGAGAACCAGAACAAACATACATCACACAAGACAGTATTTACGTGGTTCTAAGAATATGCCTACGTCCACGACTCACACCCTTGCCTATTTCAGATAAACTCAAGGAAGAAGATGAACAGGAGATACAAAGCTCTCTCAAGGTCTCTTACTCACTGCTGGTTATCAACTACAAAGATATCTCTCTCTTTGAACACACAGTTGAACAACAACTTCATAGTTGGGAGAAGATGGCCTTATATAGGCACTTCAGTGGTGAAGCTTTCTTGACACACTTCTGTCTCTGCCTTGTACAACACTCTTGTGTCACTTCACTGCAGTTGTCGATCAATGTCCGGCCGTGTCGTACATGTCGGCTATGTCAGAGATTACACTTCCAAGGTTCGGCGCCACTTTCAATGTCAGCGCCTAGGGATTCCCGCTTTGATCCTTTCATTCTACTGGGAACACCCTCGCATCTACTTGGATGCCTTCATCATAGATTCATAGTTGTTCATAATATCATGGTTTTCATTTTTAAAAAAATAAAATAAAATGTAATGTGAAAATTATCAAAAAAAATGTAATTTAATGATTTTATGATATATAGAAATAGAATGCAAAAATGGAAAAAAAAAAATGTAAAAAAGAAAAATATGACATTATAATTACGGCTTGCACTTAATTCGTTTACCTATCGAATTAAGTTGCCTACGTATCCTCTTGGGTGTAAGAGGAATCAAAGCCGACGTAGTTCTCTTACCTTAAACTGGACTGGAGTTGTCACCCACTTAACTATTCATCGGCCAGTTCGCTCTTGCTTTCGAGATCGGGGCCGTTGTTGTGCTCATCATGTTATCGGTGAAGAAGAAGTCACTCGCCACGGACTTCCCTACCGCTTCTTGTTGTCGCTTGTTGTGCACGCTTCCAATCATCTCGGCAAACTTGAATTTCAATGTTTGGTGGTGACAATCGTGAACATGTTGAATCCAAAGATGTTTCCACTTGCACCGAAAGTCCGCCGCACGCCATCAGTAGACATAGGGCATGCAAAAATATCCTTTACAAGTAATGAAAGAATAGGATACGGATTTCCATTACCTTGCCACCAATGAAGAATGTCAAAAGTCATATCTACATTCACGTCCTCAGAGAACCGGAAGGTGGTATTCAAATACAGGTCGACCTCTGTGTATTGAGAACCCCTAGGCTTCTTCTTCGCTTGCCTTTGTCGAAATGAATCTCCCCCACTACTGCTGGACTGTCCTACCACCTCAGTTACAACCTGTGGAACTATATGACTATAACGAGAGCAATAGCTATCATACAGTTCAACGAGTTGTAACTTAACTTCACTAACAATTACACTAACATCCGTAAAACTGTCAGAATCTGGTCCATACCATTGAGAGTCTAACTCACTCATGACCCATTGTTGACTATCTTGACCTCCATTAAACCCTAAGAACTTGTAATAAGCTTCTAAATATGTATTTAAACCTTCTAATTTTTGCCTAGGATCTAAAGCAAATGCAACTAAAGCAATAGGAGGTATATTTCTATAATAGCTCAACCACTTTGCCTTCATCTCTAGAAGACCTATAACTAATTGAGCATCTAAAGTTCCACATTTGTTCAGCAATATCAACAGCACCATACAAGAATAAATGTGCGGTGGGAAAATAAACTTGCGAAAATAAATTTGTACATGTATTAAACACAAAAAGCAATTCCATAACTCTAGTAGCAATATTCCATTGGTATTCAAATAAACTAAAATTAGGCAAAGCTTCATTAACAAAAGCAGTCAACAATGTCTTATAAGGAAATGTTGCATTAAGAAGCCTATAGGTTGAGTTCCATCTAGTTTTAACGTCTTTTGGGAATTTTTTAGGCCTCATGTTATTTGCTTTACAATAACGACCACATTGTTTCATCAATGTCATGTTCCTTCCTATATATGATACTATATCCCTAATCGGTCCTACAAATTGTTTTAGTGACTCTAATCCGGTTTGTACACATAAGTTCAATACATGACAAGCACATCCAATATGGAAATATTTGCCCGCGCATGAAGGCCTCAAATATTCTTCTAAAGGTCTAATCGAAGCCGTATTAGCAGAGGCATTATCAAATGAAATTGAAAAAATTCTAAAACTCAAACCATATTCTTCGATGATCCCACGAATCATCCTATAAATATTATCGGCGGTATGGGACCTCGTTGAATACCCTAAAAGCAATGACTCGCTTTTGGATATTCCACGAGTCATCAATCCAATGTGCCGTAATACCCATAAAAGAATTTTCAGGGAATACATCGGTCCATATATCAGAACATAAAGAAATAGAGGAGGTACAAGAGCGAAAATACTCACAAAGATTTTCTTTTCCATGTTTGTATTGTTTGAAGATCGTTCTTTGAATCGTCCTCCTTGATACCTTTTTGCATGACGGTTGCAACGTCTCATTGATGCACTCTTGCACTTGGCATCGCTCCGCAAAGTTGAATGGCAAGTGCTCCACAGAAATCGTCTCCGCGATTTTATCCCTATACCTCGGTTGAGAAAATGTAAATAAAGAAGAGTGGGAACCCGTACCTTCGTAATGCGGCGAATCGAATTTGAGATTGATTTAGAGGATTTACTAATTTGTCCGGATGCTTAATCTCCATATGACTACCAAATGTGCCATACCCTCCAAACTTGCAATGCTTAAATTCGTAAGTACAATACTTACATTTAGCATGAGTTACGTTGCCATCATTGTCATACACTTTTGTAAAATGGACTTTAAAAATATTGGATTTTGAAGTTGTTTCCGAAGTGGGATTTGTTCCTCCTCCAGTTTCTGAGGGCGCAGTGGACGGTGTCGGTACATCGGCTACACCTTCGTACTCTTACTGCCATTCATTGCTCTCTTGAGTAGGCAAGGAGGCCGAACCGACAATGCCGTTTCCCCTTGAGCTTCCACCACCACGTGATGCCATTTCTCTTGAGTAAGCCGAAGTGCCGAACCCCGATCCATTGAAGGGAATTGTTGAGAGCCTTGTTGAGAGTCTTGAGACTTCAGAGAAATATAGAAATTAGGAGAGAATAGAGTTTGATGTGAGTGAAGAATGATATTGAAGGAGAGGAGGAGTATATATAAAGATTAAAATAATTAAAAGAAAAAAAAATTAAACAAAAAATAAAAATAAATAACCAACGGCTGTGTAGCCGTTGGTGTGTGAGACAGAGAGACAGAATTCTGTCTCTCTGTCTCACAGGTGTAGCCGTTCTACATTGATTTATTTATTTTTTTTAATTAAAAATAATAATAAACCGCCGGTTCAACCCGGCTGACCCGGCGGGTTGAACCGGCGGGTTGACCCGCCGGGCCGCGGGTTCCAAATATATGGACCCGTAACCGGCCCGTGCCCCCCTCTAGAGTCCACTATCCATGTATCGCACCTGTCTTCCATTGACAGCAACATGCACCCGGATTTGCTGGTAAGGTTCACAACATTCTTTCCTCCCTTTTACTCATCGGTAGGGCGATCACGGTCCCTTCTTCATGTGACCCTCCTGGCCATAGTTCCAGCAAGAATTGTCTCTCTTGCCGAAGCAGGACTTAGAGCGCCCTGTTCGGGACTTCCCCCAACTAGGCTGCCTTCCTCTACGCAAACGCCTGCCGCGGTCATCCATAGATAAGGCTGAGCTCCCGGAAGTGGACGGCTCTCCATCCTTCCGTCTGATCTCCTCGGCCAGCATCTGAGGAGCCACATCACTCAAGGTCAATTCTACCTTGCCCTTTGAATTGAACACTGCGGTCTTGAACACGCTCCAACTCTTTGGCAATGACTTGATGAGGCAAATGGCTTGAACATCCTCAGTGAACTTCACTCCAACAGCATCTAACTGATTGTTGAGCTTGTGAAATTCATTCAAGTGGTTGGCCACACTCTCCTCCTCGGACATTCGTAAGTCCATGAAACTAGTGACAAGGTGTGCCTTGTGTGCCGAAGAACTCCTCGCATACATCTCCTCCAGAGATCAAAAGCGCTTCGTTGTTCTTGCCTTCGAGATGTTCAAGCGCATCATTGAGGAAATCGCCGCATCTAATCGCCAAGAGCCTTCCGGTCGAGCAGCTTCCACTCCCCTTCTGTGGAGTCTTTGTCTCTCTCGCTGGTCATCGATCGCCATAGGTCCTTCTGGTACAAATAGTCTTCTATCTGCATCCTCCAGTATGCATAGTTATCTCCGGTGAACTTCTCAAGTTTGCACTTGGTGTCGTCAGGCATCTCTTCTCCAGCAGCGTATACCAGTTGCTCTGATACCAGTTGTTGGGAAATAACCGAGGTCCTTCACACTGAGGAGCTCGGCAGACAGCTCCTGAATCCGAGCTTCTCCTGGAGCACCTCGGAATCTCAGTCTTCAGGACTGAGTGCTCTACACCAGAATCACTTCACTCTCGATCCTTCGAGCTTTCCCAACACAGCGGAAATAGATCGTTGGAGGTTGCTGACTAAACAACTCAAGCAACCTGCAAACAAGAGAACCAGAACAAACATACATCACACAAGACAGTATTTACGTGGTTCGGCAACAGTGCCTACGTCCACGACCCACACCCTTGCCTATTTCAGATAAACTCAAGGAAGAAGATGAACAGGAGATACAAAGCTCTCTCAAGGTCTCTTACTCACTGCTGGTTATCAACTACAAAGATATCTCTCTCTTTGAACACACAGTTGAACAACAACTTCATAGTTGGGAGAAGATGGCCTTATATAGGCACTTCAGTGGTGAAGCTTCCTTGACACACTTCTGTCTCTGCCTTGTACAACACTCTTGTGTCACTTCACTGCAGTTGTCGATCACGTGTCAGCGGCCGTGGTCGTTTAATCGTGTCGTAGGATTACACTTCCAAGGTTCGGCGTCACTTTCAATGTCAGCGCCTAGGGATTCCCGCTTTGATCCTTTCTTTCTACTGGGCCCACCCTCGCATCTGCTTGGATGTCTTCTTGAAGATGAGCAGCTCCCACTCGCTTGGTAGCTCCTTGGTCGAGCTCCTCGGTCAGTAGCTCGGAAGAGGACCTCGGTAATGATGACAGGAGGACTCCATTCCTCACAATCTCCCCACTTGGAGTCTGACGGGCTTCTCCTTCTTCTCATTGTCTTCTTCTTCATCTTCTTCTCCTCGTTCTCCCACTTGAGACTTACTATCCTTCAGCTCTCAAGTCTCTATCTGAAATCTCCTTGGGTGTGGGTATCTTGGTTTGCTTACTCCTGCAAACCAATGGAGGTTGAGCAAGTTCTCAACTTCTCCATTGTGACAACCTTGGTCAACATATCAGCAGGGTTGTCCTTGGTGTGGATCTTCTCCAGATTCACCTTCTTTTCTTCAACTAGCTCTCGTATGAAGTGATACTTGATGTCGATGTGCTTGGTCCTTGAGTGGAACGCTGCATTCTTTGCTAAGTAAATGGCACTCTGGCTGTCTGAGTGCAGCCAACATTCACTCTGCTCCTTGCCGAGTTCCTTCAAGAAAGCCTTCGTCCAGATCAACACCTTGCACACCTCCGTGGCTGCAACATACTCTGCCTCCGTTGTAGAAAGAGTGATCATCTTCTGAAGCTGTGACTGTCAGGCTACTGCTCCACTGCCTAGTGTGAACATGTAGCCCGTGGTACTCCTCCTTGAGTCCAGGTTGCCAGCCAGGTCAGAATCCACATAACCAATCAGTCTTATGCTTTCTCCACCATAGCATAGACTCATCTGAGATGTTCCTCTCAGATATCTAAGAATCCACTTCACTGCCTCCCAGTGTTCATTCCCTGGATTGCTCATATACCTCGCCACTACGCCAACTGCATGGGAGATGTCAGGTCTGGTGCAAGTCATGGCGTACATGAGGGAGCCCACTGCTGAAGCATAAGGAATTCTCTTCATCTCCTCTTGCTCCTCTTTGGTGGTTGGAGCTTGCTTCTGAGAGAGTCGGAAGTGTGCTGCCAATGGAGTGCCGACTGGCTTCGCACTCTCCATTCGGTACCGCTGAAGTACCTTCCGAACATATTCGGCCTGTGATAGCCGAAGCTCTCTCCTCTTCCTGTCTCGGATAATCCGCATGCCTAGAATCTGCCTCGCCGGGCCGAGATCCTTCATTGCGAATTCTAGAGACATCCTCTTCTTGAGATTCTCTATCTCAAGTATGTCGGACCCTGCAACTAGCATGTCATCAACATAAAGCAGTAGTATGATATAGGAGGTACCTAGGTTCCTGAAGTAACAACAGTGATCCGAGTGACACCGCTCGAATCCAACTGCTTGTATGAACCCGTCGAACTTCTTATACCACTGCCGAGGTGCTTGCTTCAACCCATACAAGCTCTTCTTCAGTCTGCACACTTTCTTCTCCTTGCCTTCAACAATGTATCCCTTCGGTTGAGTCGCCATGAAGGAACGCAGTCTTGACATCTAACTGCTCGAGGTGGAGGTCCTCCACCGCTACAATGCTGAGAACAGCTCGGATGGTTGCAGTCTTCACCACTGGACTGGAGCAAAGATCTCTGTGAAGTCTACTCCGTGTTCCTGCTCAAAGCCCTTGACCACAAGTCTTGCTTTGTAGCTCTTGCTTCCATCAGCTTCCTCCTTCAACCGGTAGATCCACTTGTTGTGTAATGCCTGCTTCCCCTTGGGCAGTTCAGCTAACTCCCAAGTGTTGTTTGAGGATAATGATTTCATCTCGTCATCCATGGTATGCTCCCACTCGAGAGATGAGTCTACTTTGCATGCCTCCTCAAAACTTTCAGGTTCACCACTATCTGTCAACAATAGATAGTTAAGGCTGGAGTCATACCGTGGTTTCAGTTTGTGTGCTCTGCTGCTCTTCCAGCCAGCTGGTGTTTGGAGAGGAACTTCTTCTGGGATGTCAGTTATCAGCTCCTCGGAAATTCGACTTATTGGCCGAGATGCTTCACCTCGGACAGCTTCACGAATTTCATTTGGCAGAGACTCTTCTTGGGCAGAATTTGGCTCAGCATGCTCTTCGGCTTCAACAACACCTTGTGCCCCCGAGGCACTCGGAAATTTGTTGACCTCAAAATCGACAAACTCAGAAACACTCTTCCCCTTTTGTTGACTTTTTCGGTCCTTGTACAAATCTGCTTCATTGAAGACAACATCAATACTTCGAACCACCTTCTTCTGCTCAGCATCCCACAGCTTGTACCCATAGGAGTCAGTGCCGTATCCAATGAAGTAGCACTTCCTTGACTTTGGATCAAGTTTTCCTCGGTTTTCAGGCTCAACATGTACATAGCCTGCAGAACCAAACACCCTCAAGTAATCATACTTGACCTCCTTTCCAGTCCAGGCTTCCTCAGGAATTCCTCCATCCAGGGAGTATGATGGAGATCTGTTGATCAGGTATGCCGCTGTGTCTACGGCATAGGTCCAAAATGTTAGCGGTAGACCTGAATGAATCAGCATTCTCCTTACCTTCTCCAGAATCATTCGGTTCATTCTCTCCTCCACTCCATTCTGCCTTAGCTGCCGGGGTGTCGTCAGGAGTCTTCTAATCCCATTCTTATCACAGAAGGACTGAAACTCTCTACTGCAGTACTCTCCTCCATTATCAGACTTCAGGCACTTCAACTTAAGTCATGTCTCTTTCTCGGCAAGGGTCTTCCATTGGACGAACAGGTCGAAGACATTAGACTTGTTCCGACAGTAATAGACCCATAGCTTCCGAGATGCATCATCAATGAATGTCACGAAGTAGAGTGCACCGCTGAGGGAGTTGACCTGTGCAGGACCCCAGACATCTGTGTGGACCAGCTCCAGGCGTTCTAACTTCCTCTCCTTAGGAACCGTGGTGAATGTAACCTTCTTCTGCTTTGCTAGAACACAATCTTCGCAGAAGTCGAGATTCACCTGCTTGAGCTTGGGCAACTTCCCCTTGCTCGTCAGAACTTGCATTCCCTTCTCGCTCAAGTGGCCCAACCTTCAGGCTACGTTCTCAGCCTACAACTGACTGAGATGCTACAGAAATGGATTGTTCTCCACATGAGAACAGGTAGAGTGTGCCGACCTTCTTCTCCCTGGCTACTACAAGGGAGCCTTTACTCATGCTCCAGGTGTCACCAATGAACTTTGTAGCCACACCAGTAACAGCCAACTGACCAACTGAAATTAAATTCTTTGTCAGGAGAGGTACTAACCTAACATCTTTCAGTAAGAATATTGTGCCGTCTTCTTGCAGCAACTTCACATTCCCCTTCCCCACAACTTCGCAGGTGTTGTTATTGCCAAGGTGCACTTTGCCGAAGCTCTCTAGGACGCCTCGGTCATAGGTAGCATGGAAAGACGCACTAGAGTCCACTAGACATGGGCACGGGCCGGTTAACCTGGCCCGATGGGCCCGACCCGCCGGTTTCGGGCAGGCCAAATCCGGACCCGGGACCGGCCCGGGCCAACCAGCGGCGAGGTTGACCAGTACTGCACTGGTCACCCTGCGGTGACCGTGCAGAACCCGCATATAGATAGAACCGGCGGGCGGGCCCAACTCATTGTTAACCTAGGCCAGTTTTTATTTTTATTTTTTATTTTTTTTTAAATTGTTTAAAATATACAAAATATACATTAAAAATTGAAAAAAAATAGCAAAAAAGGTAAAAAAAAATGTAAAAAAAAAACTATGATATTTTGATATAAAAATATAATGAGAAAAAATGTAAAACATTGAAAACTATAAAATTCATAATAAAATCTAAATTGTATAATATATATTTAAAAATATGAAAAAATGAAAAAAAAAACAAACCTATGCTTTTATGTATAGAAATTAGAAATAGAATGAGAAAATGTAAAAAAAATTTGAAAACTATGATATATGATAATCATAGATTCATAATTTCATACTATCTATCATAGACTCATGGTATCATAGATTCATAGTTGTTCATAATATCATGGTTTTCATTTTTTTAAAAAAAATAAAATGTAATTTGAAAATTATCAAAAAAATGTAATTTAATGATATTATGATATATAGAAATAGAATGCAAAAATGGAAAAAAATGTAAAAAAAAAAAATATGACATTATAATTACGGCTTGCACTTAATTCGTTTACCTATCGAATTAAGTTGCCTACGTATCCTCTTGGGTGTAAGAGGAATCAAAGCCGACGTAGTTCTCTTACCTTAAACTGGACTGGAGTTGTCACCCACTTACCTATTCATCGGCGTCAGGTTCTGGCTCTTGCTCGGTATCGGGGGCCGTTGTTGTGCTCATCATGTTATCGGTGAAGAAGAAGTCACTCGCTTACGGACTTCCCTCTACCTTCTTGTTGTCGTTGTTGTGCACGCTTCCAATCATCTGCAAACTTGAATTTCAATATTTGGTGGTGACAATGTGAGCGTGTTGAATCCAAAGATGTTTCCACTTTGAAAGTCCGCTTTCGCACGCTACTGTAGACATAGGGCACGCAAAAATATCCTTTACAAGTAATGAAAGAATAGGATACGGATTTCCATTACCTTGCCACTAATGAAGAATGTCAAAAGTCATATCTACATTCACGTCCTCAGAGAACCGGAAGGTGGTATTCAAATACAGGTCGACCTCTGTGTATTGAGAACCCCTAGGCTTCTTCTTCGCTTGCCTTTGTCGAAATGAATCTCCCCCACTACTGCTGGACTGTCCTACCACCTCAGTTACAACCTGTGGAACTATATGACTATAACGAGAGCAATAGCTCTCATACAGTTCAACGAGTTGTAACTTAACTTCACTAACAATTACACTAACATCCGTAAAACTGTCAGAATCCGGTCCATACCATTGAGAGTCTAACTCACTCATGACCCATTGTTGACTATCTTGACCTCCATTAAACCCTAAGAACTTGTAATAAGCTTCTAAATATGTATTTAAACCTTCTAATTTTTGCCTAGGATCTAAAGCAAATGCAACTAAAGCAATAGGAGGTATATTTCTATAATAGCTCAACCACTTTGCCTTCATCTCTAGAAGACCTATAACTAATTGAGCATCTAAAGTTCCACATTTGTTCAGCAATATCAACAGCACCATACAAGAATAAATGTGCGGTGGGAAAATAAACTTGCGAAAATAAATTTGTACATGTATTAAACACAGAAAGCAATTCCATAACTCTAGTAGCAATATTCCATTGGTATTCAAATAAACTAAAATTAGGCAAAGCTTCATTAACAAAAGCAGTCAACAATATCTTATAAGGAAATGTTGCATTAAGAAGCCTATAGGTTGAGTTCCATCTAGTTTTAACGTCTTTTGGGAATTTTTTAGGCCTCATGTTATTTGCTTTACAATAACGACCACATTGTTTCATCAATGTCATGTTCCTTCCTATATATGATACTATATCCCTAATCGGTCCTACAAATTGTTTTAGTGACTCTAATCCGGTTTGTACACATAAGTTCAATACATGACAAGCACATCCAATATGGAAATATTTGCCCCCGCATGAAGGCCTCAAATATTCTTTTAAAGGTCTAATCGAAGCCGTATTAGCAGAGGCATTATCAAATGAAATTGAAAAAATTCTAAAACTCAAACCATATTCTTCGATGATCCCACGAATCATCCTATAAATATTATCGGCGGTATGAGACTCGTTGAATACCCTAAAAGCAATGACTCGCTTTTGGATATTCCACGAGTCATCAATCCAATGTGCCGTAATACCCATAAAAGAATTTTCATGGAATACATCGGTCCATATATCAGAACATAAAGAAACAGAGGAGGTACAAGAGCGAAAATACTCACAAAGATTTTCTTTTCCATGTTTGTATTGTTTGAAGATCGTTCTTTGAATCGTCCTCCTTGATACCTTTTGCATGCCGTTGCAACGTCTCCTTGATGCACTCTTGCACTTGGCAACGCTGCGCAAAGTTGAATGGCAAGTGCTCCACAGAAATCGTCGCCGCGATTTTATACCTATACCTCGGTTGAGAAAAGGTAAATAAAGAAGAGTGGGAACCCGCATCTTCGCCTGCTAATCGAATTTGAGATTGATTTCGAGGATTTCCTACTTTGTCCGGATGCTTCTTCTCCATATGTCTAGCAAATGTGCCATACCCTCCTCCCTTGCTATGCTTAAATTCGGAAGTACAATACTTACATTTAGCATGAGTTACGTTGCCATCATTGTCATACACTTTTGTAAAATGGACTTTAAAAATATTGGATTTTGAAGTTGTTTCCGAAGTGGGATTTGTTCCTCCTCCAGTTTCTGAGGGCGCAGTGGACGGTGTCGGTACATCGGCTACACCTTCGTACTCTTACTGCCATTCATTGCTCTCTTGAGTAGGCAAGGAGGCCGAACCGACAATGCCGTTTCCCCTCGAGCTTCCACCACCACGTGATGCCATTTCTCTTGAGTAAGCCGGGCGCCAACCCCGATCCAATGAAGGGAATTGTTGAGAGCCTTGTTGAGAGTCTTGAGACTTGAGAGAAATATAGAAATTAGGAGAGAATAGAGTTTGATGTGAGTGAAGAATGATATTGAAGGAGAGGAGGAGTATATATAAAGATTAAAATAATTAAAAGAAAAAAAATTAAACAAAAAAAAAACCAACGGCTGTGTAGCCGTTGGTGTGTGAGACAGAGAGACAGAATTCTGTCTCTCTGTCTCACAGGTGTAGCCGTTGGCCGCCAGGCCAACGGCTACATTCATTTATTTTTTTTTAATTAAAAATAATAATAAACCGCCGGTTCAACCCGGCTGACCCGGCGGGTTGAGCCGTGAATCAACTCCGTCTGGCCGGCGGGTTGACCCGCCGCTGAGTTCCAAATATATGGACCCGTAACCGGCCCGTGCCCCCCTCTAGAGTCCACTATCCATGTATCGCACCTGTCTTCCATTGACAGCAACATGCACCCGGATTTGCTGGTAAGGTTCACAACATTCTTTCCTCCCTTTTCGGCTCATCAGCGGAGCAGTGCAGTCCTTCTTCATGTGACCCTCCTGGCCATAGTTCCAGCAAGAATTGTCTCTCTTGCCGAAGCAGGACTTAGAGCGCCCTGTTCGGGACTTCCCCCAACTAGGCTGCCTTCCTCTACGCAAACGCCTGCCGCGGTCATCCATAGATAAGGCTGAGCTCCCGGAAGTGGACGGCTCTCCATCCTTCCGTCTGATCTCCTCGGCCAGCATCTGAGGAGCCACATCACTCAAGGTCAATTCTACCTTGCCCTTTGAATTGAACACTGCGGTCTTGAACACGCTCCAACTCTTTGGCAATGACTTGATGAGGCAAATGGCTTGAACATCCTCAGTGAACTTCACTCCAACAGCATCTAACTGATTGTTGAGCTTGTGAAATTCATTCAAGTGGTTGGCCACACTCTCCTCCTCGGACATTCGTAAGTCCATGAAACTAGTGACAAGGTGTGCCTTGTGTGCCGAAGAACTCCCTGCATACATCTCCTCCAGGAGATCAAACAGCTCCTTCGTTGTTCTTGCCTTCGAGATGTTCGAAGCGACTGTTGAGGAAATCGCCAGACAAACTACACCAAGAGCCTTCCGGTCGAGCAGCTTCCACTCCTCTTCTGTGGAGTCTGTCTCTCTCGCCAGTCATCGGTCGCCATAGGTCCTTTTGGTACAAATAGTCTTCTATCTGCATCCTCCAGTATGCATAGTTAGCTCCGGTGAACTTCTCAAGTTTGCACTTGGTGTCGTCAGGCATCTCTTCTTCAGCACCGTATACCAGTTGCTCTAATCCCAGTTGTTGGGAAATAACCGAGGTCCTTCACACTGAGGAGCTCGGCAGACAGCTCCTGAATCCGAGCTTCTCCTAGAGTACCTCGGAATCTCAGTCTTCAGGACTGAGTGCTCTACACCAGAATCACTTCACTCTCGATCCTTCGAGCTTTCCCAACACAGCGGAAATAGATCGTTGGAGGTTGCTGACTAAACAACTCAAGCAACCTGCAAACAAGAGAACCAGAACAAACATACATCACACAAGACAGTATTTACGTGGTTCGGCAACAGTGCCTACGTCCACGACCCACACCCTTGCCTATTTCAGATAAACTCAAGGAAGAAGATGAACAGGAGATACAAAGCTCTCTCAAGCTCTCTCACTCACTGCTGGTTATCAACTACAAAGATATCTCTCTCTTTGAACACACAGTTGAACAACAACTTCATAGTTGGGAGAAGATGGCCTTATATAGGCACTTCAGTGGTGAAGCTTCCTTGACACACTTCTGTCTCTGCCTTGTACAACACTCTTGTGTCACTTCACTGCAATGTCGGGGCTGTCGGCGGTATGTCGGGGCCGGTCAGAGATTACACTTCCAAGGTTCGGCGCCACTTTCAATGTCAGCGCCTAGGGATTCCCGCTTTGATCCTTTCATTCTACTGGGCCCACCCTCGCATCTGCTTGGATGTCTTCATCACTTGAAGATGAGCAGCTCCCACTCGCTTGGTAGCTCCTTGGTCGAGCTCCTTGGTCGAGCTCCTCGGTCAGTAGCTCGGAAGAAGACCTCGGCAATGATGACAGGAGGACTCCATTCCTCACAAGCCTCACAAACACACCCAAGAGAGAGACTTGCCAAGGAGCATTGTCAACCCTCTAACCAAATCTCCTTTAACTAAAACTCTTTGATTATGTATATGAAAAACAAAAAGAAAAAAAAACATCAAAGAAAAGAAGATGTTGGAATTATGATATAAAATCACACTTTTGAATTAAATTATAATTATCATAAAAAAATTTATAACAAATGTATTTAGGAATGTGGTATGTTTGGGTGTAAAAGAGTATTTTGAATAAAAAGGTAACTTGTGTTTTATTAGGGTTAGAGTTATAAATTTTTTTTTTTTTACTAAGTTTTTCTCTTCTATGTTGTTCTTTAAGATTAGATCTCAAAGTGTTGGGGTTCTCTTCATGGTGTCTAATAGATTATCTTGTTAGGTTGGAGTATGTGAGGTTGATGGTATAAGCATATCATTGTTACAGAGGGAGGTATTACTCTATTCTCTCATTGTAATTTCTCATTTTGGTGAATTATATTACTTGCGAGCCTTGTTTATGGATGTAGCCCTCATGGGTGAACCATGTAAATCTTGGTATCTCTATTATGTGGTGTTTGCTTTAATTCTCATAGAGCATCATCATAAACTTGTATCTACGATTATTTGTATTGGCACTAACAATTATAGGATGGAGATCCAAATATTTCTACTTCATTTAGTATAAAAGCTTTTGGATATGCATATAAGGTGTTTCTGATAATGCTTAAGAGAAGGCAAAACATAGCAACATGGAGAAGTCTTAGTTTGAGATGGATAAATTTGATAGCCGAAAGAACTTTGAGTTGTGGAAGATCAAAATATGAGATATGTTGGTGTAAAGAAGGCACCACAAGGCTTTACTTGAAGAAGAAAGAAGCCGGAGAAGATTAGTGAAGAAGAATGATATTCCAAACAACCAAATCGAAGATAATCCTAAACGGGACGCCCATTGGTTATATGCGACACCAAAGAGGCCTAAGATAAGCTCCCCCTACCATTCGTCATGATAGTAGATGTCTTCGACACAATGTTGACTAAGGCAAGTAGGGCAAACATCTTTAGGGGCATCCATTGTGGGGATCAGAAGGAGGAAAATTATAACACCCAGATGGCCTTCTAATACTATGCTCTAGAGGGGTTGCATACCTGCACACCCTTAAACCGACCTTTTATCTTTATGAGGGATTTTCCGGTTTGCGCATGAACTATCATAAATCAATACTCATCCCAATTAAAACAAAGGAATACCATCCTGAGGTGATGGCGAATATTTAAACTTGCAAGATTGTCTGCAACTGCAAGCACTATGCCTCCACATGTAAGTGCAAGTGGTCGCAAGTAATAAATTCCAACAAGTACAGGGTCAAATCCATAGGGAAGGTTTCCTAGGTCTAAATGAGCACTAACCAACTAAGTTGCTTTGTTAGTTAGTCTATCGATTACGTAGGAAGATGTCTATCTCCTAAGAAAACAAAATAACCTAACGAATGGTACAAGGGATTTCTCCAAATAATATAATTTCTAGGGTTATATGTCTCCTATGACTTGTTATTGATTTTCTCCTATGTTTTGTAGAGGTGGTGTTGCTAAGGATAAGGGCTATTCAGTGGCTAGTAAAGGACTTCAAGGGCGGAACCCAGATGTTGATTCCCTATATCTAGGTAATATACCTACAATCTTTTCCACATATCTTGTCACGCCCTGACCCGGATTCCAGGCCTCGAGCACGTGCACAGATCGGCCGTACCCAAGTAGAGACACACATCACTCGGATACAAGGCCTAGGTAAATCAAAACATTCAATAGATAATAAAAAATATCCAAATAACCAGAGTCTACAGGGGAAATAAGATAATAAGGGTTCAGTCATCCTACATAAGTCAAGGCCCTACAAGGGTCCTATAAACATAAATCTCACACTCAAAGAAAATACGAGGTCCTCGAACCTCTGCAACGATATCCCTATCCTTCGCGCAATACCTGAGTCCGAGTCACCTACTCCTCAGGATCTGGAAAAAAGAGAGAGAAACAAGTGGATGAGCTTTCGAATGGAAAGCTCAGTAAGTACCCCGCAGGGATCACAATGAAAACATATCCAACACAACAGATGATAAGTGAAATAAACATATCGAACAAACATCCAAACAAGCCAAGTAAGTGGGGACCACGCCCCTCACTATCCAAACCCTAGGAGTCTCAAACCTACCACCATAACTAACAACGGTAGGGACCCCTAATGCAACGACACCCCTCAGACTCTGGAAGAAAATTCCAAAGAAAACTCAACAGGTATTCCTTGGTCAGCATCATCAGCCTAGCTCGGTTAGAAACGACCCTCCGGTTATGAGTCGGTAGTGCCACCTCTCGTACGTGTCGACATGATCAGCGAATCAATCCCACTAACAGGCTGGAAGGTATCCTCCCTCTAGTATGGAAAGCCAGAACGTCAGAGTGTCCTCGGCCCTGGACATTCTACAATAGAGCCCCCACGCTCCATTGATCTGGGCAGTAGAACAGAACTCCGCTGGTACACACCTACTCGGCCAGCGCAGCGCACAAGTACACATGTGCCCATGGTCAAGTATCGATTAACAGGAGGGCATGCCTAGCGAGCATTTCAACAAACAGATAGTGAAATTGACACTCACCCAACCAGGCGGAGCACAGGCTCACGTGTTTCCATGATCACGTGCCGATCAACGGACGGTCATGTTCAGTAAACACTATCCCAAACATATCAACCATACAAATATAATAATGAAGCAATCCAACAAGACAAATGTCTACTATGTGTATGCAATCAACAACGAGATCATCTAAATCAATAAGAAGGCATGCTAGAACATAGCAATCAACAAAGCCAATAAAACCCATAATTATGTGGAAACTAGGCAAGAGTAACTTACACAAGTATGAAATTAAAGAACGAAAAAAAATCATCCAATGATAGGGGTACTAGGTAGAAGTACTTAACTCTATCAAGACGACTGGAATCACACAAGGCTCCCTCTTGACGTGTTCCTGCGCTCCATATCGGTATCTTGTAATAGTAACAACGGTGTCTTAGACCCATTCCAAATATCAAGTAGCTAATTAACCTCACTCACTTCTACCGGGTCGAAGGCCCAGCAACTTCTAACCCCATTTAGTGAAATAGTCTAACGTTTGAGCTAACTCAACCCATTCATAGTAAAAGGAATGCATTAAAACACCCTAACTATACATTCATCAAAATGTCGGCTTTTTAATTTATAACCAACAAATCTAGCTAGGCTCTTAGACACCTGCCTGCATCATTTTTATATGTTTAAATATACCCCCAAGCTATAGGAATGATCTGAATTGAATTCTGAGTCTTTTGGAGAAAAAGAAGGGTCAAAAATCACTATTAATATTAAGGCATAATTCTGACAATTCTGCACAATTAGAAAGAACTGCTCGTATCTTATAATCCAGAAGGCTGATCTTGTTGATCTAAGATTCATGAGATAGATCTTTTTCTAATCTTTCTAACAGTATGTTATACACCCCGATCGAGGAAATATAAATGACCAAACTATCCCTCGAAAGGGACAGCCAGCTGCAGGCCATTAACTTCCCATTTCACTGATTCCTTATTAGCAATTTGCACAACATAAGTTAGTGAATTGCATTAGCTTATTCTAGCATACAATCTCATAAGAAAATTTGAATATAATATATTCCAGAAAATAGGTTCTAAACAAAAGACAACTATCCAACATTCAGAGCAGAACGAACACTCGTTACTCTTGGAAAGAGTGATTGATCATTGGCCCTTCCAATATACCCATTAGCATTTTTTTCTTTCAAATTACATATTTTCACGGACAAAGCATCCCATTATTTCTCCAATGACCATTAATTTATTTAATGAATGAAACCTTTAAGCTCCCACTTACAGTTCAATTCATATAGTCTTCTCAAGGATTTCTTTAAATCAATTAACATAGCATCAAAGGAAAAAAGAGAAAAAGAAAGAGGTCGAGACTCACTTAGAGCTTCACGTTGGATCTCTTCGAAGAAGATGGGAAAGGTAGGTTCAAATAGTTGGCCCTCTCCTTCTCCTTGCTCTTGTCCTCCTCCGTCTTTGCTTGCAGGAGCACGCCGACTCCGACGAGTTGTGCCGCCATTGAATAGTAAAGGAAAAGTCATTAGGGTTTTTCTATAGAGAATGTAAAGAAAGGGCGGTGGCTTGAAAGAGGACTGAAGAGTCATACCCCGGTTTAGGTTTAGGGCTTTTGATGTTAAATAACAAAATTTAGATATTACCTATTTGCCCTTCTAGTTAAACCACTATCTCAAACCATCGATTCAAGTAATCAATCAAGTGACATTCATCTCATGCATGAGATGTGGATTTTTAGTAAAGAACCCCTAGGCTCTTTTAAAATTATCACACTAGTAAATTATCATGCTAGTTTTCATTTGGTTATTTAGTAAAGAGTCCCTGAACTTTTCTCCAAATTATAATATGAGCCCAACTTAAATTCCATATAGCTCATGCATATAGATAACGTGGACTTTTGCACTAAACCCAGAACCAATTTTTTTGCCATGCAAGTCATTCCTTTGACAATCCCTTTGAGAAGCCAATTTCTCACTTAAACCCCTCTCTTCTCATGAATTTACATATAGGTCCTTGATGACCCCAATTAACCTTAATTAAGGAATTAACAAATTTAATCCCTATTTTCATATAAAATCCAATTAATTTCAAATACGGGGAGTTTTTTTAATTAACTAATTAATTAAAGAATAATTAGGAAACAATTATTCCATAAAAATCCTGGATTTTACATATCTTTGTGTGTCGAGTGAGGCATTAATGATCCCTACACAATGCCCTGCCCATAGATTATATGGTCATATCTCTATGTCGTAACACACACGTCTGTCACATCGATCTTCCACCCTATGATACTAATACCATACATACACACATATCTCTATGCATGCATGGCTATAGATTTGTCATCGTCTCTCGACGCATGATTAATAATAAGCATTAGTCATAGGCACATCCAAGAGCAACGCTAACATGCAAAACATAGGATAATATAGATTCAAGTCATAGGATTCATACAACCCTAGAAAAAGGTGTTCAAGCTAAAAACATAAATATAAAAAGCAAAGTACTGCAAATTACAAAACAAATATTCATGGTTAGATACAAAGGAGAGTCAAAGTAATGATTAAACGATAAAGAGTGGCTTCTTTTCTATGTGTAGAGCTTCTTCCCGCGAGGTTTTGTGGTCCTACTGATAAGTGTTTATTTGATCATAATTTAATGTCATATTCATTCACATTTATGTACGATTTGCATGCCACTTGATGAAATATAGCCCAAATTGGTACTGAATAAGTGTTATTTTTCATAAAAAAAAAGCATAATGGACATGTGCCTAGAGAAAGGGAGGCTTTCGAAGGTGAATTTGAGGCCAAAAGAAGGATTTCTGGAACCTATATGGTACCATATGGTTTCCAATACGACCCATATGGAGCAAGGCAGCAGAGCGAGCCCTTCTCTGAGTTGCCAGATGACTGAACGAGGTTGCATATGGTCTCGTACATAATACATACGGGCTCATATGAGCCCGTACAAACCTGGAGATATGGAATGAAGAAGCCATGCGAGCTCATACGGTCCTGTATGAGATCTCGTATAGCCCTTTGTCTACCCCGACTGATATTACACAGTGGGCACAAGTGAGGGCAGCACATGTCACACAATTTTGTATTTCACTAAACCCTATAAATACTGACTTTGAGGGTTTAGTATGGAGCTTTTGGATACTATTGAATATCTTGGGATCATTGGCAATCTCCCATCCATTTGGGAAGAAGCTTCATCGGAGGTCCAATCTCTAGAAGCCACAAACGGTGGAGGGAATAACATCTCGCTTTATGTTTATTTCCTTCATTTATCTCTTTGTATTGGATTTGTGTTCCCCTTCAATGGAGAACTAACTTTCTAGATTCTTGGGTAGAGCTGTCAAAACGGGCTTAGCCCGTCGGGCAGGCCCGCCCCGCCTACAAAAATAGGTGGGTTGGGCTGGTCTTTTGTAGGCCCGCTTGGTAGCGGGCCTAAATGGGCCGAGCCCATCACGTCCACCAAAATCTTTTTTTTTCCACCTACTTTGTCTCATTTTATGCCTATGTAATGAAATGGGCTACAACCCATTATTCTTTGATTTACTCCTTTTTATCAATATCTAATTTTTTTTTTCCATTCTCCCATCACTTATCTGCAAATAGATATATGCATGTTGAAAGTAAATTATGCTAAGACCCATACCTGATAAAATTAGTTATGAGACCACTTCGTTTATATGCACTCTTGTGAAAGATAGCATGCCCACTGTACCTTCTCTCTCTACTTTTGAACCCAACCCTTTATTTTTCTTTCTTTCTCCATCTCTCTTTCTCCTCCTCATACTACCTTACCTTAAGAGAACTGAGACTTTTCTCATTTCTTCTTCTTAAACCCAACAGTTAACAAAACTTTTAATGATTATGGAGACATCCATTCTTGCTCTTCTTGTTATTGAACCCACTTCCTTTGCAATTAAAACCAAAATAAAAGGTGTGTATATGCTTGAGAATCACCACCGTTTCTTCTTCCTTTCTTTGCTTTGTTCATATGTTTTATTCTCAAGTTAATTCTCAACACTAAGGATATTTGTTGGGGTTCAAGTCTTTCTTCTCAAAGTTTACTGGACCTTTATCATAGAAGTATGAAGAACATATTCTACTTACCAACCAGTTCCAGAGCTCTTGCGAGAGCTTTACAACCTCTTAGTTCTTCATTCTCCTAAGAATAAGACATAACTAGAGTTAGGAAAGAGAGCAAAGCAAAGGAAACGATGTAAGCTTCTTAGTTCGGTTTTACCAGACTCCGACAACTACTAGCTCTTCCCTCAGAATGATGAAATAGTAGTTCACCCGCACGGATTCTTACTGAAGACAGGGAGAGAACACTCACTCAGGGCAGCCTCTTGGTAATGCTTCCCTTTCTTTTATAGGCATGGAAAGGTGGTGGCTTATGTTGCCTCGAGTTCATGCTTCTTCGCTGATGAGCAACGATTCTCGGGCCACGTGGGCAATCCAAGGAAAAACCAAGAAGATCTTGGTTAGCTCTTGACGTGATGACGCGTGGCACCGTCGTCTGCTTGTCGAGTTACTCAGAGAAGAAGCACAAGCGCTTCGTAATCGATAACCCGTGAGATGGACGGTGGATGTAGGATGGAAATAACAAGTTCAAATTGCTCAAGTCACAACTGACCGTGAAACCAAATTAATTAAATCTCAACCGTTTGTTTTCAACACCTGCATGGTAGTGAATATTTTGTTGTAAACCCCCTAATCTTTTCCCATGTTACATGTAAGTCTCAACATTGTGAGATGGTCTTTTTAGTAAGTAGTCCCCATACTTTTCACTATTTACAAACCTATCTCTTCATTATAACTTAAACTTTTTCCAAGAAAATTAATGAAACATTATTAAGGCTTAAGTACACCATAAAAGAGTGGTGATTACAATCTTCCCCTCTTACAAAAATTTCGTCAGTGAAATTTGTTTCTCGTTACTAGTTAAATAATTCTGGATAATGTCTCCTCATGCTATCTTCGAGCTCCCAAGTAGCTTCCCAGTCGGAATGATGGTTCCATTGAACTTTAACAAATGGGATGATCCGACTTCTCAATCGTTGCTCTTTATGGTGCAGAATCTCTACAGGTCGTTCTTCATAGGTCATATCTTCTCGAATTTCCACTAGTATGTGGTGGATCACATGAGATGGATCAGAAATATATTTTGGCAATATGGAGACATGAAATACATTATGAACCTGCATCAAGTCTGGAGGTAAAGCTAATTTATAGGCAACCGCTCCAACTTGTTCCAAAATCTCGAAAATGCCGATATAGCATGGGCTAAGCTTTCCATGCTTCCCAAATCTCATGATCCCTTTCATTGGTGACACCTTTAGAAATACTGCGTCACCTACCTGAAATTCTAACTTAGAGCGACGTTTGTCGGCATAACTCTTTTGATGACTTTGAGCGATCTTTAGTCTCTCCTGGATCAGTTTGACATTTGCTTCAGTTTCCAAGATAATTTCTGGTGCGACAAGCTTTTGCTCTCCCACATCATCCCAACATATGGGTGTTCGGCACTTCCTCCCTTATAAAGCTTCATATGGTGCCATTTGGATACTTGCCTGATAACTGTTGTTATAGGCAAACTCAGCTAAAGAAAGATGTTGATCCCAAGAGCCCGTAAAATCCAAAGCACATTCTCTCAACATATCTTCCAATATTTGAATAGTCCTTTGAGATTTTCCGTCTGTTTGAGGGTGAAATGTTGTGCTGAATGCTAGACAGGTGCCTAATGCCGTATGTAGGCTTTCCCAAAATCTCGAGACAACTCGAGTATCACGATCTTAGGTGATCGTTACAGGTATTCCATGTAGTCTTACAATATGCTCAATGTATAACCAGGCTAACTGCTCCAATGTAATACCTGTCTTCAGTGGTATAAAATGTGCAGACTTGGTTAGTCGGTCCACAATTACCCATACAAACTCATGACCCCGTTGAGTACGAGGTAACCGTGTCACGAAATCCATAGTGATATGCTCCCACTTCCATTCAGAAATGGGTAATGGCTGTAGTAGTCCTGCTAGTTTTTGATGCTCTGCTTTAACTTGTTGACACGTAAGACACCGTGCCACAAATTCTGCAATTTCACGTTTCATGTTTCTCCACCAAAAGTGATCTTTCAAATCTCTATACATCTTGGTACCTCCTGGGTGGATTGCATAGCGTGAATAATGAGCCTCTTCCAGTATATCCGTCTTCAGATCTTGAATATTGGGTATGCATATTCGTTCTCCAAACCTAAGTGTTCCGTCTTTATGTACTCGAAACTTAGTATGTACACCTTGTTCAATTTTGTTCTAGATCTTTTGCAGAGTTGGATCTTGTACTTGACTTGTTTGAATTCTATTCCGCAAAGTAGGTCGTATATGCAGGCTAGCCAGGCGGACCTCCATGTCCGGCAACACAACCTCCAATTCTAACATTCTCATTTCTTCTAGCAAAGGTTTTTGTGTAGTCAGAAGCACGACAACTCCATAATTGGATTTCCTACTTAGAGCATCAGCTACCACATCAGCTTTGCCCGGGTGGTAGTGAATACTTAGATCATAGTCTTTAATCAATTCCAACCATCTTCGTTGTCTCATATTCAATTCTTTTTGGGTGAAAATGTATTTCAGACTCTTATGGTCCGTATACACTTCACATGGTTCCCCGTAAGGGAAATGTCTCCAGATTTTCAATCCAAATACAACCGCTGCTAGTTCCAAATCATGTGTAGGATAGTTTTCTTCATATGGTTTCAACTGTCGTGAAGCATAGGCAATAATCGTCCTTTTTGCATTAAGACACATCCCAAGCCCGTCTTACACGCGTCGCTATAGACGGTGTATCCGCACCCATTCCGTAGTATAGCAAGGATTGGTATAGAGATCAATTTATGTTTCAATTCTTGAAAACTTCTTTCACAAGAATCTGACCAGATGTATGGGGTCTTCTTCCGAGTTAACTTGGTTAAGGGTACCGCTAACCGTGAAAAACCTTCTACGAACCTTCTGTAATACCGGGCTAACCCCAAGAAACTTCGAATTTTACGAATCGTTGTTGGTCTCTTCCAAGCAACAACTGCCTCCACTTTCTTGGGATCTATAGAGACTCCATCCTTACTAATAACATGTCCCAAGAAGGCCACACTGTCCAGCTAAAACTCACACTTGGAGAACTTGGCGTATAATTGATGTTGTCTTAAGGTTTCAAGTACTACTCTCAAATGCTCCATATGGGCCTCCCAGCTATGTGAGTAAATCAAAATATCATCAAGGAAGACCACCACGAATTGATCTAGATAACGATTGAATACCCTGTTCATCAAGTCCATAAATACCGCTGGAGCATTAGTAAGCCCAAACGGTAGTACCAAGAACTCATAGTGCCCATAACGAGTTCTAAAAGCACTTTTTGAAATATCCTCCCCTTTGATATGCACTTGATGATATCTGGATCTTAGATCAATTTTATAAAACACTTGTGCCCCTTGTAGCTGATCCAGAAGGTCATCAATTCGAGGTAGAAGGTACTTGTTCTTAATTGTTACCTTATTCAATTCCCTATAATCAATGCATAACCTTAATATCCCATCTTTCTTTTTCACAAATAGTACTGGAGCTCCCCAAGGTAATACGCTTGGACGGATAAATCCCTTCTCTAATAACTCTTCCAACTGCTTCTTGAGTTCTTTTAGCTCCGCAGGCGCCATTCTATAAGGGTTTTAGAAATAGGAGCTCTACCCAGGACTAAGTCGATAGTGAACTCCAACTCTTGTTCCGGAGGTAACCCTGGCAAGTCTTTTGGAAATACATCCGGATTTTCACTCATAATTGGAATATCTGGGACAGTAAGATTACACTCTTTAACCTCAGAAATTGAAGCCAAAAATCCCAAGCAACCACTGTCAAGTAGTTTCCATGCCCGTATGGAAGAAATTTCTTTGACCAACATGAAATCCTCGTTACCACAGAAGGTAAATTCCTCCATGTTTGGTATCTTAAAGTGGACCATTTTCCTGTGACAGTCCACTATTGCATA
This sequence comes from Dioscorea zingiberensis, assembly GCA_026586065.1. Taxonomy (NCBI): domain Eukaryota; kingdom Viridiplantae; phylum Streptophyta; class Magnoliopsida; order Dioscoreales; family Dioscoreaceae; genus Dioscorea; species Dioscorea zingiberensis. The sequence continues at coordinate 18,226,179 of CM048824.1, read as the reverse complement.
AACGGAAGAAAGCCAGTCCATCCTGAGAATGGTGTCATAATCTCTCATATCTATCAAATGCAAATTCACTAGTAATTGACGACCCTTGATTATCACGGTACATGCTGAGGCTATTCTATTAACAATCCTCGTGACTCCTAGTGGGGTCTCCACCTATAACTCGTAGGGCTGCTCAATCACTGGTAACGAATGTTACCGAGCAAATATCGCACAAACAAACGAGTGGGTTGCCCCAGGGTCAAATAAAGTCCATGTATAACAGGAATTAACTGCAATCGTACCTTCAACAACCGCGTGAGAAGCCTGTGCATCCTCTTGAGTCAACGCAAACACCCGTCCCTGGGTAACTGGTCTTTCTTGCATAGATGACTGATTAAAGGAAGACGGTCCGACTATTGTGTCCACTTTCCCTTTGCAGTCCCCAGCAGTCTGTCGTGGCACGCCAGAAGATCTTTGCAGTCGGGTCGACGCTCCCGATGCTCCTTGGCCGGTTTCCTGACCTGGTGAGCGCTGAGGGCACTGTGCTATAAAATGCCCAGGGTTGCCACACCTAAAACAAGTACCGATAGCTTTACGACATTCTTCTTGTTTGTGTGGCCCCCCACAAGTGTAATATTTCAAGGGTTTTGAGACACTAACAGAAGACCCTTTATCTTCTGTCCCTGATAAATTGGTTGAAGGTCGTTTGTATGGTTGAGACCGACTCTCAGACCTTGATTGTCCAGAATTATTTCCTGATGACTTATTATGGCGCCAGTTCTGTCCTTTATTTTGTTGTCGTTCCTTCTTCTCTGGCCTCTGGGTTTCCTGATAAACAACATCAATGTTTTTTGCTCGAACTACCATTTCAGCATAGCCGATACTCATGAACCCTGCCAAAGCCCTTCATATTGATGCGCGCAACCCGCCCTCAAATCTATGTGCCCGAGTTAAATCATCAGGTACCAAGGAAGGGGAAAATCTAGCCAAACGGTCGAACTCTGTCTCATACTGTTCAACCGTCATTGTTCCCTAGGTTAGTTGTCCAAACTGGCTTTCCATCTGCGCTATTCTGCCTTGTGAAAAATATTTAGCGTAAAAAGCTTCCCTGAACTCCCTCCAGGTATGAAAAGGAACTCCCTTCCGAATTCGTATCTCTCCATGAAACCAATCTTCTGCACTTCCTTGTAACAGAAAAGTCGCAACTCGAATGCGCTCTGTATCCTCTGTCTGCATCACTTCAAAAGTCTTTTCGATGTCATGAATCCAATGCTCTGCATCCTGTGGATTAGAAGCTCGTTCAAACGGAGTGTTGACTGTTCTCTTGAAGTCTCCCAATACCCCTTTACCATTTTTATATGTAGTAACGGGTGATGGCCGTTGTTGCCTTTGGTGTTGTCGTTGATCCTATACCAAACCCACTACTTCCCATACTAACTCCATCATAGACATGGGAGGCACATTCCCTTCCCGGTTAGGATTAGGTCTTCTCGAGGTTGCATTCTCAGACTAGGCGGGAGCTTCTGGTTCCCAATTCATCTCCATAGAGAATGGGTATAATTTCCTGAGACTATCCTTATCCTGTTGTCACATAAATAGCAACAACGTCACACAAAGATATATGGATAGCGCATAATACTACATAAATATATACAAAAAGACACTCCACATATGCACTCTATACGACGGTAACGTATCGCTTACCGTTACGTACAAAAGTGTCCATCTACACACAATAGAGACGACGGTAGCGCATCGCTTACCGTCACATACAAAAAAGTCTATATACATATACACACTATACTAAAAGCATGAACGTCCGACCATGTCAGAAAGCATCCTATCACAAAATCAATACTGGGGAGCTGATGGACTATAGTAGGGCTCTCCTTCCCCAGAGTGGGGATACTGTGTCTGTCCCCAAAACCGTACGTCTCTGCTGGTACCCGGAAGGTCCATCGGACACTGCGTTGCCTGATGGAACGCAGCAGCACAAGTCATACATGGACCTAAAACATATCTACAATTAGTCGCCTGGTGACCGACTCGACCATATAAAGGACATATAGGGGCCCTACAAGAAGTCATCGGATGATATCCTCCACAAGAATTGCATCTCTCAACTGCTCGTGCCTGCGATCCCTCAGCCCTGTACCCTGAATATGCATGAAGTCCCTGGTCACGAGTCCGTGTCTGGCTCTCAAGGCCAACTCCCAAAGTCCGTTGGACTTCACGGACGCGTGGGACAAGCGTCTACCCTTAGCAGAGTTCGCCTACAACAACATTTATCAGGCGAGCATCTAGATGGCGCCTTATGAGGCACTATATGGAAGGAAATGCCGATCACCGATCTGTTGGGGGGGAGGTAGGCGAGCTGAAGCTCGAAGAACCAGACTTCATTAAACGGACTGAGGAGCATGTCAGGATGATCCGGGAGAGGCTGAGGATTGCTTAGAGCCGTCAGAAGAGTTATGCTGATCGAAAACGCTCTCAGGTAGAGTTCCAGGTTGGTGATGCAGTGTTCTTGAGAGTGTCACCTATGAAGGGAGTCATGAGGGTTGGGAAGCGTGGGAAGCTCGCCCCACGCTACATTGGGCCCTTCGAGATCACGGAGCGGGTAGGAGCTGTGGCCTACAGATTGGCTCTACCCCCGGACTTGGCCCAGGTCCATAATGTGTTCCACATCTCCATGCTGAGGAGATACTTCCGTGATGACTCTCATGTGATCCAGCATATCCCAGTGGAGATTCATGAGGATATGTCCTATGAGGAGTAACCGATGGAGATACTGGGTCACGAGCAACGGCGGTTAAGGAACAGGGTGATCCCCTTCATGAAGGTAAGGTGGAGCAACCACACGGACCGAGAAGCAAACTAGGAACGGGAAGAAGATATGAGGAAGTGTTACCTAGAGTTATTTAACACCGAATGATATGGGTTGGGATAAATTTCGAGGATGAAATTTCTGTAAGGGGAGAGGATTGTAAAATCTGCACAGTTTATGGAATAATTAAACCCTTAATTTGGCCATAATCATTTTGAGTTAATTAAGAGTCTAATGGGGAATTTATTTGAAAATTCGGACCAAAAGATATATATATATATATATATATATATATATATATATATATATATATATATATATATATGGTTTGGTTAAAAGATATATTAATGCATAAATTATAGGAACACATTATATATGACTTGGCTATAAATTCATAGCTCATAAGATGGGTATCTTTATTATATATAAATAAATATAAACTCATTCCGATTGATTTGGCTGGGAGAAACTTTAAAAGCACAATTTGATTGATGGAAGTTAAGGAATGAATATATATCATATATATTTAAATATATTCATTAAGGAGGGAAAGGAATATTGAAAGATTGATGTGTATTAAATGAGTGATTTGATGGAAATGGTAGTATATATTTGTAAATACATATATACACATATGGCTTAGATAGGACATGCATTTAAAAGCATGATTGGATGGGAGTTAAAGATGGATATTTGTTATACATGTGGTTCAACGGAAGATCAAAGGAATGATTAAAAGAAACAAAGAGCCATGTGATACTATTCATGGAAGACAACCAGGGATACCTATGTAAACTTGAAAGCAAGTGGATGTTTTCACAAAAGTCACACAAGCTCATGCACAAATCTCTTATCACGTGATTTAAAATATCAATAGTAAGGGTAGGGGCCATGATTTGAAGGATATGATGAATGGGCACCTTTACGTGGATGATGTTGAAACCTGAGGGCTTGTACAAAAGAGAGGATGGGTTTTATTATCACCCACGCCAACATCTGGATAGTATGATCTCGACCGTATCGAAACCATCGGATTCACTGTACACCGCCGAAGCAACGCTGAGTGTGGTCGCCTTAAATCTCTGCCACCCTAGAGCCCATAACCATTGTCTCGTCGAGGTCAGTCTGTAGCATTTAAAGGAGCATGAACCCACGTATAAGGTCCACCATAGCTACCTTCCTCTCAAAAACATTCCCTTGTGCCCCGACAGAGCGAACACGACCTCCACCACGACCAACCAAGTGGAGGCTTGGGAGGCACGATGGGGAAGAAGCTCGGAACCAACCAAACCCCACCTTGGGATCTCCCCAGAGCTAGGGAACTCGGTGCGTTGGAACAGTCGAGACGGACCCTCGCGTGACTTACAACGCCAAGGACCCTCGCCTAGGAGCACCGTGAATAGTCTTTTTGGTAAGAATTCTAAACCTCCCTAAGAACCATTTGAGGAGGTGATGGGGTGAGGTAGTGCAAGTAGACTAGAGAGAGTTTTGCATGCACCGGCACTCAAGCTTTAGATACTATCATGAATGGTTGGAGATCACATGAGTTATTGGCATGTGGGATTAGTTATGAAATCATGACTAAACTAACCAAATATATAAGATAGAATGCATGGATTGTGTGGATAAAGGTTTAAATGGTCACTGTTGGATATGATTCATAATAGAACTAGGTTTATGTTTTAGAGTAGGATTATTATCTAGTTAGATAATGATAGTAATCTACTTTTAGATAAACTATGTTTAGGTTTTGGTTTGAGTCTAAGTAGTACATTGTTAGTCTCTATATATATGTCTTCATGAATAAAGTTTAACATTGTCCTCTTAATATAGATTCTTCCTCCACAATACTTCTCCAATACTTTCTTCTTTTTCTTTTGGCTTCCTCAACACTTGGTACCAGAGCTAAGGTTGAGAAGTTATGGCAAGCAACGGGAGCACCATCCAACCCTCTTTACCGATCTTCAAAGGGGAATCCTACGAGTATTGGAGTACAAAGATGAGGACCCTCTTCAAGTCATAGGATCTCTGGGATCTTGTGGAGCAAGGCTACACCAACTCTGAAGATGAAGTGAAGATGAAGGAGAACCGGCGACGGGATTCAAAGGCCTTGTTTTTGATCTAATAGGCCGTTCATGAATCCATCTTCCCTCGGATAGTAGCAGCCGAGACGTCCAAGGAGGCATGGACGACGTTGAAGACGAAGTTTCAAGGATCATCAAAGGTTTTGGTGGTGAAGCTCCAGACACTTCGACAAGATTTTGAGATTGCAACTATGAAGACGGGCGAGACGGTGCAGGATTACATCTCAAGAGTGATGACTATCATCAACCAGATGCGAGGGTATGGTGATCTGATCAAGGATCAAACGGTGGTGGCAAAAATACTTAGAAGTTTGTCTCCACATTTTGATCATGTTGTGGCGGCTATTGAAGAGTCCAAGGACCTGACGACCTACACAATCGATGAGCTGAGTGGAAGTTTGCAAGCCCATGAAGCCAGAATCCTCAGGCATGCAGAGAAGACTGAGGAGAAGGTCTTGAAAGTAGAAGGAGATGCGAATAGAGGCTGAGGAAGAGGCGACAGAAGCGCATCAAGAGGGAGGTTCCCTGGTAGAGGAGAAGGCAGAGGCAGAGGAAGACACACTGATGCAAGGCAGCAAGGTGAGAATAAGCAACACTACAACACTCAGAAGCAATACTACAACCCTCAGAAGAACAACAAGCAACACATTCAATGTCATTATTGCAAGCAGTTTGGCCTCATCAAAGCTGAGTGTTGGTACCAAAACAAGAGTGCAAATATGGCAGAAGAGAACAACGTAAGCAGTCTTTTTGTTACTCATAGTGATACTAACCCAACTAGTTCAAGTGTATGGCTTCTAGATAGCGGATGCTCAAACCATCTGACAGGAGTACGGTAGTTATTTGAGGAGTTAGATGAAACTCAGAAGCATACTGTGAGGTTGGGTGATGACAAGAAGATTGTAGTAGAAGGCAAAGGCACGGTGGCTCTCAAGTCATCAGACGGGAAGGTCAAGCTTCTAAAAGATGTGCAATATGCGCCGGGTATTGCTCATAATCTTCTAAGTGTTGGTCAATTAACGCACAGTGGCTATGTAGTGTCTTTTGTGGATACAAAGTGTTGCGTCCGAGACAAGCAAACTGGCTTTGAGGTCGCAACCGTTTAGATGACCTCAAATCGCATGTTTCCCCTCGAAGTCTCAACAGTTAGAAGCCTCGGTTTGATAGCAAAGCAAGGTGATGATTCCAATCTGTGGCATCTACATTATGGGCATCTGAATATATCAGAAGTTTGTAGTTGCTGAATCAGAAGAAGATGGTCAAAGGACTCCCACATATAGATGATCTTCCACTTTGTGAAGGATGCATCTATGGCAAGCAAAGCAGGTTGTCGTTTCCCTCAGATCAAGCATGGAGAGCATCAGTTCCACTAGAACTTGTACATGTTGATCTTTGTGGGCCAATGCAAACAACATCACTTGGAGGTAACTCATACTTCATCCTTTTTACTGACGACTATAGTAGGATAAGTTGGGTTTATTTTATCAAGTTAAAGTCACAAAGTTTTGAGTGCTTTCAAAAATTCAAAGCACAAGCGGAGAAGCAAACAGGGTGTTACATAAAGATGCTTCGATCTGATCGAGGAGGATAGTTTATGTCCAAGGAGATCACTAATTATTGTGAATATCAAGGCATCCGAAGACAATTGACGGCTCCTTACACTCCACAACAGAACGGGGTCGCAGAGATAAAGAACAGAACGGTGGTGGAGATGGCTTGAAGCATGCTGCATGAGAAGAATCTTCCAAACGACTATTGGGTCGAGGTTGTAGCTACGGCTGTGTATATTCTCAATCGTTCACCAACAAAAGCAGTAGGTGATGTCACTCCTTTTGAAGCTTTCACAGGTATGAAACCTTCTGTCAGACACTTAAAGGTATTTGGGTGTGTGGCTTATATCTTGAACAATGCTAACTCTCATCAGAAGCTTGATGCTAAATCTCAAAAGGGTATTTTTATTGGGTATTGTTTGGAAACAAAGGGGTATAAGTTGTACAACCCTATCACAAAGAAATTAATTGTGGGAAGAGATATTATTTTTCATGAAACAAAAAGTTGGAGTTGGGAGGAATCACCAGAGGAGCAGAACATCCGTATTGAGATAGCACCAACAGCATCCAGCAACAGCCCAACCCATCTCCAAAGCGGTCAAGAGGGTTGTTCCACACATCCAGCTGGTCAACCCACACCTCCAGCCAGCAGGTCAGCCGGTTGCTTTAGCCCAGCAGCACCTGGTCAACATTACAATAGCCCAGCTCATGCTTCAGCCGGTCAACACGCGCCTGGTCAACTGCAGCTCCCCACACCTCTTGAAGCACACCATAGTATCAGGCCAGCTTCTGCGCACCAACACACTCCAGCAGCTGGCCAACCTGGCAGCTGGTCAGCACCGGGTTAGCACCAAAGAAATCAGCACTCCAACAGTCTTTCAACGCCACCAGAAGCCAGCCTCTAAAGCAGATCAAGCCAGTCAACGCCCTTTGGTCAACATCACAGCCAGCACAGTTCTGCAGCAAATCAAAGTGATGAGTCCCCAAGCAGCAACTCAAATTCGGAATTTGCGCGTGGCAAAGTTCGATCTCTTAGAGAGATCTATGAAGACCCAAGAAGTTCTTTTTCTGGTGATGTTCGATCTCTCGAGGAGAGATATGAAGACTGTTCTTTTGCTCTTTCTGTTTCAGATCCTGTCTCCTATAAAGAAGCTGCACAATGGGAAGAGTGGGGAGAAGTAATGTTAGATGAAATGAAAGCCATCCAAAAGAATCAAACTTGGGAGTTATCAGATTTACCAGAAGGGAAGAAAGCTGTAGGTCTGAAGTGGGTGTTCAAGACCAAGTTGAATGCAGATGGGTCTCTACAGAAGTATAAAGCTCGCCTTGTGGCCAAAGGCTATGCACAGCAACAAGGAATTGATTTTGAGAAAACCTTCTCACTGGTGGCCCGTTTTGAGACGGTAAGAGTGTTCCTCTCAATTGCTGCACAACAACAATGGACTATTCATCAATTGGATGTGAAGTCCACCTTCCTCAACAGTGAACTTCAAGAGGAAGTCTATGTTACATAGCCTGAAGGATTCATAGTTGAAGGAAAAGAACACAAGGTGTATAAGTTGAGAAAAGCTCTTTATGGATTGCGGCAAGCGCCTCGGGCTTGGTATAGCCGTATAGATACCTTCTTTTTAGACAATGGGTATGAAAGAATTGAGATAGAACCAACCTTGTACAGCAAGAGCAAGGTAATGATCTATTGGTGATCTGTCTATATGTTGATGATATTATTTGCATGGGCTCTCACAGGCATTGGTTCAGGAGTTCAAACATAAAATGATGACCACATTTGAGATGAGTGATCTCGGCTTGCTTCAATATTTCCTTGGTTTGGAGGTTAAACAAGACAAGGACGGCATCTTTGTGTTCCAAAGAAGGTATGCTCAAGATTTGCTCAGAAAGTTTCAGATGATGCATTGCAATAGTGTGGACACACCCATGAATGCAAGAGAAAAGCTTCAAGTGAATGACGGTGCAGAGAAGGCTGATGCAATGGTGTATAGAAGTCTTGTTGGTGGGTTGCTCTATTGGACCCACACAAGACCTGACATCTCCTACTCAGTGGGTGTCATCTCAAGATTCATGAGCTCTCCTTCACGACAGCATATGGGAGCTGCAAAGAGAATTCTCAGGTATATTGCGGGAACTCAAGACTATGGGATCATGTATAGGTGTGTGCAAAATTTCAAATTACAAGGTTACACAAATAGTGATTAGGCCGGATCAATTGAGGACAGAAAAAGCACTTCAGGAAGTGTGTTCTTGTTGGGATCAAGTGCAGTCACATGGAGTTCAAAAGGCAAGAAGTTGTGGCTCTCTCAACAGAAGCAGAGTATATAGCTGCAACATCAGCAGCTTGCCAAGCAGTGTGGCTCAAAAGACTTTTATCAGATTTCAAACAAATACAAGCCGGGCCGACACAAATTCTGTGTGACAACAAGTCAACCATCACTATTGCTAAGAATCCTACTTTCTATGGCAGAACTAAACATATAGACCTTCGATATTACTTTATTAGAGGTCTAATCGCAGATGCAGAGGTTACTTTGGATCACTGTAGTACCAAGGAACAAGTAGCTGATATTTTCACAAAAGGGTTATCAGTTCAGAAGCATGTCTATCTATGTTCCTTACTTGGAGTTTGTAGTTATGAATCAAGGGGGAGTGTTGGATATGATTCATAATAGAACTAGGTTTATGTTTTATAGTAGGATTATTATGTAGTTAGATAATGATAGTTATCTACTTTTAGATAAACTATGTTTAGGTTTTGGTTTGAGTCTAAGTAGTACATTGTTAGTCTCTATGTATATGTCTTCATGAATAAAGTTTAACATTGTCCTCTTAATATAGATTCTTCCTCCACAATACTTCTCCAATACTTTCTTCTTTTTCTTTTGGCTTCCCCAACAGTCACAAAGCTTGGAAACATGAAGAGTTTGGACCTATGGAAGAATCAGGGCCATTAATAAAAGAGGTTAGTGGGAGGAACTCATCTTTAGACTTGTGAACTTGATAAGAACCATTGGAGGTTAAGTTGGTGTTGATGCTCTTTAAATGGGTGGGTACTCACTGGCAGCCTACGGCCCACTCCTATGAATGGGGGCACCATTACGGGTAAGGTTGAATAGATGAAAGAGAGTATTAATGGGCCACGGTCCATAAATTTGTAGGGATGAGAATGTATTAGTCGACCTTATTATAAGCGTGGGTAAGGGGAGTAGTATTAGGAGTATAATTGTTATATGTCAGAAAATATATTAAGATATACTCTATTACCATATACCGGTACAGAATCGAAGGTCACATCGGGAGAGCCACCAAACGGGTGTTAGACACTTCTGCCCTTTAATGTAAGTGCCTTTGGCTCCCTTTCCTTTATCATGTTGATTACTAATCACATGCTTGTGCGCTTCCAATCATTGGTTGATCGTTTCTTGGTTTGTTAATGCCATTCATACCTATTTGACGCTTTGGAATATTGCTCCTTGATTTCATGCTTGATTGACTCATTGGAGTATTATCTTGTTGATTCCATGTTTGTGCATGTGTGTGTGGTTGTATGGTATTTCTTTGTCATTCGATATGTGTTACTCTTGTGGAATCTTCTGCCCGGATCAGTGGAGCGTGGGGGCTCCTGTGGAGCATTCGGGGCTGCGGACACCCTGGCGTTCTGATGGTTCCATGCCATGGGGAGGATACTCTGGTCGTCCACCTGTCAGTGGGACGATACACTGGCCGTGTCGACACGTATGAGGGGTAGCGCTACCGATTTCCGATCGAGGGTCGATACCAGTTCAGGCTAACGGCTGACCGGGGGATACTTTGAGAACCTTATTTGGACTATCACTTTCCCAGGGCTTGAGGCCGTTGCTACGTTAGGAGTCCCTATCTTTGATAATTCTTTGTGATAGGGTTGAGACTCCTAGGTGGTTGTTGGCATAGGGTGCTGCCCTACTTTCTTGGTTTAGTCATGAGATTGATTTGCTTTACTTGCTTATTCCTTATACATGACTTGTTTATGATCCCTGATGGGGTACTTACTGGGCTTTCCTTTCGAAAGCTCATACACTTGTTCTCACCTCTTTACAGATCCCGTGGAGGAGCAGACGTGAGCTACCGAAGCTGTACGTGGGGCCTTGGGATTGTCGATGAGGTTGGCTACCCCTAATTTCATTACTATGAGTGAGGACACTTGTGATTTGGCCCATGCTGGCCAGTTATGTACTTGACAATATAGGGTACCTGTACCCTTAGGATTTATCTTCCGCTGATATTCTCTTACTTTATATTCATGATTTTACTATTCCGGTGCATATGTGTTATTGCTTTATGATCACTTAGGCCTTGTATCCGAGTGGGTACTGCCGGTCTGCTCACGTGCCCGAAGCCCGAGATTTTGGGGTCGGGGCGTGACATTTTCTGTTCAACTTCTCTTTCATGCTCAACTACCCTTAATAGCTCAACCACCCTTTCTTGTTTAGCCAACCTTTTCTGTTTAGCTTCTCTTTCATGCTTAGCCCCGTTAATAGCTCAGCTACCCTTTCTTGTTCAGCCAACCTTTTCTGCTCAGATTCCTTTTATTTCTCAACTAACCTTTCTTGCTCAGCTTCCCTTTCTTTCTTATCCAACCTTTTTTGCTTAGCTTCCCTCCCTTTCTTAGCCAAACTTTCTTGCTCAACAACTTCACCTCTACTAGAAAACTGGGTACCCTTAGATTTCTTCTTGGGTTCACTCTTCCTCTCAACCTGACTGCACTCACCCCCAACAGTATCATTAATCTCTTCTATCATAACCGATAATTTATGTGGCACAATTACTAGTTTTTTAAGTTCAGAAAGTGTCAAATGGTGAACATAAAGGTCTATCTCACTATGAAATGACCCAAAGACACACATATTATAAACACTTTGATCATTTTCTATTGTCCTAAGGCAATTATGAAATTCTTTAAAAGCCAGCATCCACTTATATAGAACAGGGCCTTCAACTCCAAGCTCCTACATTTTTTTTATTTATCTAAGACTATCACTGATATTGCATCCTAGTTTACCTCAATAACCTCTACATCTCCATCATAGTATCCCCATTCCCCATACCACAATTATAATGCAATTTTAGATCAAACGAATAGTTTAGTTCCTCTGTATACTCTGTAACAATGGAATTTGAGGATTAGCAGGGCAAATTCTACCCTAAACGCAAAGCAATTAACATAAACCCTAACCAACAATTATAAACTAATTTCTTCCTTAAACCTTAACAAGTAAGAACCGCAGGTCCCTCTAGTTTGTCGGAACAATGAAAAGTTAAGGGACTCGACAAAATTTACTCTAGATTACCCTAAATTAACCTAAATTACTGATCTGGTGTCGTTTTCCCTTTCTCCGGTGACATGCCTTTCGATTTTGTCATCTGCCAAGAAACTCTAGATAAGAGGGAGCGTTGAGATTTGGGTTTTCAAACCGGAGGCGAGGTGTCGAGGTGAGACAAGGCAGCAGAGAGGTGACGAGCGAGGCCAGACTGCACAGCGACGAGCAAGGAGAAATGACGAGTGGGGCGAGACGCGACGAGGAAGCGTTGAGATTTGGGTTTTCAAACCGGAGGTGAACGACGAAGAGCGCGTGCAGTCGAGTGAGGAGTGAGCGTTTATACCCTTTAAGGGGGGGAATGACTCAGCAGGTGGGAAATGAGTAAGCATGGTGAGTAAGCCCTTACACCGCCATATCAGCTTCGCTTTAACCGGCAACCGGCCTGAGGGACTATTTTGTTACAAGTTTAAAGTTGGAGGATATTTCTATTACAAAGTAAATGTTAGGGACCATCATGGGAGAGATAGTATAGTTGAGGGACTTCCTGTGTAATTAACTCATCTTAGGAATCAATAGAAATACAAAGCTTCCTACAAAAACTCTCTTGAGTTCTTGCTTTTCTCCTCTAAACCTCTAAGGTTGTGTTTGATTGACATTATTTTCCATGGAAAACTTTTCCACCTGTGATTTTCTAACTTTTTGGGCTGTTTGATTACTAAAATTTTCCATGGAAAACTTTTCCACAATCTTATCAGGTGACCTATTTTCCTTCAAATCTGTGGAAAAATTTTCCTCACCCAACAACTGGAAAATTTTTCCATGGAAAACAGATGGGTTATTTTGAAAAAATAACAAAATAACAAATGTTTTCCTCTCTCTCGAATTTCTCTCTCTCACGAGACAGGAACCCAAGCTCCCCACCCGCCGAGCTCTAATGAACCTCCGCAATCACGCGCTAGCGCTGACGCCAAACAACCAGTATATTCTCAACCGCAATCGCACACTGTCTGGCTTGGCTGCGTCCAGCCACAGGCCCCCAACAATCGTGCTATCTATTGCAACGATCGTGAGGCCACCTGCTCATTAGATACAAGGTTCTTTCGATTCTATTCTTTTTCATGTTTTTTTCTCTCTTTTTTTGTGATTTTCTGACATTAGCTTGATGAGTCGATGTATATTATTTCGATTAGGGATGGTCATGGAATTGCTTTCATTTGCTTTCGTGTAGTAGCCAACGTTTGATTACATTTTTTTTCTTTTTGTAGTTTTAATTGGTTTTGAAATACTTTGCTCACCGCTTATTCCCTGCATGAATTTGGGCCTTGGAATGTGCATACTTGTTCATTTTTAATCAGAAATGTAAACATAAAAGCTTACTATTTAAAATTTCTCTTGCTTATGCTTTAACAAGGATATTTATATGCATTCACAATCACAGTTTTAATTGATTTTGAAACAATTTGCTCGCTGCTTATTCCCTGCATGAATTTGGGAATTGGAATGTGCATACTTGTTCATCTTTCATCAGAAATGTAAACATTAAAGCTCACTATTTAAATCTTCTCTTGCTTATGCTTTAACAAGGATATTTATATGCATTCACAATCACAATTTTAATTGGTTTTGAAACACTTCGCTCGATGCTTATTTCCCTACATGAATTTGGGACTTGGAATGTGCAGACTTGTTCATCTTTCTTCAGAAATGTAAACATAACAACTTACTAGTTTAATCTTTAAACAATTTAAATCTTATCACTTGAACTTGAACTACAAAAGTGAACAATTTAGAAAACATAGATTAGTTTGAATTCATTGACAAACTTGTATTTGTTACTTCACTATTTCTATTGTTTAGGAGTAATTTAGAGGATAAACATGTTAATATCTCATAATCAGAATTGCATCTGTTGAAGGATAGTTTTTTTTTTTTCCAGAAAATCTCTATTTAAGGATCTAGATGTTCTAACAATAGTTAATAATCTGTTAAAAGCATAGTTTTCAGACCCGGCCCGGTCATTGACCCGGTCGAGGCTCAGATCCGCAGTCACTTGGGTCAATAGGTTCAACCGTCGAATTAGGTCGGGTCAATCTTTGGGTTAATAAAAATATTTTTAAATATTATTTTTAAAATTATAAATTATTTTTTAATGTGTAATAATAATAATTATCAAATAAATAACTTGAAAAAAATTCAAACCTAACATAACTTAAAAGTTAAAACCAATAGATAACAAAAACTTCAAAATTTCAATCTCCACATCAAACTAATCACAATAAAATTTTAAATTTAACTTCAAACCTAACTCAATCTAATATATAACAAAATTTCAATCTCCACATAACTTAATATTTTGGTTTCCATTGGAAAATAGAGAGAGAACAGTCAAAACAGAGAACAATGATATATACATAGAGAGAGAGAAGAAAAAAAAAAAAAACATATTTCCTTCAAAACTCAAAAGGAACAAATTCATCAGTTAAAAGTTAAAACAAACTCCATCTAAAGTGCAAAGCAGAGAACAATCAAACTAAAACAGATACTGGTCAGTCAAACTAAAACAGAGAACAATCAAACTAAAAACAGAGAAGCGAATACAAACAACAGCACAACAGCACATCATCACATCAGAATTCAACAAAACCAACCAAATCGTCCAAGCTCAGCGCAAATACAAACAACAGCACATAAATCAAATTTTCTGAAAGAAACGCTGATAAAGACAAACTCAACGCCAAACAAACAAGAAAAAAACAGAAGTTTCTGCAAGAAACAAGCACCAAGATCGAGAAACACCTCGGAATTCCGGAGAGGAGCAACGGCAGTTCGGAAGGAGGAGCAACGACGATCTCACGAGTGAGAGAGGCGAAGAGATCCGTTTAGGCGTTTAGGTTTGGGATGGTTTATGTTTTTTTAATAATAAAATTACATATTTGCCCCTTAATAAATAAAAAAATTGAAAAAACTTGAGGATGAAAATGTCATTTTGAAAAACAACATTGACCCGGCCAGGTCACCGGGTTTGGCCGGTTCAGACCGGGTCAGGCCGGGTCACACCGGGTCGCTTGCATAACTGGGTTATTTAGTGACCCGGACCAGTTTAGGCACCGGGTCACCTGGTTGACCGGTCGGACCGCCGGGCCGGTCTGGGTCTGAAAACTATGCTTAAAAGTGATCTAGGATGAAAGTTAATTGTGTCATATAAATTTTTCTCAAGTGCTTTCTTTGTAGATTTGAGTAGTCGTTGTTCAATTATGATGTTTTGCTTCCAGGAATATACTACAAAATGAGAATGCATGGGTGTTTGGCGTAGTTTTGTGGTTCAAAATTGAAGCCTTATATAACCTTAACTTGTTAAGGTGTATGGTTTGAATCTCTTTCAATTTTTTTAATTATCATGTCAATGGGTCTAAAAAAAATGTTCTTCTTCCAGCTGAATTTGGTTTTCATGGGATTTTTTTTATCTGTACTTGTTGTTGATAGTGTTGCTTTGCTTTAAGATAATATATCCTCATGTCCAATTATCAATTCTTGTTCCTGCCTAGTGGTGTAATCCAGCCCATACTGGGCCAACACATCCTCATGTCCAAAAATCTTCCATTGTTTCATATATTTTATTGATTTCCTTTTAGCCTTGAAAACTTATACAGAAGGTCATTTCTTAGCCCAATTTGCTTAACATCTAAAGGAAGCTCCTCTTCATCTTCTAATTTTTGCATCTTGGAGAAGTGAAATGCTTCCCTTCTGACTACGAGGATATTGTGTTCATTTGAGCAAACTTGTCAAATTAAACATGGTATTTTTTTTTTGTCAATGTAGTGCTGATAATGATACGATGATTACTTTGTGTGTTACTCTGCATTTCTCTTGGTTACTTTAGGAGCTCTGTTTTAGTTCACTGGGCATGTTGAATTGTGTTTATTGACCCTGTAGTAGATTTGTTTGAGTTACTGAGCATGGGTGAAGATGCATTATTAGTTGATATTTTGTTAATTCAACTAAGATAGTGCTTTTAATTTTTATTTGTGTATGTGTATGTGTGTGAGGTGATAGTGTAACTGTTTATGTCCTCTAAGTCTTATTGTGTAAAGTCCTCTTTTCTTGTTGTTTATTAGTTTCTTATGGTTTTGTTTCTCATGATTTTTTAGGATAATCTGGATGCAAAAAATCTGAAGGAGAAGTCATGCCCTCGCTACTATACTTGGCTACCATTTTCGACAATGACATCGCAACGGGAGATCGAGCTATCACTGGGAATGAATTTATACAAGTGAATGAAGACGAAATCAACAACCCGGTGGGAGTCGGTTTAGAGGATGAAAATGAGTTGGAGGAAGCACACCCAACACACTCAAGCACGACCAATAAGCCCAATGAAGCCGCACAAGGAAGAGGCCCGAGAGCTAAAAGTAAACGTGAGAAACCTATGGATGATGCCGCCTTGCCCCTCAAAATTATGGCTCAATCCTCGCAAGAAATGACCATTGCGTTCAAGGAGCAAGCAACTCAAAAGCGTGTCGAAGTGCAAGCTATCCTAGATAAAGTCCGAGAATTGGGTCTTGTGGATGGTGATGTTATGGATCTCATGCAAATATTTGTGCATGATGAAAAAGAGGGTCATTTTTTCCTTGAGATTAATGATGAAGCGTTTTGCGTGCTTAGGTCAATCGCAAGCTCGGCAAGTGATCCATGTCTTGGATTGTGGTTTTGCTTCATCAGAAGAAATGTGTACTTTGAATTATGTGAACATGCTTAGTTACTCATGCTTTTTATATGTGAACCTTCTTCATTGATGGAATATGTGAACATGCTTTTTATCGAATAGTTTCAAAATTCAATTTGAAAGATGTGTATTTTGTTTTTTTATTTATGTTTGAATGTTTTTTATTGAAATATGTTTTTTTTCCAGGGAGAAAGCCAAAAAAATTTCATGAAAAAGGTTAGATTTTTCATGGAAAATAAGAGCAATCAAACAAGTATGCCTTTTTTCCACGGAGAATGTTAGATTTTTCATAGATAATAAGAGCAATCAAACAACAAAATCAGAATTTTTCATGGAAAATGTAAGATTTCTAGCTTGGAAATAATAACAATCAAACACCCACTTTCCTATTTCCATGGAAAATTGGAAAAAGTTCCTCTTCCAGCCTTCTTGGAGAATTCAGGGAGAAAAACAGGTTTAGTGCACCGGATCGTGCTAAATGCCGCATGATTTCTAGTTGAAATGCTAGGGTTGTGACATCTAGCTAGAACATCCAAACGATCAATTTGTTGCTCGTGAGCTCCGAGATCGACTTCGGTAAAGCTCGAAGTTCGCTCTCGGAATTTCGAGCTTTCTAGCAGAGCTCGAGCTTCAATTTCGAGCTCGAAATTAATTTCAAGCCGAGCTCGAGCCGAGTCAAGCTCGATCGAGCTCAACTCGAAAGCTCGAAATTTAATATTAATATATTAATATATAATGTAAATATTATTAAAAAAATCAATAAAATTTAATAAAATTAGTAAAAACTAATAAATATTATAATATATTAATAAAATATTTAATATTTAGTATTGACATATAATATATAATATAAAAAAATTAATTTATAAATAAGTTTTTAATTTAAAACTAAATCTGAGATTTAAAAATTATAATTAAGTTCTTAATTTTGAGCTTTCGAGCCGAGCTCGAGCTTTCGAAATTAAAATCGAGCCGAGCTCGAGCAAATTTATTCGAGCTAATTTCGAGCTCGAGCCGAGCTCGAGCTCGAGCTAGGCTATTTCGAAATAATTGAGTTGGCTCAACCGATCAAGCTCGGCTACCGCTTACAAAATTCTACATCTAGCTCATGACTCTAAATTTTGTGTTGAGTTAGGCCCAACTTAATTAAGCTCCCGATAATAACGCTACTTACACTAAAACCCTAAACCGGCAAAGATGGATAGCAACATAGAAATATAATATTCAATGTATAATTAAATAAGCCATGGTCCTTTAGTGTGTGATTCCATATCCAAGTAACTCAATACAAGCATGTAATCCAAAAATATAATTTAATATGAATAGCGTTCTTCATTTTGTCTTCATATTTGGAAAATTTGTAAAAGTGTATGTATTTCCAAACAGAATGTAATTCAAAAGAGACTATACATGTAATAGAAGTTTTTTTTTTTTCGTTTTTTGCACATCCCTTAAAACCTCTTAATTGTGTGTTAATTCCATGCATTCCCATAAAAAACTAAAATTTTCACATACATACATCGGTGTACTGCAGAGTATATAACAAAATGTCTTATTAATATTTTTATATATAGATAGTGTTTTTTCACACATAAATCAATTGTGTATACCTCTATAAACCAAGATATATACACAAACATGGAAGTTATATGGAAATATAATAGAATTTACGGATTTATATGCAGAAGTCCAATAAATATATATAGAGAAATTTTACAACGAAAAATGTAGAATATTACCTAATAAGAACAAACCCACTGTCACACTAGGAAATAGGCTAGTGTCCCTGACCTAAACCCCACCTCCCTGTTTAGAAACCCGCCAAAAAAAAAACCCAAAACCTATCAATAATTCAAAACTCACACTCGAAACAAACCCACACTTCACACCTCTCACTCTCCAGAGAGAGATGCTCCATCCGCTCTTCGTCATTGTCTTCCATTCTCTCGTCGCCGCGGCGGCAATGGCCGCGGTGACTACGGGGAGCGATCAGGAGGCCGCCGGGCTCCTGGCTGTCAAGGCGGGAATCATCGACCACGACGGTGCCCTGGCGAGCTGGGTCGCCACATCGGACCACTGCCGCTGGTCCGGCGTCGGCTGCGACGTCGCCCAGCGCGTTGTCTCCCTCGACATCTCCTCCATGAACCTCTCCGGTGTCCTCTCCCCCGAAATCGCCCGCCTCCGATCCCTCCTCAACCTCTCCATCGCCTCCAACTTCCTCTCTGGCCCCATCCCACCCACCCTCTCCCGCATCTCCAACCTCCGATTTCTTAATCTCTCCAACAATGTCTTCAGTGGATCCTTCCCCTATTCTCTCTCGCTCCTCAAGAACCTCCGCGTCTTGGATTTGTATAACAATAACATCACTGGACCCTTGCCGGTTGAGGTTACAGAACTGCGTAACCTCCGGCACCTCCATCTCGGTGGCAACTTCTTTTCCGGTGAGATCCCGTCGGAGTATGGTCGGTGGGAGCTGCTTGAGTACCTGGCCATCTCTGGGAACTCCCTCTCCGGCCCTATTCCTCCTCAGCTCGGCAACCTCGCTAAGCTCCAGTATCTCTATCTAGGTTATTTCAACATCTACTCTGGTGGCATCCCGCCGGAGATCGGGAACCTCTCGTCGCTTTTGCGGCTCGACATAGCCAATTGTGGCCTCTCCGGTGAGATCCCGCCGGAGATCGGGAAGCTGGAGAACCTCGACACGCTGTTCCTGCAAGTGAATGGTCTCTCGGGAGAGATCCCGCCGGAGATGGGGAAGCTCAAGAGCCTCAAATCGATGGATATCTCCAACAACGCGCTCTCTGGTGAAATACCGCCGAGCTTTGCCGAGCTGAAGAATCTAACGCTTCTGAATCTCTTCAGGAACAAGCTCCATGGCGCGATCCCGGAGTTAGTCGGAGAACTGCCGGGGCTGGAGGTGCTCCAGCTCTGGGAGAATAACTTCACGGGGAGCATCCCGCGGAGCCTGGGGACAAGCGGGGGTCTCCAGCTCCTCGACGTCTCGTCGAACAAGCTCACGGGAAGCCTCCCTTCGGAGCTCTGCTCCGGAGAAAAGCTCCACACACTCATAGCTCTCGGGAACTTCCTCTTTGGCCCCATCCCGGAAAACCTCGGCGGGTGCCGATCTCTGGTGAAGATTCGACTGGGCGAGAACTACCTCAACGGATCAATCCCCTCGGGGCTCTTCAGCCTCCCGAATCTCCAGCAGATCGAACTCCAAGATAACCTCCTCGTCGGCGCGTTCCCGGACACGGGGACGTCGGAGATCTCGGCGACTCTCGGCCAGATTAGCCTCTCCTCTAATCACCTCTCCGGCCCGCTCCCCGCGTCCATCGGGAACTACTCTGGCATCCAGAAGCTTCTCCTCAATCAGAACCTCTTCTCCGGCGCGATCCCGAAGGAGATCGGGCGGCTGCAGCAGCTCTCTAAGCTCGATTTCAGCGGGAACCGCTTCTCCGGCAGGATCACTCCCAACATAAGCCAATGCAAATCCCTGGCGTACGTGGACCTCAGCCGGAACAATCTCAGCGGCGAGATCCCCGCGGAGATCACTGGAATGCGGATCTTGAACTACCTCAATCTCTCGAGGAACGAGATCGAGGGGAACATCCCGGCAACAATCGCCACGATGCAGAGCCTCACCGCCATTGATTTTTCATTCAACAACCTTTCTGGTATCGTCCCGAGCACCGGCCAGTTCAGCTACTTCAACGCATCCTCGTTCGTCGGCAACCCCTACCTATGCGGGTCGTATCTCGGGCCTTGCATTTCTGCAAACAGCTCGCGTGCTGGTCACTCTCGAGGCCCTCTCTCCGCCCCCTTCAAGCTAATCTTGGTCGTTGGATTACTACTATTTTCCATCTTGTTTGCCATTGCCGCCATTATCAAAGCTCGGTCTCTGAAGAAGGCCAGCGCGGCTAGGGCATGGAAGCTGAATGCTTTCCAGCGTCTTGACTTCAGCTGCAATGATGTGCTCGACTGTTTGAAGGAGGAGAATATCATCGGTAAAGGTGGCGCTGGAGTTGTATACAAAGGTGTCATGCCGAATGGTGAGCAAGTGGCCGTCAAACGTCTCTCGGCCATGACTCGGGCTGGTTCTTCCCACGACCATGGCTTCTCGGCTGAGATACAAACCCTTGGGAGGATCCGGCATAGGCACATTGTTAGATTGTTGGGGTTTTGCTCCAAAAATGACACCAACCTGTTGGTGTTTGAGTATATGCCTAATGGGAGCCTTGGGGAGGTTCTGCATGGCAAGAAGGGTGGCCATTTGCACTGGGATACTAGATACAAGATTGCCGTAGAGGCAGCTAAGGGGCTCTGCTATCTCCATCATGATTGCTCACCGGCGATCCTTCATCGTGACGTCAAGTCAAACAATATCCTACTTGATTCCGACTTTGAAGCTCATGTTGCTGATTTTGGCCTTGCAAAGTTCTTGCAGGACTCAGGAACCTCCGAGTGCATGTCTGCCATTGCTGGTTCTTATGGCTATATAGCCCCAGGTATAATCTCAACCACTCTACTCTTGCATATATTTACTTGTAGCATGCTCTTGCTTGCTGCTCTTAATTTCCATTGTCATCAAGCTTTGTGGCAGGAATGTTGGAGTCTTTTTTTGCATCTTAAAAGATTTGCCACTTTTTGAGCAATGCTTATTGAAGAATGATTTTGCCAAATTGAATCTCATTGATGTCAAATTGAATTGGCTAGAAGGATCTCACAAATTATAGGTTGTAATTTGATCATTGCTTGGGCATTTTCCACATTGCATCTCATAAATCCTAATATATTCTGGTTGTTTGTTGTTGTCTGTCTCAAGCTTTCTTTTTTCTTTTTTTCTGAGAAGAGTAGTATGAATTCACGTTTGAAGATCAAATTGCAAAAAGATTGCATTGAGTTATAAGATTACATTCTATCAAGCTTTGTTGGTATGGATCTTGGAGTTTATTTTGCATCTCAAAAAGGCATACCACTTTGATCAATTTTTGCTAATTGTCACTGGTTGAAGTATGGTTTTTGGAATTGAATCTCATAGATGCTAGCTTGAATTTGATAAAATTCGATAAAAGGATCTAACAAATTTGAAATATATAGGTTTTCACTTGGATCAATGCTTGGACTTTTCCCTGATTGCATCTCATAAATGCTATTACCCTCTGGTTGCTTCTAGCTTTCACTGGCTCTAGCTTTGGACTTGAATCAATGCTAGCCAATTGCCATTGATTGAATTGTATGCTTTTCCCATACTCATAGATGCTAGTTGAATTTGCTAAAATGATACAAATAGATGTTCTGTCTTTTGAAATATAGATTGTTATTGGTTGTAGCAGGATTTTCCTAGATTTAATTTGTCAGGCTTTTGAGGTATAAATTTCTAACTGATTGAATCATGCTTCATTTTGGTCTGCAGAATATGCATATACCCTGAAGGTAGATGAGAAGAGTGATGTATACAGCTTTGGTGTTGTACTTCTAGAGCTTGTGACAGGAAAAAAGCCAGTTGGTGAATTTGGTGATGGTGTAGACATTGTACAATGGGTTTGCAAAATGATCGGCTCAAACAAGGAAGAAGTGCTCAAGATCCTCGACCCGAGGCTCCCGGCAGTGCCTTTTGAGGAAGCAATGCATGTCTTCCACATTGCAATGCTCTGCGTGGAGGAGCAGAGCGTTGAGCGCCCTACAATGAGAGAAGTAGTCCAGATGCTAACTGAGCTCCCAAAACCTCAAGCAGCCAAAGAAGATGACTCCTCAATTGAAGCCTCCACTATTGTACCAACTGAAAGCATAGAACTGGCACCTCTTGATCTTCTCAGCATTTGAAGTAATACTGTTGATTCATGTGCATCTAATTTCAATTGATGCTTTACCTTGGTGTTTTTTTCATGCTTTTTTTGTTTTAACACTACTTTACTGTTGTTTTGCTGCAGATGCTGCTGTTACTGCTGTTGAAGGCTGCAGTGGAGTGGATGGTCATGAGACTATGTACATATGTGTGAATCCGATGTCTCCCTGTCCCTCATTGCAGCTATTGTCATATCAAAATTGCATGCTATCCACTAAGCAGGCAAGTACTCATGACCCATGTTTCAGTCTGCTCCAAGCAACTGTTATCTATTTTAAAGAGTTATTTTTAAACGAACAAAAAAAAGAAAAAACTGTAAGCCTGTAAGCAGTCCTATTCTAGTCATTTTAAAGTGTTATCTTTCGAATTACCACATACTCATCTTGTATGATCAAATAGTTTAATTGATTGATGGACTCATTAGCTCAGCAAAACTAGCTACCTAGGACTAGCGAAATTATTTTGCTTTGGTAGGATGGACAAAATATGATGGAGAAATAATGTATTGATAAAATTCTTTTTTCTCTAGTTAATAGCTGAGTGCATGCATATCTTTGACATGTTGGATGGATTAAACTTTGAATAGAGCTTGACGTTGACTAGCAAACAAACAGACTCATTCAGGACCCTGCCTGGTCGGCCACACGCCACTTGAGTGGAGGCCCTACTCATAAAAAGTGACATTTGATGTCATTTATTTGATTAGGCAGGACTTCTCTCCCCTTTAATGAAGTACCTTTTTTGGAGATTTGCTTTCGTTGTTCTGTGTTAAAAGTTTATGAATCGAAGGAATATCACTGAGCATTGTCACTCTTTATCCTTATACTTCAGCTAATCCAAGTGGCATACGTTTGTTGAGTTTTTTGCTTTTATTTTTTCAATAAAATTAATTATAAATTGATTAAGTTTAAAAATTAGGGTCGCCTATCAATATTTTTTGGAATTAAAAAGATACATAGTTATTTTGGAATCCCTAGTATCATAAATTTTTAAAAGATTTATCTTTTTTTTTAAGTGAATAAATCACATTCATTGCTTAAAAACAAATTCCTGATAGAACCTTTAGAACAAATATTTTTGGTTTTTTGAGAAATCAAGAAATGATAGCAATTACAATTATCTATGTGAAGGAAGAGAGGGGTACCCTCGCTCATATAATCATATTGGTACTTGTCGCAATTAAACCAAAGATTTTTGCAAAAAACTTGAAAAATAAAGAGGTTTTAATTATTTTATTTATATACCTCTGTTTATTTGATTTTTACTGGTGACAACGAATTGATTGAATGAGGAGAAATTAGTTTTAATTTTTTTTTATTTTGTAGATTTGAGTTATTTAAAATAGTAAATAATTGTTATGGGTTTGTTAATATATTTTAATTTTTTTTTATATATTTTGTGAATTTTAAGTCATTTAAAATTGCAAATGAGCGATACGGGTTTCTTTATATTCATCTACAATTATTTATTTATTTTTTAGAATTGGATATTTTGAATGAATGCTTTTTATAAACATATAAAAATTTATAAATACCAAAAGGACCATTGGTCTAGTGTTATCTCGGGTTTCGTGCGTTGGGTAATTCGCTGAGCATGTTCTCAAGTTTGAGTCCCGCCCCTGTAAATGGGGAGAATAGTTTGGGTAATTCTCTTGATGAGCACAAATCTCCCAGATTCGAGTCCCCACATCGTGTAGGCACGGTAAGGAGTCAACGGTGCTCGTCACCTAAGGCCACGTCTTTTGACACGCCCTCTGGGGAGGTCTTTATGGCCTATGTCAAATACATACATACATACATATATATATATATATATATATATATATATATATATATATATAACGGAAATATAGTTCGGTCGGCCGCATTTTCCGCCGGCCCACTGCATCACCTTCTTATATGGGTATATATATACCCATATAGGCCCATATGCAGTGGCGGAACCAGAAGCAAAATTAAGGGGGTGCTGATTTCACAACAACTAAGCCTTAATCCCATGCTAGATGGGGTTAGCTATATGAATTCTCTGTCTCCATGTATGTAACACCCCGGATTTTTTTAATAAATAATCAGATGATTCTCAAGTATTTAATGAGGTTAATTAGCACAAAAAGTGAATTAATCATTTTAAACCTCAATTAAAGGAAAATCAAAAATTAATTGGACCCAAGAGAAAACCTAAACCCTAAAATCCAATCTCGCAACTATTAGGCCTAAGAGAAAGCTTTATTGGGTCAACCACTTTTACTTGAAATAGTTGAAAGTAGGTGGGTAGTAATAAACCCGGTTAATTAATTGGGAAATTTTATGAGTATTAATTAATCTAGACCAATAAAGAGGGAGATACCGGACAAAAGTTAAAGTCCCGGTAAAGTAAATCTGGTCGGATCAAAGCCGGGAATATTGGATCTGGTCTTGTATGGGACAAGCCCCGTGATGTTATAGTGCCCCCGTAATACTGGGGTCTTCTAGCCCAGATTTTTTGGATCTGGGTCGGGGATAGGGACGAGTCAATTAATTGATTCGTCACTCACGTGTTTACATAACAACAACAACTAAGCCTTAATCCCATACTAGATGGGGTCGGCTATAGGGATTCTCTGTCTCCATGTTGCTCTCAAATATGAATTAAAATGAAATAAAATAAAATAAAATAAAATATGATAAAATAAAAAATAAAAATCCACAAAATATACATAAATAAATAATAATAATAAAGAATAAATAATTCTATGAGATTGGAATGTTAAAAGCAGAAAAATATTCCCCACAAACAAAGCTAATGAAAGGGAGATTTTTAATCGATTTATCCATAGTCTCATACTAGATGGGGTTGGCTATATGGATTCTTTGCTCTATGTCGCTTTATCAAAAGCAAGATCCGGCTCAATATCTAGTAGACGTAGGTCCTTAGATACTACCTCTCTCCACATAATCCTAGGTCTACCCCTACCCCTTATCTTACCTTCTATAACTAAACTATCACATTTTCGGACTGGAGGACCTGGGGGTCTCCGTCGTACATGTCCAAACCATCTTAAACGTCCTTCCCTTATTTTATCTTCAATTGGTGCGACATGCACTTTCTGTCGGATGTGTTCATTTCTAATCTTGTCCGATCTTGTATAATGACCACTCATCCACCTTAACATCCTCATTTCTGCCACATTCATCTTATGAATATGTTGAACTTTAGTTGTCCAACACTCGCTCCCGTATAACATGACCGGTCTAACTGGTGTCCTATAGAATTTTTCTTTCACTTTGTTATGCATCTTCTTATCACATAACACATCCGTGGCATTTCTCCATTTCAACCATCCAGCTTTGATTCTATGGGTTACATCTTCATCTATCATCCCATTATACTAAAAAATTGAACCTAAATACTTAAAATTGTTAACCTTAGGCACTACAACCCACCTAGTTTTACTTCTCCTTCATCTCTTGACGCCGGGCAGGGTAGTGATTAACCTGCGGGCGGTGGTAAACAGGGGGGATTGATAGAAGAGCAAGAGAAAGGGAGGACAAACAGAGAAGAAAAGTCTCTGAAACTTTAAAAGGAAAATAACTCAATAATCAATGAATAAAATTCAACCCACAAGCCGGGTTTAAATAGCTAAAAAAAAACTAACCTAGATAACCTAGAAATTCTATTTTCTTATTCAAATTTGCCCAAATCGGCAAATTTTGATCTAATAGAAAAACTTATCTAATTCTAAAATAACTAAAAAAAACAAATAACTCCTAAAAATCCGAGTTCAAATCGGATTCATATCCTATCCTAAATTGGCATACGAAATATTGCCAAAAATGAAAAAAAAACACCGAGAAATAAAGAAACGACGGGGAAAACAGTGGAATTTGAAGATGAAGGAAGGGTCCATCTAGCAATCAGACAGCTTTCCGAATTGGGGTTGAGCGCGCGAATCCGATATCGGTAGCCAAAGTTATGGTCAAAATACCGAAACGTGTCCAAAGTACTCCCCAATTCCAGACTTGGCTCGATCACCTTCCGCCTTTACATCGGTCCGCCAAGTCGTGGTATGCCAAAGCTCTCGTGGTGCAATCAGACAGCTCGGCATCTTCTGACTCGGGCTCTCCTGCATCAGCCTCCCCGGGTTGGAAAGAACTCGCCCTCGAGTTCGTAATAGGATCAGTCGAGTACTCCACAAAACAAGGGCTCAGATGCTTCACATTGAAGATGTCAGAGGTATTCAAATAACTGGGAAGGCGCAATCGGTATGCATTGTCATTGATCTTCTACAGCACTTCACAGGGTTCGATCTTTCTTTCCTTCAGCTTGTTATACTCACCCACAGGGAAGCGATCTCGAGTGAGGACAACCCACAATAAGTCACCCTCATCGAACAGCACCTGACGCCGCCGTTTGTTTGCATTCATCTTGTACTTGGTATTACTCTCCTGAATAGCTGACTTGACCTGCTCATAAATAACCTGAAGGTGCTCCGCCATCTCATCAGCTCAGGGGTGAACACAACCAATTCGTGGGACGGGGGTGAGATCAAGTACTCCTGATGGGTTCCGCCCATAGACAACCTCGAATGGGCTCAAGCCGGTAGTCTGATTTTTTGATCTATTGTAGGCGAATTCGGCCTGAAGTAGTGCCAGATCCCACTGCTTCGGTTTAGTTCCAGCCAAACTCCTCAATAGGTTGCCCAAACTCCGGTTCACTACTTCAGTCTGGCCATCTGTTTGGGGGTGATATGCACTGCTAAAGTTCAACTGCGTCCCCAATTTTTCCCATAAGCTTCTCCAGAAGAGGCTAACGAACTTGGTGTCACGATCAGATGTGATGGAGCGGGGGACACTATGCAAGCGAACAACCTCTCGAAAGTAAAGATGTGCAATGCGGGTAGCATCCATAGTCTTCCGACAGGCTACAAAATGTGTCATCTTGGAAAATCTGTCAACCACCACCATGATAGAGTCTGAGGCTCGCTGGGTACGAGGGAGGCCCAAAACAAAATCCATACTGACGTCAAGCCAAGGGGCTTCAGGGACTGGCAAGGGTGTACAGGCCTGCGTTGGTGAGAACTCCTTTGGCCCGCTGACACACAAAGCAGCGCTCCACAAAGTGTGCCACGTCACTAGACAACTTCGGCCAATAAAAGTCTGCAGCTATGAGGGCGTAGGTCTTATCACGACCAAAGTGCCCCTCATTATGGAGTTCGCTCATGATCTGCTGTCGCAATGAATAATCGGGAATGCATAGCTGCAGGCCACGAAACAGGTAACCGTTATGCAAAATAAAATCGTGACGATGTCCATCGGTTACCTCCTGAAGGATCCGCCCGAAGGAAGGATCACCCGCATACATATCCGTGAAAGCTTCAAACTCTGTAACTTTGGCGCTCATTGTAGTGAGAAGAGAACTGCGGCGGCTCAATGCATCTGCTACATGGTTGAGGCTTCCTGCTTGATGCTTCAAAGTAAAGGTGAACTCCTGCAAGTACCCTACCCACTTAGCGTGTCGCCTGCTCAGTTTGTGTTGACCATTGATGTACTTCAAGGCTTCATGATCGGTGAACAGAATGAACTCCTTCTGTATGAGGTAGTGGCGCCAATGCTTTAGTGACTGAACTATGGCATAAAACTCCAGGTCATAAGTGGAGTAGTTCTTCTTTGACCCTGACATCTTCTCGCTAAAGAAAGCTACCGGTCGTCCTGACTGGCTCAAAACACCTCCAACGCCAACTCCAGATGCATCACAATTGACCTCTAACACTTTGTCGAAGTCGGGAAGTGCGAGAACTGGTGCTTCAGTCATCTTCTCTTTGACCAGGTGGAAGCTAGTTTCGGCCTCATCCGTCCACTTGAAATCACGCCCCTTGAGACACTCGGTGATGGGGGCAATCAACGTGCTAAAGTTCCGGATGAATCTTCTATAGAACGAGTTCAACCCATGGAAGCTTCGAACATCATGCAAGGTCCTCGGTCTGGGCCACTCCAAGATTGCATCGATCTTTGATTGATCTGCATGAACACCGTCAGTAGAAACAACAAAACCAAGGAAGGTCACAGAAGTTGTAAAGAAGGAACACTTCTTTCTACCGACGAACAGCGCCCGCTCTCAAAGAACTCAAAGACAAATAAGATGGTCAATGTGTGAGGACCAACTCGGACTATAGATGAGGATGTCATCGAAATAGACCACCACAAACTTGCCCATAAACGGTGGCAAAACCTGGTGCATGAATCGCATGAATGTGCTGGGGCGTTGGACAACCCAAAAGGCATCACCATCCACTCGTACAGTCCATGTTGTGTCTTGAACGCCGTCTTCTACTCATCTCCAGGCCGTATTCTGATCTGGTGGTATCCGCTCTTCAGATCGATTTTTGAAAAGACCTTCGAGCCGGATAGTTGATCCAACATGTCATCTAAGCGGGGGATGGGTTAGCGGTATTTGATGGTGATTTTGTTGATTGCTCGGCTGTCTATACACATGCGCCACGAGCCATCCTTCTTTGGCACCAACAGGGCTGGAACTGCGCAGGGACTCATGCTCTCTCGGATGTAGCCGTTCCTTAATAACTCCTCCACTTGCCGCTGTAATTCTTCGGCCTCCTTGGGACTAAGGCGGTATGCTGGTCGGTTCGGCAAGCTCGATCCTGGGACAAGATCTATCTAATGTTGGATGTCCCTCATAGGTGGGAGTCCCGGGGGAAGTTCCTCTAGCATCAAGTCCGCGAACTCCAGGAGCAATTGCCGCACTTCAATTGGCAGATCTGGATCCATGTCTGTGGCACTATGCATGCAAGGTAGCAAGGCATAGACTACATCGCCCTGCTTGATCCTGTTTAAAAATCTGGACATGGAAAGTAGGTTAGTATTGGTTACCGGAGTAGGATGCTTTTCTTCTCGGCGGGGTGCCAACACGATCTTTTTTCCCTTGATGCTGAGGGAATAAGTATTCTTCCTTCCATCGTGGACCACTCTCCGATCATACTGCCATGGTCGCCCCAGTAGTAGGTGACATGCATCCATTGACACGACGTCGCACCATGCATTGTCAAAGTCCCTCTGCCCAATGGAGAAAGACACGAGACATCGCCGATCTACTTTTACCTCGTTACCTTTGCTCAGCCATGATGGATTGTAGGGCTTCGGATGTCGCTTTGTCTTCAACTGTAACTTTTGGACAGCGTCTTCAGACACCACATTCTCACAACTACCGCTGTCGATGATCACCTTGCAAACCTTGTCGGCCACTGTGCAGGTGGTGTGGAAGATGTTGTTTCTCAGCCAGTCGTCCCTTGATTCATTCTTGGGTGCCAGCAGACTCTTGAGAACAACGAGGGTCTCATGGCCATCCCCAATCAAGACGCCACCAAATTTCATCACATCGCCATAATCATCATAAACAGGTTCCTCATCCTCAGCCTCGATCTCTTCAATCATCAGGTTCTTGCACTTCTGACTAGCAGGTTTTCGACACTCGGGTGATTTATGCCCCTGCTCACCACATCTATAACAATGAACTCCAGAGTTAGAACTACTTGACGGTACTTGCTGGATTGGGCAGGGTGCCTGAGGGCGAGCGGTCCGGCTACTCTGATCGCTCCTGATTGGTGGTCTTCTATTCTGCTGCCTTTCAACAGTGAGGGCGCGCTGGTATGCCTCTGAAACAGTTCATAATGAGTGTAGACTGAGAACATCTTGTATTGGTTGGCGCAGACCTCCCAGATATCGAGCCACCAGTTGCTCCTCCGTCTCGGATAAGTCGTTTCGCGCGATTAATTGGTAGAAGTCCTCTGTGTACTCATCTACCGATCTTTGCGCCCTGTCTCAACGTATGAAGTCGTTGAAACAAGGTTTGGGTGTAGCCGAAGGGGAGGAAGTGCCCCTTCATCTTCTTCTTCATCTTGTCCCAATCTACGATCTTTGGTTTGCCCTGCCGATCCCGTGAACGCCGCAACTTCTCCCACTATGCGGATGCTCGACCCTTCAACTTGATGGCAACTAGCTTCACCTTCAGACGATCAGGGACCTCCTTGTACTCAAATATCCAGTCGACCTCGTTCAGCCAGTCGATGAAGACTTCAGCATGTAGGGTTCCAGTAAATTCGGGCAACTTCACCCGAAAGCTGAGATCTCCGTGACGCTCCTCTCGTGCACGGTGCTCTCTGGACTGCCCACGCCGGGAATAGGGGTTGACGAAGGTAGACTCGGAGTCGTGGTCTGAAACCTCACGATCCCCCAAATCTCGCCCCGCCAATCGTTGGGTCAACACCACTACTTGTCTTTGCAGATCCTCGTTCATCGCTTCCAAGGCCATTGGGTCTCGAGACGGATCTTCCTCTGCTGGAACATGTCCACCACGACGACCACCACGGCCACCACGACCTCCAGCCATTGATGCCGAGGCCACAGGAAGAAGATGATCTCGGATACCAACCGACGCCGGGCAGGGTAGTGATTAACCTGCGGGCGGTGGTAAACAGGGGGAATTGATAGAAGAGAAAGAAAAAGGGAGGACAAACAGAGAAGAAAAGTCTCTGAAACTTTAAAAGGAAAATAACTCAATAATCAATGAATAAAATTCAACCCACAAGCCTGGTTTAAATAGCAAAAAAAAAAACTAATCTAGATAACCTAGAAATTCTATCTTTTTATTCAAATTTGCCCAAATCGGCAAATTTTAGTCTAATAGAAAAACTTATCTAATTCTAAAATAACTAAAAAAAACAAATAACTCCTAAAAATCCGAGTTCAAATCGGATTCATATCCTATCCTAAATTGGCATATGAAGTATTGCCAAAAATGGAAAAACACACCGAGAAACGAAGAAACGACGGGGAAAACAGTGGAATTTGAGGATGAAGGAAACGAGCTTTCCGAATTGGGGTTGAGCGCGCGAATCCGATATCGGTAGCCAAAGTTATGGCCAAAATACCGAAACGTGTCCAAAGTGCTCCCCAATTCCGGACATGGCTGGATCACCTTCCGCCTTTACGTCGGTCCGTCAAGTCGTGGTATGCCAAAGCTCTCATGGTGCAATCAAACAGCTCTGAATCGTCTGACTCGGGCTCTCCTGCATCATCTCTTCTACTTAGACTAAAATTATAATGCATATATTATGTCTTACTTCTGCTTAACCTAAAGCCTCTACTTTCTAAAGTATTTCTCCATAGTTCTAACTTTTAAGTTACTCCATCTCTAGTCTTATCCACTAGTACAATATCATTTGCGAACAACATGCACCATGGGATGTCATGTTGGATTTAACCAGTTAACTCATTCATTATTAGAGTAAACAAGTATGGGCTCAAGGCCGAACCCTGATATAAACCCACTGTTATAGGGAACTCCTCCATATCGCCTCCTACTATTCTCACACTTGTAACGGCTCCTTCATACATATCCTTAATAATATTTATATATTTTATATGAATGTTTTTTTTTCTCCAACACCGACCAAAGGACTTGTTTTGGTACCCTATCATATGTTTTCTCTAAGTCAATGAAAACCATATGGAGATCCTTCTTCTTCTCTCTGTAGATTTTCATCATGTTTCTTAATAGGAAAATGACTTCTGTTGTGGATCTACCTGGCATAAAACCAAATTGGTTTTCGGACACCTTCGTGATGTCCCTGAATCGATGCTCAATTACCCTCTCCTAGTTTCATTGTGTGACTCATTAGCTTAATACCACGGTAGTTGATACAATTTTGAATATCGCCCTTATTCTTATAAACATGAACCAAAATGTTTTTTCACCAATCGTCTGGCATTTTTCCCCCTTTTATTATAGAGTTGAAGAGTTTGGTTAACCACTCTACCTCTACTTCCCCAAGGCACTTCCATTCCAAACTTCAATCGGGATACCATCCGGACCACAAGCTTTTCCAGCCTTCATCTTTTTCAGTGCCTCCTTGACTTCCCTAGGCCTGATTATTAAAGTCACGTGTTTACATAGTAGAAAGATAATATTATTTAACGCCCCGGGTTTTCATAGCACATATAATTGACTTTTTATTAAAGTCATATAGTATTGATTATTAAATTACACATGCTGTAAGATCTTTAGTTTAGATGTTTAGAGGTTAGGTACATTCCCATATTTAAAACTGAAAATGAAATAGTTTTATTCATCAATTTTATAGTCCACATCTACTCAGAGCCAACTATACACTTAACAGTCACGTCAATTTTCAGATCCGTACCACTCCAAGTCAATTAGGTCGGTTACCATGATATGTTCCTGTATATTGAAATGGTGGGAGTTGTGAGCTAAAACTAGCCCAGTGAGAGACTAACATTGCACCAAGGTTAAATACAAAAATAATAGCTTGTATAACATATATATTTGTCAAAACATAACAAAATTCATGTTAGACATACATGCATAATCTTAACATAATCATGTCACAAACTCGTATAAATCGCAAATATATCAATCGCACCTAATCCGTAGGCACCCAATCTTAATAGCACTACCTGTGCTCACATCCTAAGATCACAATCTTATTCACATAACATAACCAACCTACTCGGCTGCATATACATTAACAAGATGGTCCACGGACCTAAACCCCGACATAAGCATGTCTCAATCAGTGCACACGTGACATAGACACAGATTAATATACGGAACATACAAAGTTGGCTCTACTAGGAGCAAATACACGTACATATTAAAAATATCACTTTTCAGAATCCATCCATAAAATGATCAATAGAACACCCGGCAAATAAGTTAAAATACTGGAGTTCATCTGCAGTCAGCTCACCTAACAAACTCCCTAATGCTTGGCCTTCATAAATGAAAATTGACATTCTTGACTACTATCAGTGCTACAATAAATATTGGACAAAATTTCCTCTAAATTAATCAATCCGAACCATTAAAAAGAGATTAAGAAATAAAAATTACACTAAAACTTACTTTCTCTCTACTTTTCTATTTCATGTTTTTTCCTTTCTCTCTCCTCTTATTCTCTTTTTCACTGTCATCTCTCTCTCATTTTTTCCCCTTTCTTCTTTCTTTTCTCTCTTCCAAATCTCTGGTCGCCTCCTCCCTTCTTTCTTTATTATTTTATTTTTTTCTCTCCTTTCCATGTGAAGTGGGCTGGAGAAGCTTGGTATATTTAAATATAAAAAAAATTAATATATTAATGATTCACGAAAACTCCTTGAAACATGTGGCATCCCTATCCATTTCATCCATGAGCTTAATATATTATTTAGTTTATTTTATTATTTTTTTATTTTCTTAAAATCAAGAAACTTCTTTGAAACATTATTATTATTATTATTATAGATAATTTACTATTCATCCCTTAAATAGTGAAGTATTTACCATATAATCCTTAGATAGGGGTGTTTAGAGGCTTAATGTAAATAGGGTTTTGGGTAGGATGGGTGTAAAATTGAAACAATGTAGCATAGTGCCAAAGACTATTTGATAATTACCCCTTATTATTATTATTATTATTATTATTATTTTCCTTTTATAATTTTTTTAATTGGCCCCCAAACTTTTTCCATTTTACTAAATCAAGCATTAATTTTAATTTTGATCTATTTTATTATTATATTAATTCAAAAAATCCGAGTATCAAATTTTAAATAAGGCTAAATCGACTTTTAGTGGGGAGATATTTTAGATGATAAGTTAAATTAAAAAAAGTTATAAAGATAAGATTTCCTAATTGATTAGAATAATATTTTAAATAAAATATCTTAAGTTTATAAAATCAGATGAGAAGAGAGAGAGAAATCAAATTTCTCTCCCCTCTCTCTCTCGATTGTCTCCTTTACTCGTGCCCTACGCACGCCCATCGCCACCCTGAGGAGCCACCATCCCCTCCAACCAGGACCGCCGCCACCCGACGCCACCGACCCGAGCTCCCCTTCGCTGGGCTAGCTCAGCCCCCGCGCTACACACCGCCTCCCAAGCCGCTGCTGCGGTTGCCGGCTTCCACCAAACTTGCTCGCCTGTGGCCATCCTAGATCGCCTGCAAGCCTCAAGTACTGCGTGCCCCCGCGTGTCCGGCCTTCTTCTTCGGCGATCAACGCCGCTTCTTCTCTCCGGCGAGCAGCTTATATGTAACACCCTTATCCTTTTCAGGACCCAGGTGTCACACCAGCCAGATTTAGGGAATGAACCCTAAACCTAAGGCTGTAATTTGCTAATTAACTGGGAAAATAACAACAAACAGAAGGTAATAAACAAACTGAATAGATTATAGCACCAACTCAATCTGAATTAATACAACACCAAGTAAACATTGTCTTAAACTTAATGTCTCACAACACTCGAAATCAAATAATATAAACTAGATACGGAGTCAGAGCCAGCTACGGAGCATCATCATTAACTCGTGGTCAGACGACCTTCTAGAAGAACTCCTGTCTAACGTCCTGCGAATACAATATCAAAAAGTGGGGCTGAGCTACTGGAGCTCAGTGAGCAGAAACAACCTGTCGGGTGTAACTGTACCCGTGTAATAATAAAAACTGTAAAAGAAAAACTGGCGTGTAAAACACGAATAGAAAACACTGGATTAAAAATACTGAAAACTGTACTGGATACTGAGCAAGTAAACATTGATCAATGTATTCTAAAAAAAAATGCATATCTGAGTTTCTGTTTCTCTGTCTTGTGAATTAAGTATGAAGCCGACATTCCCCTTCCCTGTGCCCTCTTTCTCTCTCTGAGATGTGCTCGATCTCTAGAAGGCGAGGAATGCGGCATCATCTAATACACAAGACTATTCTCTGACTACACATCTACTTCAATACTGTAAGGCCAGCAACCAACGAGTATATCTGATACTGAGGTCGAATATATATACGTACACTAAGCATCCCAAAAGGGATGGAAAGGGGGTTTTGATTTTTATAAAATGGAAGTGTTTTTAAAACAGATAGTTTGGACTTAAAACAGGATTTAAATCACCCCTCTCATAACTCAGCGTCGTACTCTCTAGCTCTACACGAGCCACTCTGGTCTAAACAAGTATTTCAATAGAATGTAGTCTCTCTGTATCTGTAACTGTTTCTCTTTTCTGTTATTGAATACTAAGCATGAGTTGGTTTTATAAAACTCTAGAAACTTTTATAAAAACTCAAAGTTCATGCTCGTATAAAAATACGGTAAAACTCATGAACTGTACAGGTAGATTCCCCTCACCTGAATCTGGTCCGAGCTTAATTAGGTCTGGCTTGGTCCTTCGGCAACGGCGGAACTTGCCTTTGCCCTTTCCTTTCCCTGATAATTGAAAAACGAATTCTATAAATACGAAGTCCGTATTCCTAACTCGTACTTTAATCTAAACACTATAAATACGGTAACTCATTAAACTATCTTAGCATAATTTCTCCTTAAGATCTAATACATGCTTCTAAGGTATAAGAATACGAATTGTACTCGTATTCCTCCATACTTCTAACAAATCTTCACTTAACTTAATTATCACTTTGCTAAACTTAACAACTAGCATATTAAGCAAGGAATGAAGATGATTCATTTGCTAAGCATGGAAGCATTAACTAAATTATAAATATACCTTGAAGATAACTAACATGATCGTCTTAAGCAATTAGGGTTTCATAATTAGGATGATTAAGCATAGAAGCATTAACTAAATTTCAATAGACCCTCAACTCCTATAGATTTTCAAGAAAAATCGAGCAGCACCTCCTCTATTCGTAGGGCCCCGAAAATATACATGCATTCACCATATTTAACATGAATTTACTCCATAATCATCCAACATTCTAATTCCCCTGTTAACAACCCATAAATTTAATTCAACTATGTATCTACTTAGGGTTTTCCCCCAAATTAGCCAATTTAGGGATTTACTCGAACTGAAGCTCTGTTCGCCGGAGTAGGGCTGCAAGCCGGTTCAAGGTGTCTGAATGGCGGCTGGGTGGAGCTCACTGCGGAGCAACTGGCCGGAGATGAGGCTGCGGTGAGCGGCCGCTGGCCGGCGTGGGGCTGAGCGCGCACACGCGTTGAACGGGGCTGGAGCGGCGTGGGGGCCTGGTCGGGAGGATGGCGAGGAGCAGCGGCGGAGCTGCTGGCCGGGCGGTCGGTGCGATCGCACGAGGGGGGGAGCAGGGAGCTCAGCCACGGCTGAGGCCGGAGCTTGCGCGTGGCTGGGCTGAGACGGCGGTGGTGCTGGACGGTGGTCTCGCGAGGGGGGGCTGAGCTGCAGGCCGGGCGGCTGTCGCGGCTGGAGACCGGCGGGAGGCGGCTATGACCGAGGCTCGCCGGCGGCTCGAAGGGGGCGGACGCCTCTGTGAACGAGAGAGGGAAAGAAAGGGATTTGAGAGATTTCTCTCTCTCTCTCTCTCTTTCTCTTAACTTATAAAGCTTGGATGAGATACTTTCTATTTTTATTATAATTTAATAATTAAATGAATTCTTTAACTTATTTATTAAAGATAACTTCAATTAATTAATAATATCTTCTACAATATCCCCACTAAAGGCCGAACAACTATCCATTGATCTTATCTTATTATTGTGCCGTCACGTAGGCGACTAATAATATTATCTGGCTCGTCTCTATCTCCGACCAGATCCGAGAATCCCGGGTCAGATGACCCCAGTGACACGGGCTGACTGTAGCATCACGGGTCGTCTCTTCTCCCGACCCAAATCCGTGTTTTTCGGCTTTTGACTCGGTCAGATCTACTTTATCGGGACTCTACTTTTGTCCGATATTCCTACTTAATTAATATGGATTAATAATAATTAATTAATCTCTGATTTAATTAATCTAATACTATCGACCATCCACCTCCAACTATTCTATGTAACTTTGGCCTGGCCCAATAAGGCCTCCTCTGGGCCCTATAGTTGCGAGGCTGGATTTCGGTCCATTAATTTCTGATTTTCTTTAATCTTGAGGTTAAAATAATTAATCTGGTTTCAAAGCTAATTAACCTCATTTAAAATTTTAAAAATTTACTGAAATGGACTTAGAAAATTCTGGGATGTTACATCATACCTTGGGAATCTAGGTACAGGGTGATTAAGAGTTTAATTGATAGGGGTTTTGGAAGGGTTGAATAGATGCAAGAAATTGAAATTGAATAGGGGTAGGGATGTGAAAGGGTTTAGGGTGATGTATGATATACATGTGTTAAATGTATGTATGTATGTATGTTGTATGATTAAATTGTATATTATGGAGCATGATTGTATATTTTGGGAGCCCTAGAAATATGGGAGGTGCTGTTCGATTTTCATGAAAAATTAAAAGTGTTAATGCTTATTATCTTCTAGCTTACATGCCTCCATGCTAGGGAATTGAAGTAGTGATATATGCTACTAGGAAGCATGCTTAATCAAGCATGTGTAAGGGATCACTAATTAACAGGGGATAAGTTAAGTGATTAAGTGAACTTTCATATGCTTAATTAATAGAATTGAAGCTATGAACTACAACGTTAGACTTACTAGAGTTATTATTATAAATTCTAGGAAAAGGAAAAAGTCCTGCGGGAGCAGCGGAAAGGTGGAGTCAGCCTTAAGCTTAGCGAAGGACTTCATGTGAGTGGATATACTGTACATTATGCTTTACATGTACTTCATCACGATTCGATTTACTCGTGTTTGTATGAGTATTCATCTAGGTTTGTGATTGCCGATGGATTTTATCGCTATTATAGTATAGTAGATTTCTTACTTGTTATATGCTATATGAGTGAAATAGCATGAATAAACATAAAGAGAAACCATTAAATGGTAGAGATTGATATATAAGTGTCGTAGGCTGCATCCTAGCTAGATATATTTGAATGATCCAGTGGGGCTTAGGTTAGAGCCCGCAAAAGAAGTATTATGATATCTGGTTAGGGAAAGACTTGTTTTTAATAGTTTTTCTCAAATAAAATGTTTTCTGAAAAATCATTTTTCATATAAAACCCTTCCCAACTCTTGTTAGTGCCCGTATCGAATACGAGATGCACGTTTGACGGCAACACAGGTTCGATATATAACACCCACCACATAAACCGGGGTAGATGCCACACCATCTGGGTCGGGAGTGCACCTAACCTATAAGCTGTGTAATTTAAACCTGATAACGATGATAATCAACTAATAATAATAAGAAATAAGCAACTTGTTTAATATTATACAGAGTTTACAAATCTGGCGGAAGGGTTCTAGATGTCTAAACATTAAATACAAATAGACACTATCCTCTTCTGCTATGTCAGAGCCATCTACTGGATTACTGAAGCTCGTCACCTGTGCAAGTAGTTCACTTGAGTGAGAATCACTATACAAAGAATATACATGTATAATATCTGATATATGAACACCGAAATAATGCTAATCATATGCATTAACTTGAAGTCACTTTAACATGCCAACTTTTCAACCAAAATCCGGTTTAAACCGATCACAAACAATCAAACATTGTATCATAAATGAAATAGTGGCCTCACATCAATTTGCTTGCACCCTTAAACTCAATGTCACCATTATACCGTATAATCTATGTCGGGTGGAGCTTCCTCCTAACCCGAATTCTTTGGCTGGAGCTTCCTCCATGTCTGTAAGGTCCCTACGAACTATGCTCCCACAAAACCGTATGACAAAACTGGTATGAAGGAAACATATATCGTATAAGGAGCATATCTATCCATATTTCCAAGTTTTATATTGTCTTGTTCTTGATCTTTACTTCTACTTGCACAAGAAATGCTCATTTGTAATACCCGAACAGAAACAAGAAATGCGCTAGTAATATAATACGTATAAAACTAGCGACACGACACAAACTTCGATATATATAAAACTCATATAAAATCGTAGAAACAAACCGGCAATCAAATCCGATCATACAAACCATTCCAAGTATAGTGTAATCACTCACCTCTAGTCCAAGCTACTTAACCTTGACTGGGTCCCTCAGCGGCGCCTTTTCTTTTTCCTATTTAATAATAGGAATAAATGGTAAATACCCATACTGTTATAATTGGGCCTACAACCCTACAATTAATCATATTGACAAACATATTAACAGTGGGTTTAACCATACTCATTAGCATTTTTCTCCATTTAACTAATCATGTGTTTTGTAGATTTCTGCGTAAATGCGCAGTCACTGTAAAATACTGATATCTCCTAATCCGTAACTCCGATTTGGTCGATTTAAGATTCGTTAGAACATTCTTTCCCTGACCTTTCTAATAGCATGTCATACACTCAACTTGGAGGAGTAAAAGGGGCTAAGTTGTCCCTCGAAATGGACAGCCAGTAATATTTTCAGGAACTGTTGTTCTTTGCGGCATTAAATTGAACAATTGGCATGCATTCTTAAATATAACATTAATATTTAACGGGACAGCCTTGTAGTCCTTGATTTACAACTCATTCATACTCGTTAACAACTAATTCCTTTATTTCCAAGTTTAGAATTAGCACAAGTTCACCACAACATCACCAGGTAATATAGAGGAAAAACACTACTGAAATCACTGCATTTCCCAGGTTCTGAAACCGCTGGAAATGGAGGGGCTTCCATTCAAGACTAAGTTTACTCTCATAATAACGGAAAATGCAGTTAATAATACTTCAATGTCAGCGTCCATAATTTGCTGTTCGAACTCGACACTACAAGTCTGTCAGGCCTGCAATCTATGAATCCTCATTCATCCTCTATATAAAAGCAGGTTAATAGATCAAGATACGCTGCTGGTTAGTGACTTAAGGTGTTCACATTATCAGTCCATATATTGTAGCATTAATGCTTAACGTTCCTCCAAATAAAAGAGATTGACCATGCTAAGAATAAAGGTTCATCATCCCAAAATTGCAGCTATTCTACTACACTTATAAAATCAAAGTGTAATTCCTACAACTATTATGTACTCAAAACCTCAGTCATTTGCTTCAAATTTCTTGGCATTAAACTGCAGTTATGGATTTACACAAGTTCTAATATCAAACTGCAACCTTATTGTCACATATCACAAGATTATCTAATTCCAACCACAAGACTGTTTGAATCTAATCTTTTACATCAAATAACTCGTCAGATTTAGTTTTAGAGCATATATTTTAACCAGATTTCATCACCTTCAGAGACTCAACCAAATACCTTTAATTCAAGGTACCTTTCTTTCTGTTTATTCCAACTATCTAAGGGTCAAACAACAATACAAATAGACTTGGAAAACAATATTGAATCACTAAGCATGTTAGCTTAATTGTGAGCAATAGAACAGAATTTTACTAGAAATGCCACAGATTGTTATATAGCTTGGAACAACAATGCCCATTATAAATAAGAAACATGTAACAAGGCATCCAATTCTAATAGACTAATATCAAAGAATTCAGTTCAATAAGATCTCCACAATCACAAACCTAACCACATTTTTAATGGGGAAAAATCGGCATTAATGAAGTTTTGTTATATCTTCCAAAATCAACTTCATGCTATGCTCCTATACAACCTAAGAAAAGGTTACTCATCCATTTCAAGAAATGTATCAAAACATTATCCTCTTCAATCTTAACACTAAGAACTCCTTGCTCTATATGTAATTCATTGAAATATTTTAACAAACACTTGATGTGCACTGCTTAACACTAGCTCAATCTACAACAAGACAGTCACAAGAGCTCTAAAAATTACAAACATACAATTATGCTATCTCTTTAAAAGTGAATTCGATCCAACTATTTAGTTCACTTGTTTTACACATGGTTCTGCATACATCTTCTACAAACAAAGGAGAATATACAAGGTTTAGATTGACTGAAGACTCACTGGAATTTAACTGTTACTCGGCTCTCTTCCCTTATAGCTTCCTCACCAAGCTCTCCACTACTCCCGACCTCTTCCACAGTTCTAATTAGAGCCTCCGTTGGCCTCCTTGAATCTGAGATAGGTGAAGAGGAGGATGCACTAGCAGAGCTTAATTCTGTGTAACGCCCCGACCCGGATCCTGGGACCTCGGGCACGTCCACAGACCGGCCGTATCCAAGTGGAGACGAGCCCCACTCGAATACAAGGCCTAAAATGATAAGCAGATAACAATAATAATCAAATGTTCATCAAAAATAAAGGACAATATCAGAGTTATACAACGGAATTAAAAATCATGAAGGGTGCTAGGTACCCTACAAAGCTCTATACAAAGTCAGGCACTATAAGGGTCCTAAAGATGAAACTCTCACTCCACTGGCTGAGATCCTCGGACCTCCCATCCTATCCCGGTCCTTGTGCAGCGGCTCCAAATCCACGAGGGCTATCTGTTCCTCTTAACACGGAAGGAAAAAGAAAGTGAAGTGAGCTTTGAAAGGAAAGCTTCAGTAAGTGCCTACTTGAGAGAAATCCGATGAGCACCGTCAAAGGGTCATGATAGACAAATCGGGACAATCGGTCAAGACATGGATCATATCAAAGAAAATAACGGTCGGCACAAGAAACCAAACAATAGGGCCCCTAAACTCATCCAATCATACCTCCGCGATGCGGCTGTCGCGTGCCTCAATGGTCAAGTGCCGGACGACAGGTGGCTATGCTCCATGGGTACCCCCTACCCAATCCGGACACATACCAACCCAACATAAACACAAGCACCACGAGTCTCACGGTAATGTCGGTCCCGCGGTGGCATGCTCGGTGAGCATCCAAAAGACAACTTGTCCAAACAACCAATGTGATGTGGAAAACATCAAACAAAACATGCATCACAGGGGAATCAACAGCGGATATCGGATCATAAGCGATAAGCACAATCATGATAACAACCAAGAATATACCAAACCAGGTAATAAGAGTGCCAAAGAAACCCATCTCTGGGTGGGAGCTAGGCAAAGACACTTACATGAAACATGAATCTACAAAGTCAAAGAAAGCCCATCACTAGGCGGGTGCTAGGCAAAAGGCACTTACTTCTATGAGCAAAGTCTAGAATCCCACAATGGAGAGGAATCTCTTGCGCCGCCATGGAAAAGATCTCTGCTAGGGTTTGAGACGATCTTCTCTTTTATAGCAGTCCATGAAGGGATCATGGAAAATTTTCAAATCTAGCAGATAAGATAAGGATCAAGCTTGCGATCTCTCTCTCTCTCTTTATATATATATATATATATATATATATATAAACCTATTTAGAACTATCAACACGTTTTTTTTTTAATAAAATAAAATAAAATAAAAAATCAAAATCCAATTCAAATCCAATTTATTGTAGCTATCCGTGCATGCGCCTGATTCCATATATATATATAATATTATTTTTATTATTTAATCTTTAATTTCATCCATGTGTGTTTTAATTCCAAAAGATGTTCAACCATCGTTTACAACTATGCACATTCATTTTATTCATTTGTTTAAAATAATACATATCATCTTATCAAATCAAATAAAATCATATTTAATAAATATCCGAATTTTATATTTATTTATTTATTTATTTTTACCATTGA
Organism: Dioscorea zingiberensis; assembly: GCA_026586065.1. Taxonomy (NCBI): domain Eukaryota; kingdom Viridiplantae; phylum Streptophyta; class Magnoliopsida; order Dioscoreales; family Dioscoreaceae; genus Dioscorea; species Dioscorea zingiberensis. Next base: position 18,183,423 of record CM048824.1, on the reverse strand, counting down.
CTCCATCTATGTCATCTTTCAAATCAATTTAACATATATATATATATATATATTAAATTTCATCTCAACTAATCCGATTTCATCTTTAACTATAATTAATAGATTTATATATATAAATCAATAGCATATCATGTATATACTCCAAATTCAATCTTTTGCTAATTTACCACTATAATCTCTTATTAAAAATTTCAAAATTTCCTCTTCTTATCTAATGTTATCCCATATATAAAACTTCATATACTCTTATCAAATAATAAATATTGTTATCCAATAATTTGATTTTTAATCAAATTCTCTTATCATTAACTACCAACATAATATTTATCTATATAAATACTTTGTAAAATAACTAGAAACTTTATTTCAACTAAAATTCAAATAACAATCTTTGGGAGCCTCTCCCTTATTCTCTAACAAAATTTAAAATAACCTAATAATGAAAACATAATTTCCTAAAAATTATGGGCTTCACATTCTGGCTTCAGTGAAGGTTCACCGAGAAATGGGCAGAGTTTAGGGGAAGCTCGGAGAGGAGATGGAGAATTGGAGGGGCTTCAAACGGTCGCTCGATAACTTCTCTTCCTCTTTACAAAAAGAACTAGATCCAATAATGGTGGAAGCTCTATGGGTTCATGGACAGAGGAGGAAGGACAACCGACCAGATCCACACTTCGCGGCGTCCATTCGCGTGCACAGGGAGAGCTTTGTCTCTTTTGAGTTCCACTTAAATAATTGACGGGTGTTTAATTTACATTTTGATGATACTGTTTATATATATATATATATATATATATATATATATATATATATATATATATATATATATATATATATATAACCAACAAGTTAATCATCATAACCCCTTTATTATGTTACAAGCCCTGAGAGTTTTCATTTGGCCCAGTCCAATCTCTTCAGCCTATATTCTATTAATTGATTGTCTACTAAATCATTTTAATCAATTTATATTGGTCCCCTTTAGATTGTTTAGCCTATGGATGAGGAAAGAGGCCCGACCCAATTAGGGCCTCCATAATTTCATTTGCACTTAAGCAAATTTTGAAGCCCATCCAATACTTGGTTGGATATTTCTCTAATATCCTTTAAAGAAGTTTTAATTAATTCAACTTTCTCAATAATTACAAAGAAATGATGATAACATATTCTTTGATTAAATAATGTTTATTTAGAAAATCCAGGGCGTTACATGGTAGAGATTGCATGCCACTGGTCGTCAGGCCCAGGCACAGGTACGGTAGATTGCATGCATATGTCGCCTGATCATCAGGTTCTGTAGATCGCATACCACTGATGGTAGCTAGAGCTCATTCCGAGGTATTCGAACTAGGGATGTATGCTTAGACGATACGAGACCTTGTATATTTAAGATTATGATATGCCATGTGATGATTGAGATTGCATATGTATTTTATTTCAGGTTTTTCCTTTAGCTTGGCATGCTTATCCCGATTTAAGATAATTACGTGGACTACATGATTTGTATTTGATTATATACATGTACTATACTCACTGAGCTAGTGTAGTTCATTCCTCTCATGTTATGTTTTTATTTGCAGGATCTAGACAGTGATCGTGTGAGGGTTGAAGTCTAGATTGGCTCTAGTGTATCCCTATCTTATTTTTATGTTGTATTTGACTATGTGTCAGACTTGTTAGACTCCTTATGTTTTATTTGGGTCTATGTCGCCCAGACTTAATATGTGATGTACTTATATTTGGATTTATTTGTGTTTGACTATCTGTTTAACAGATTATGTTTATGATAATTCAAGTGTTTGAAGTACTTCCATGTTTATCGGGTTTTGATTTTTACAGCCTTAGGCTCAGGATGTCCTCTTAGCCTAGCTGGTGTGACATCCTTCTCAAAAAAGAGATGGGTGTTACAATGTAGCTCTGTAAAGACAAGATTCAGATCAAAATCTAACAGACATAGGGGGTGTTGATTTCAACTTTAAAAAAAAATTATAAATATTAAAAAAAATTATATTAATTAAAACTTAAGATTACTTGTTTATTCTAATTCCAATATTTAAAAAATAACAAGTTTTCTTTTCTTTTTAATTCTTTAGGTACATGTCTAATTCTACCCATAGAAATCACAATAAAAATAAATTATGATATTGGAATTAAGTTCAAATAATAAAAGAAATCATTGAGATACAAGGCAAAAAGAAAAAAAGTTATTAGGAATATATGAAAAAAATTTATATTTTATAAATTGTATAAATACTAATTTTTTAAAAAAAAATTGTAACTATTGGGATTTGAACCTAGGTCTCCACAACTACGATGTGGAATTCTAACTGATAGACTACCATAACATTTTGTCGTGAATTGTGATAATAATATTAAATAGATATAACAACAACTTTATGGAGGTAGAGGTCCTCTTGGAGCCATGGAAGTAGAGCACCCCCTTGACCCCCTTCCCTCCGCCCATGCCTATATATATATATATATATATATATATATATATATATATATATATATATATATATATATATAATTCTGATATCGTCAGGCCGTTCGCATCGCTGTGCAATTAAGGTCACCTCATTTGGAGGCGTTTTGAGAGTATTTTTTCCAAATCCAACCATATGGATGAAAAGAACATCGAAAAATAAGAAAACATGTCGATTTTCGTATAATTTGGTGATGTGATGAGTATTCATCTTAAAGGGTGAAATTTTATAGAAATTTCATCGGTTCAGAATTTCACCATTTAAGATGAATGATCATCACCTCCCCAAATTGTATAAAAGTCGACATGTTATCTTATTTTTCAATGTTCTTTCCATCCATACGGTTAAATTTGAAAAAAATACTCGCCAAATACCTCAAAATGAGGCGACCGTAAATGCATAGTCTTAAGATCGGCCAGATTGTATCATGACTATATATATATAATATAGGAGGTGATGTTGTAAAATCTCAGGCCCACGAGCTCGCGACAGACCGGCCGTACACGAACAGGGATGGGCCCAGCTTGGATACGAAGCCTTGATGATCAGCAATTACATACACAACGGAATATATCAAATCAAAAACATAATATAATTATGTCTATATAGCGGAATTTAAGTCCGAAGGTACATGGACCCTAAAATCGCAACATACATAGTTCCTACAAGGGAACCTATAATAATATGTCCTCACACATAATAAAAACAAGAGGTAGCCAACCTCGGTAATCCTAGCAAGTCCCCACAGGTCTCACGTGGTGCTTCCACGGCTCATATCCCACTCCTCGGGATCTGAAAAAGGAAGTCAACAAATGCATGGGCTTTCGAAGGTAAAGCCCAGTAAGTACCCCGCAAGGAACACAATAAAGTCATATCAAACTCAATGTAAGTTAAGCAAATAAATGAGCAAATCAAGAACATGACCATCAAACTCGGCGTGGGAAGCACAAACCCCACAGGCCATACCACCTAGAGTTTCAAACCTACCCCAATAAAAATTATCCAACAGTAGGGACTCCCTAACTAAAATCATGTCATCTCATGACAAGCAAATCAAGCGAAGCTTGCAAAACATCCCCCAGGCTGTCATCAGCCTAAGCCAATATCAATCCTTGGTCCGTAGCGCTACTCACACATACATGTATGTACACGATCAGCGTATCATCCTACTGACGAGCAGACAAGACAGCCAAAGTATCGTCCCCCTGACAGGAAAGCATGAACAGGGTGTCCACATGCCTTGAACATCAATAAGGAGTGATCCACTGCACCGGGTGGAAGAATCCACAAGAATAACATGCATCGAGTATAAAGAATTACACACGACCAACAACCATACATACATAGATATGGATTTATATATTAAGGAATAATCATCCAACATAACAGATATATATATATATATATATATATATATATATATATATATATATATATATATATATATATGCCAAAGAATCAAGAAATAAATGATGTAAAACATCCAAAGATAAAGGATTCTAGGAAAAGGCACTTACGTGCACAAGCACGCAATCATGAAAACAACGGAGCAGTAAATCAAGAAATAACCACATCCAATAAACACTTCGTGGAGTGGGTACTAGGCAAGAGCACTTACCTGCTATCAGAGATCTATCCGTCCCTACGTGTCTTTCCAGACACTTCGAGATCTGGCAAATAGATCTATGCTCAATATGTATACTATTCACACGATAATAGATATGCTCCTAAATACATTGAATGACCTCCTCCCCCTTGATAAACATGATTACTCAAGTTATAATCTTAGTCGCCTGAACCTTGGGTTATAATAGATTAAAAATCCATAATCTAAACAACCACTTTTGTCCCTAACCATTAACTCATACTAATGTATATTCATGTCTTTTCATCAAACTAACGAACCCATCAACTTTTATCAGCATAACTAGGCAACATCTTAATTAAACCAAGTCGTCCTTAAGTAACTTGAATATGATCCTCTAATCCTAAGTGAGACACGTGGACTTTCATAACAATTAATCAAGTATCAATTATGAAAACAGGGAGAAGGAGCAACTCATTTATCAATTCGTTTCATTAGCCATGACGGTGTCTTATCAAAGTGTTTAACCATTGTTTTACTTCATTATTCTTCTCATATATATGTGGGATCGAAAATACACGCCTGACATCGTGTGACACCAGACGATATATCGAAGCACAAATATCGTATTTTTTAGTTTTGTGGGTTCTTCTATTCCTAATAGAGGCAAGCCCCTATTATTAATTACCCCAGATATAATCTTGGGAACCTCCGATTAAGGGCAAAAGAACAAGTAGAGACAAAAGAAAAATAATTCCTTTTATTGCAGAAAATGATAATTTAGTACATCATCATGGGTATGTGAATATATATTCTTATTTATTTATTTATTTATTTATTTATTTATTTATTTTATTTTATTATTTTTTACGATGCCGCCTTGCATGCCTTGCCGCCGCCTTTGAATCTGCGCCGTTTGTATTTTAACCACCTTAATATGCGTGCTCCACCGCCGCTTTGAGATTCATGCCACCTTAGGGTTTGTACTTTCATCGAATGCTTGACGCCACTTCAGGGTTTATATTTCATTGATCACATGTCTCTTTGGGATACCTATCAATGCTTTGGGATACGTATCTGTCATCGCTTCGAGATTCATACCCTTTTGGGATTTATAATTTTGAGCAATCTCGATATGCATCTCCCGTCATTGCCTCGGGATACATGCATATGAGCTCAAATTTCTCTTCTCTTCTAGATTGCATTTTAACCATAAAATGGCCATTAAATCACCCCTTCTTTTTATTATGAAATAGGCCCGGCCCATTTCATTTTATCATTATTCATAAAATGGGCCCAAGCTCCCTTTTTATTTTTTGCAGGACTCTTCTTTTTTTATTATTATTATTTTTTTATCATCAATTTAATGGGGCCACTCTCCTTGTACGCATGAATCTTAGGCCTTAATGAATAGGTTGACCATCATATTAGCCCTCTCTTCATTTATCATTCATTTACTTTGAATCACCAACCTTTCCCTTTTTATTTCTTTAAATGGGCTGAATCTAAATTCAATATTGGAATACATGGGTTGCTCCCCACCTTTTTATGTATTTCTGTTTTATTTTTTTTTATTTTTATATTTTTATCCAAGCTTCATTGTTTTTAAACCTCATTGATGCTCCTTTTACTCCCAATACATTAGATATAGGCCCATTTCAAACCATGACCATTCCTCAAACCATCCTAGCGCACCATCAAATAGCTTCTATAGATCAAGAGTTTATTTATTTATTTATCTTCATTTTTCTTATCTCTCCTATTCTCCTGGAGCACACCAAGACCTTATGTCTAATCTTAGACATTGTATACTTTATTGCAATATTCTTGACCAACTGAATTAAAATATTTTGGCAAAGAGAACAAACAAACCCTTTTTAGAAGATGCAGTCCTTGAAGGACAATGAGAAAGACATTCGTTTTTTTTTTTTTTTTTGTGGATTAGTGCTTCCTCAATATTCTATACAATAGCATGAAGAATCTTCTTGAAGCATAGGGGAGCTTCTTAAACACAAGTAATTAATTTCCAGGCAAATTTTTTAGCAAGGTTATAATGTTCTTAACATAGCAAGGGAAAGTCATTTCCACAGTGAGAAATTGTTCCACCATGGCACAGCCTTAACATAACTTTGCTGATAATCCCTTAAATTCAGCAGGTTCTCTTGGCATCAACAATATGAAAAGGTTTAATTGGGCTTTCTATCTCCTTGTGGCAATGATACAAATCATTAGGCTCTGTAGTCATGACAAATCTTATTTGCAAAATGCCTCATTTGGTCTCCATAACATTTATAACGGTAGCTAATATTTCTGCAGCAGCTCTCCATTCATTTTTTTTCTTCTTTTTTTTTGCAACAGTGTAACAATATGAACCTTTTTGTTTATTGTTTTGTTTTACAGCAATCCGGCAGCAACAGTAGACTCCTCAACAGCCTTCTCGTCAAACAACAACAACCCCTTCTTGACATCAGAAAACTGGCATTGTTTATGTGCCATGCCTCTCTGATCAAAGAACAGCCTTATCACAACTCCTATTAAGAACTTTGATGCATTGCCCATGAAATCCCAGTTCCAAGAACGAAAGCTCTTTTAAGCATTTCATCGAGCATATGACGTGCGTCCTTAAGAATGCAGAATTTCAAATGAACACGCATTGGCAGATCTGTGAAATACAATCAAGCAAGCTTTTACTGATCAGCTACAATCTCCACATAGTTCACCATGCCTTTGATTCCCAAACAGTTGGACAATCTTTAAAAAAAAGTCCAGATTGCAGCAGCAACGCAGCAACAACCTCCTTCTTTAGCAGCTTAATTCCCTTGCTTCTTCTTTTACTCTTCCTTTACTTCTATTTCATCCTTTTACTTTCAACAGCTCTTTCTTAATGATGACAGCAGCAGAGTTGCAATAGTCCCCAACTTGAATTTGGCAGGGCTTCTCTTTATAGATCTACAGGGGAGTTGTGCTCTGTAAGATGAGAATAATTTGTCTTTTTTTTTTTGAATTGAAGCTGTTCTTCACCACAGGCTGGTTGGTTGCAGTCAATTTCCATCCTTAACATAGCTTGATTGGGACTGCGGCGATGACGCACTTCAACATCTCAGGGGAGCAGAGGGAGCAAATCAGTCATGATCGGGTCAGCGACATCTCATCGGTGGCGGACCCGAGCCTGTCTCCTTCGGCAAAGCCATCAGAGACAGAGTCGGGTCCGTCGAGCACCGCATGTACGGAATGCAGGAGGGTAGTGGCTAGCGAGCCGATCTGGGCGGGCGGCGGGTGCGGCAAGGAGATGCCGCGAAGGAGCCCAGGCCGGAGCAGCGGTGGAGAAGGTTGTTTGAGCCGAGCGCACGGGCCGGGCGACGAGCTCGACAAGAACTGTCGCGAGCATGGAGAAGGAGGAAAGGGATGGCGTCGGTTGCTTCGGCAGAGAGGAGGAGAGGGACAGATCCGTCGCGCAGTCGGTGGTGGCGATCGGCGACTTTCCTTTTCTTCTCCGGGGATATAGCGGCGGAGGCGGCGAAGCTTTGGTCTCCAGGCGGCGTAAAGAAGGAGATAGGGTTTTATTTATTTTATTTATTATTTATTATATATAATATATGTCACTCTTTTTTTTTAACTACTTATAACTCCCAACCTCGCTCTCCCTCAGATCTATGTGTACTTATGTCCCCTTTGAAGCTTCAAGACCGAAGAAAATAAAAAAAAAAAACGGGAGGGGTTCTAAGGCTTTTATTACATATCTATAATATTAGCTATAGAAACATCACCTTTTTTTTCTGTCTTCCTTCTCTGCAGGTATTCTTCAAAGGGATCCCGAGAGCTATCCGAGAAGACAAAGGAGAAAAAAGACCAAAGCCCCTCTTTCTGTCTGGCCTCCCCTTTTTAAAATAATGTTCATCCTTATCCATCCAAAAAGAATTCCTTCCCGAGAGATCACCGAGAGATCACAACTCTCGTAACTTCTCAACAGATAGGATAGGATCAAATTTAATTAAGTTTTAATTAATCAAGAAATTTAATTTAATTAAATTTAAAAATGATTTTTTAATATATTTTTTGCCTCGAGATTCGTGTTTAGGTACCTCGGGATTTGCATTTTTCTCCGATCGCCTCCAGATATGTGTTCAGGCTATCTTGAGATTTGGGATTGCCTCGAGATATGTTCTCGGGGGTAATTTTATAATTCGTGATTGCCTCGAGGTATGTTCTCAGGGGCAATTTTGTAATTTGCATTTGTCTCGAGATATGTTCTCGGGCCATCTTGGGGGTTTGTGCCTTGGGCTTGCCAAGAGATTTGCATTCTTGGCCCAAGATACAGTCAATTTATCTCATAAGAGATTTTATGTTAAATTTTATTTATTTATCATGAATATCTTAAATATAAGATTAGGATATATTAAAATTTAAATTTTATTGGACATTTATCGCATAATTTTTTTTATATGAACAAATGCCCCCTTCCTACTTTTCTCACGAAATCCTCTTTGGTGAGATTGAGTGAGAGAAGTAGGAATTCCCTTTCTTTTGTCATGGCCAATATCTCTCAACCTTTTTGGGATATGGCCCAAAATTGCAATGAGGTCCCTCAAGTTCTAGTCTTCATGCGCCACACTCCTATCTTTGACTCTGAAGCTGAGCCCGCAATCAGATATGAAGGAGGAGAGCAATCAGAGTGGGTGAAGCGCTATCCAAATCGTATGGCTATTGCCAAATTACACGCAAATCGTTGGTTTGAGGACGGCTTGACCGATGCAATTTGTCTGAAGCCTGAAGGAGAAGTAAAGGATTTGAGGACGTTCCAAACCCTCGGATCTAAAATCATTAACCACCATCCGGGATGGAGGGGTAAGGAGCCTATCCAAAATAGCTTAATTGATCTTCCGTATTATGCAGAGTGGGCCAAACACATGGTCAATAACTACTCCAAAGAATTATCTGAAGCAGAGTTGGTGGGCGGGATTGTGGCTTCAGTCGGCCGCTATGACTTTGACTTGAATTTTTATAAAGCATTAGTAGAACTATGGTGTCCCGAAACTAATACTTTCCACTTCTTGCACGGAGAAGTTGGGATTTCATTATGGGATATCAAGGAATTGGGAGGACTTCCAATTACTGGAGATATCTATGATGAAGTCGTACCTCCTAACGACACAATCTGCCGAAGGTATGATCCTGAATTTTCTGTTTTGAGAAATCTTTTCGACATCTTTCAATGGCTCTCAAGGCGAAGTGCTGGCCAAGATGTATTTTTTGAGGATTGGGTGGAGTTTTTTAGGAAGTCAAGACTTAGTTCCCGGTATGGGTCGACTTCTAATCCCCCTCCAAAGCCCGTTCCCAAAGCGGATTTAGTTGCTTTTATAGCTCTTTGGATCTGCTTTTTTATTATGCCGGGTAATCGCAAGGTGATTAGACTGGGAGTTTTTATGATGGCATGCAACATCGCGCATGGGAGGAAGGTAGCTTTTGCCCCCGCAGTGCTGGCGCGCTTATACTTGGGCTTAAATGCCATGGTCAATCACAGGAGAGGGCCCGGATCTTCTACCACAGTATTTCCTGTTCACTTTTTGTATACTTGGGCTGGTTATTATTTCCGGAGCATATATCTTAAGAGGAAGATAGATGATAATACTTCGAGTATCCCCGGGTTGCTGAGAGTACCAAAGATGTTGCAATTTATGAATGCCGCCGCAACTCCATTTATCCATCCTGTGAGTGTGAGGAAATTCATCCGACATAAAGACAATTTCATATCCCGCCCTTTCTCGTTCATGCATCATAATGACGAGGTAGTGCGAGATTCCAGATATCCGGCTGGGCCCGAAGTATTGGATTCATATACCATGGAATATGTGATGAATCTTCGTTGTGGAGTCCTTCCGCTTCGGTGTGCAGGAGATCTCTTTGCGGAGCCTTACAATCCGCATCGATTTGGGCGCCAGTTTGGATACGATCAACATACCCCGGCATATATTGATGTTCCCCGGAGGGCTCCTTCCCTCGGTATTCTTGCGGGTTATTGGCTTCATCTTTCTCGCCAGAAGACGTCTAGCTCATTCTACATCCCTGAGCATGACAGAGAGGGGAGGCTTATACTTGTCTATGCACAGAAATGGTTGAGGACTGTTGAAGCCTTTTTCCATCAGGACTATTCGTCTTTGATTCAGGATGACTTCAGAGACAGGAGAATTATTAATAGGGGGCGAGGGCAATCTTCGAAGAGCTACAGATTTATCAATAAAAGCATATTCATTGATCATACTGACCTTACTGTTGACCCAGTTGTTCCAGCAAAGCGGCAAAGAACTGAAGGTATGTTAAGTTTAGTTATTATGCTTTTTATTTATTTATTTATTTATTTATTTTGAACACTGAAGATTCTGCTTCTTCTTCTTCTTCTTTTTTTTTTCTTTTTATTTATGAAGATTTTCTTTTTCTTCACAATTCTATCTTCAGGATTCCGTTTTTTTTATTTTTTTTGAAATTTCTGAAGATCTCTTTTCTTCAGAATTCTGTGTTTCGTTTTTTTTTTTTTTTGAAATTTCTGAAGATTTTGTTTTTTTTTTCATGATTCTATCTTCCGTTTTTTTTCTTTTTTTTGAGAATTCAGGATATTCATGAGGGCTTTCCAGAAAATTTTTTTTTTTTTTTTTAGAATTATGAAAATTTCTTTTTCTTCAAGATTTTGTCTTCTGATTTTTTTTTTTTTCAAAGTCTGAATCTTTATTTGACTTGAAGGCTGAATTTTAATTGTAAAATTCAGAAACTTTTATTTGATTCAAAGTTTTAATCTTTGTTTGACTCAAAATGTTTGGTCACCAGGCATACAGATTCGTGACACCCCATTGGACAATGTCAGGGTTACTCACAATCCTCCAAGGATCGATGATATTCTTCCATCAGGTCTAGGGATGCCTCTGGACTCTCACGTTGGTAAGAAATATCTCTTTCTCTTTCTCTTTCTCTTTCATCCATACATTTTTGATGAACTTGATGACATCTTATTTCCAGATCAAGTAAACCCACAGGGTTTAAATGTTGGCGCCGAGGAGAACGTTGGAGTCGGCGAAAATGTTGGGGTGGGAGAAAACATTGGAGTAGAGGAAAATGTTGGGGTTGAGGAAGCTCTTCCCAATCCACCACAAGGTATTATTATAATTATAATTATAATTATTATTATTTTTGCTCTTTATTTATTTTCAAATTTTGTTAGGGGATATACCGGTTGCCTTGGAAAATGAGCCACCGAAGAACCCGCCAATTATCCAAAAAGGTTTTTTTTTAATTACCACAAATAATGAATTTTTTGAATTCCAGCTATTCAAGAGGATGAAAGTACTTCATCTTTTAATCAAATTCCTTCTGCAAATTTTATAAGAGATGCCCCCTCTTCAATGGAAGAATTGGAGAGTGACGGCGGCAATGCTGATGTTGAGAGTGCACCTCGTGATGGTGGAAATGCTAACGTTGAAAGCCCGCCTCATGATGGCGGTAACGTTGATGTTGACAACACATCTTCAGCAATGCAGAACAAAGGTGGTTTTTTTTTTTTTTTTGTGTGTGCACGAATCAATGTGAATATATATGCATATTTTTTTTAGTTGTTCGAGAAGTTGCCAAGGAGGTTCATACTCCCACGGAGGAATTGGAGAGTGGTGGCTCTAACGCCGACATTGGGATTGCAAATTTGCCAAAACAAGATCAAGGTTCCTCTCTTTATATATATATATATATATATATATATATATATATATATATATATATATATTTATTTATTTATTTATTTATTTATTTATTTTAACATGAATATTGACAATCTTTCTTTGAAACTTTAGTTGCCCAAAAGGATGACAACTCTTCACTTTCGAGGCAAGGTCCTTCGAAAGAAGTTGCCGAGGATGGTCCTGTTCCTGTGGAAGGATTGGAAGGTGATGGCGTTAATACCGATGCCGGACTTGCAGCATTGTCTAAGCAAGGCCAAGGTTTTTTTTTTTTGATTTTTTGATTTTTCTTTTTTTTTTTGTTTTTTTGTTTTTTTTGTTTTTTTTTATTTTTTGATTTTTTTTTTGATTTTTTTTATTTGTATATTCTTTTTGTAGGTTCAAAGAATATACCAAATGTGGTGTTACGCTTGCGAGACGAGATGATCAACAATATCAAGTCCCTCAACTATCACAACTACCAAAGCATTATCAATAAAGTGAAGGAGTCAAAATCACTCTTTGAACCTTTCGACATTGATTTGACCAGTCTAGAGCCTTTCATAGAGAGAGTAGCTCGATGTGCAACCTATGCCAAAGAAGCTTCAGAGGACCCTAGCGTCCAAGCTCATATCCGTACTCAACGAGCCAAGGAGTGTGTGCATGAAAGGACTTTGGCACTTGAGCGTCTTAGCAAACGCAGGATGGATTGGGCTAATGACATAAATACAGATAAAGAGGAATATCAAAAACTTGCTGAGAGGGAACATCAACTTCAGGCCGAGCTCTGTGAGATTCAAGGTACAAAGAAGGCTTTGGGTGAAAAGATAGCGGCTTCAACTGGCTTCTTTGAAGCTTCCGAAGACACACAAGCGAATCTTCAAGTTGCGTTGGATGAGGCAAAGGCACAGCTTACCGAGGATCAAGGGGATCATTCAGATACTCATCTTATAGCTATCTTCACCAAATGGCTCGATGAGTTGGAGGAATCAAAAGAATCATTGTTGAAATTCGCTGGGCATTAAAAGGGGCCTCCTTCCCTCTCCCCTTTTTTTAGTTTGATTTCCTAGTTTATTTATGCTTTGGTAGTTGACTTTGAGAAATTTTTTATGAACACTAGACTTTAATAAATTTTAGTTCTTTTCTTCTCTTTCTATTCTTCTTCTTCTTCTTCTTCTTCTTCTTCTTCTTCTTTTTAATGGATAGAACGCCTGGAGGAAGAATCATGATATATTTTTTTTTTTGATTTTTTTGATTTTTTTTTTCTAAAAATTAAGGGGTCGATGTGTTTGCCTCAAGAAGCACATTTAATCGTGCATGACCGATTTGCCCCCAACTAGGAGCCAGACGTTCCATCGTAGACAAACACATGGCTCTTTATTTCATTGGATGAACTTGATACAAAAGTACATAAAATTAATGTTTTGCCTCGGGAAGTACATTTAGTTGTACATGACTAGTCTACCCCTATAAGGGACCAGACGTTCCGTCATAGGCAAACATTTTTTACATTAAGCATAATATTTTTTCAGAAAACGACCGTTGATAGGTGGCATTAGTCTTTCTCCATTAGCATCAATGAGCTGGTACGCGCCTCCTTCGTAGACGATCTCGACGACGTACGGACCCTCCCAGTTTGCTTTGAACTTGCCTCCGGTCCGCTTATTGGTGATGATAGGTCTTCTTAGGACAAGAACCATTTCTCCTTTGGTAAAAGTTCTAAACCGAGCCAATTTGTTGTAGGCCTGAGACATCTTGGCCTTGTAGACTTCGAGATTCTGTTGTGCTCCCAACCTTTTCTCATCGAGAGAGTCCAACTCATCCAAGCGAAGCCGAATATTATCTTCATTTGAAATTTCATTTTGCACTGCCATTCTCAGGGTATTTGGATTTCGAGGGGGAGGACCGCTTCAGTTCCAAACACTAGAGAATATGGTGTGCATTGTGTTGGAGTTCTATAGGTGGTGCGATAGGCCCATAGCATCTCCGGGAGTCTTTCATGCCAATCCTTTTTGTTCTTGGACACTGCTTTCTTCAACAACTTTGAGAGGGTCTTGTTGAATGCTTCTGCCAACCCATTCGCTCTAGCATTATAGATGGAGGTATATCTCCAATCTATTTTGTGGTGCTGTGCAAATCTCCCGACTTTGAAGCTTCTGAAGGCAGGGCCGTTATCTGAAATGATTCTCCTTGGAGTTCCAAATCTGTATAAGATATTCTCCCTGAAGAACTTGATGACATTTTCAGTCTTGACTTCTCTCAGTGGAATTGCTTCTGCCCACCTGGAGAAGTAGTCTGTTGCAGCCAATATGAACCGATGTCCCAAAGATGATGGTGGTTCGATAGGACCGACTACATCCGTTCCCCATATCTCAAAGGGCCATGAAGAGACTGTGGGGTGTAGAGGGTTTGGGTGTTGGTGAATGAAGTCACCATGTATTTGGCATAGATGGCATCTTTTGGCATAATTGATGCAATCTCCAACCATAGTTGGCCAGTAATATCCCAAGCGCTTGATCTTGAGTCGCATCTTGGGTCCGGATTGGTGTGCACCGCATATCCCGGAGTGTACATCATGCATCACTTCTTGGATTTCTTCATATGAGAGGCACCGCAGGAGTAGTTGATCATATGACCTGCGGTACAATATGTCATTTATGAGGGTGAATCTTAAGGCTCTTCGCTTTATCTGAAGACCCTTTGATTTATCCTCTGGGAGTTTATCATATTTCAATTATTCTATAAACGGTTGTCTCCAATCTTCCTCTGGCATTTCGAGGGTGAAGACTTCCGCTTTGTCCCCAGCACTTTCCTCTTCGACATCATCAAGGATCGTACTTATGGGCCTTCTATTTCTTATGGTTATATGGATTTCTTCATAATCTGGATTCGCCAGCTCCTTTGCTACTTTTGCCAAAGAATCAGCTTCTCCGTTTTCTGATCTTAAAACCCTCCTCAACTGTACTTGGGGGATTTTCTTCATCAGATCTTTGACCTTCTTGTGATATTTAAGAAGTTCAGGTTTATATATTTTATAGTCTCCTTCGACTTGCTTTATAATGAGTTGTGAGTCTTCAAATATATGTATGTGTTGGATCCCCATCTTGATTGCCAGTTCCAAACCAGCTATGAGAGCTTCATATTCCGCCTCATTGTTTGTGCATGGCTCTGTAAGGGAGAGTGCATATCTGAGGATTCCCCCCTTTCGGTGTTACGAACACAAGTCCTATCCCAGATTTGATTTGGGGAATTGTGGACATGAGTGCCGGCTTTATAGATGATGCTCCATCAAAGTATAGTCGCCACTTGCTTCTTCCACTGTTAATGTTTCTTCATCTGGAAGATCATAATTGAGTGGTGAATCATCAGGAAGAGGATGTGCCGCTAGGAAGTCTGCCAACGCTTGCCCTTTAATAGCCTTCTGTGGAGTGTATGTTATGTCAAACTCCATCAGAATCAGCGCCCACTTTGTGAGTCTTCCCGTAAGCAATGGCCTCGTCATAAGATATTTGAGTGGATCGATTTTTGATATAAGTATGACTTTATGTGCTAGCAAGTAGTGTCTCAACTTTTTGACTGCAAACACTAAGGCTAGACAGTGTTTTTCAATTGGGGTATATTTACTCTCAGCTCCTATCAACATTCTGCTGAGGTAATAAAGTGCATTTTCCTTGCCTTCTTCATTGTTCTGGGCCAGCATAGCTCCTAATGACCCTTCCAACGCAGCAGTATATAGAATCAATGGCTTTCCGGGGATTGGGGCCGCCAACACTGGTGGACTCAGCAAGTACTATTTGATGTCCTCGAAAGCCTTCTGACATTCATCATCCCATTTGAATGGTGTGTTCTTCTTGACCAGCTTGGAGAAGGGTTTACATCTTCCAGAGAGGTTGGAGATGAATCGTCTGATATATGCCAAACGCCCCTGAAAGGACCGCAGCTGCTTCAGTGTTTGAGGAGGTGGCATTTCCAAAATTGCTTTTATCTTGGAAGGGTCTATTTCTATTCCCCGGTGTCGTACTATGAAGCCCAGAAACTTCCCTGAAAGGACTCCGAAAGCACATTTCATGGGGTTCATTTTCAACTTGTATTCTCTAAGGCGTGTGAAGACTGTCCTCAGATCATCAAGATGCTTGTCTTTGGAATTTGTCTTAACCACAAGATCGTCCACATAGCATTCGACAACTTTGTGAATCAGATCATCGAATATTCTGGTCATGGCCCTTTGATATGTTGCCCCCGCATTCTTTAGACCAAATGGCATTACTCTGTAACAGTATATGCCCATGGGTGTCCGGAAGGCTGTATGTTTTTCATCATCTGGATGCATTTTGATTTGGTTGTATCCAGAGTACCCATCCATAAAGGAGAACATCTCGTACCCTGAGGTGTTGTCGATCATAATCTCCATAACCGGTAGGGAAAATCATCTTTGGGACATACTTTGTTCAGGTCTCTGAAGTCCACGCATATCCGCATTTGCCCATTCTTTTTCTTCACAGGTACTATACTGGCCACCCAGTCAGGGTATTTCTCTTCTCTGATGAAATTTGCTTCAATCAGCTTCTTTGTTTCTTCTATCACCCTTTCTTCAAGGTCAAATTTCATCTTTCTTGGTGCTTGCTTAACTGGCGCAACACTGGGGTCGATAGCCAACATGTGAATGGCTACCTCATTGTCCAACCCTGGCATTTCATTATAATTCCAGGCAAAACAGTCGATATGCTCCTTTAAAAAGGCCATGAAGGATGTCTTTTCTTCTTCTGACAATTGCGCGCTTAGGAAGGTTGGCCTCGAGTCTTCATCGCTTCCCAAGTTGACTTCAACTAGCTCGTCAATTGTTGCTTGTCCCCTGTCTTCTTGTTCAAGTGGAGCACTTTTCATTTTAATTTCTTCTTCTTCCTCCTGGGACGTTGTCATATAACATGAGTGCCTGGAAGGTTCGGAGTAGCCTATCCCTTTCTTATCCACATGCGCAGGGTTCCACAGCCGACGAAAGCTCTGATATGACTTCCTCGACCATTTGATCTTGCCCCCATACCTCTCAACTATTGTCTTGAGCTTGTTGGGATAATGGTTGGGGAAGTTTGTGGGTTGAATTTCATCATCTTCTAAGTCTTCAATATTTATCATATCATCTTCTGAAATCTCATTGCTTTTGGCTTCATAGAAGAGGATACCTCTCTCCTTCTTATGTCGAGCTGGGACGTAGAATGTCTTCAACTGCTCAACAGTGTTAACATTTAGATCATCCAAGGATTTGTATAGTCCATCAGGAATCCTTGTGACATGGAATGTGCTTTCTCGAGTAGACCCTTTAGCTTGTTCTTCATATTGATGTATATCTGCATCACTTTCATCTTCCGATGACTCAGTATCACTGCCAAAGTGAGGTAACACTGATTCTTTCTTCTGGAACACAGGAGCAGATTTAGGCGTCTTCACCAGAGACTTTTCCTTTGGTCCTAATAGCTTGCCCTCATTGGATGACTTGCTCCCTTTGGATGACTTACCCCCTTTGGGTGCATTAAGGTAGTACCTTGCATTTTCATAATGAATTTCATGGATGCCAAAGGGCTGGATTTCTCCATCAATCCTGAATTCTTCCCCATCCACCATATATTTCACACATTGATGGAGTGTCGAAGGGACCATTTGGTTTTCATGGATCCATGGCCTTCCCAAGAGGGCTTTGTATGAGGCATCGGCGTCGATCACATGAAATTTCACATCAGACGTCTTCTTTCCAAATTTAATTGGGAGAGTAATGGACCCCAATGCCTTTTGGCTATGCTGGTTGAAGCCTTGAATGATGATCTTCTCCTGAGATAAGTGGCATATTTCGAGAGCCAATGCCCGGAGAGTGTTGAGGGTCATTAGGTTCACCGAGGACCCTGGGTCTATCAAAACTCGATTGATTCTTATCCCATCACAATAACCCGTCACATATAACGGTCTGTTGTGTTCTGTAGTCCCAAGCAACAGATCTTCATCCGTGAAAGATACTGAGGGTGCATGAAATGCGTACAAAGCCTCTTTCATGTTGACCTCGGCAAAGTAGGCTTGATACTCCTCAGGGTTTTGTAGGGCATATATTAGAGACTCCCTGACTTCAGCTGACATCATCAGTGCGTCGTACATACTGAGAAGTGCCGGGACTTTCTTCAAGTGTGCCAAAATATTATAATTCGGCTTCTTTGAAGGTTTCTTGGGTGAGATGTTTCCTTCTTCAATTATCTTCCCTTTGTTTTTATCATTAGAGCTGGATGGCTGTCTTGGCTGAAGTACTTTCCCAGCTCTGAGTTGCATCTGATGCACATGGTGTGGTATTTCATTTTCTTCATCTGGAAAATTTAATTCCTCCTCAGAATCTTCTTGAGAAGTTATGGCCCGGCATTCGCCCTTTTCCTCAAAATAGTCATCAGTGAGTGTCAAGTTTCCCTTGGAGACCTGTTTTTGTAACCATTTTTGGAAATTTTGGCACTCCTCTATAGTGTGTCCCACGAGTCGGTGATATGGACAGTAGTTTGGATGACTGTCAAGATGCATCAGGCGCGGTCTTTTAGGGTTGGGTAGTTCTAGTCCCATCTCCACGGCTTGATCAAAGAGCTCCTTCCTCTTACTCTTCTTAATCTTGATGTTTTGGAGAACCGACTTCCCTTTATCGTTGGCTGCTTTTGTTGGAGGCGGAGAATCCACGACCTCTGAAACAAAATTTTGTCCTGATGCTTCTGGAGGGTATGTCCCCGACTCGTCCCACTCAGCATCTTCAATATGTAATTGCAGTAGCCTATTCGCTGACTCTTCTGTCACTCTTTGGATGAATGCAGGGATTTCCTCAGCAGGCATTGCCTTCCTTAAGACCTTATATTTTGGGGCCTTGGGGGTGTAATAAGGTTTCTTTGGCTCTTCTGGTTGGTGTGGCTCCAAAAGTCTGGCGTTCGCCTTCTTCACTCTTTCCCTGAAAGCCATCTTCTTCTTCTGCTTCTTGCTAATATAGGGTCGGCCGTGACGATCATACGACTCTTCTGGCTCAGAGAAGCTATCATCATCATAATCATCTGGGATATATAGGGGGTATTCTCCTCCAGAAATAACCCTGCAAGTTTCCACCTGTATATCTTCATCATCTTCCTCGGCTGATTCCCCAAGTAATTCTTCAACCTCTTCGGGAAAATAGTCTCTAAGAGTGATCAAGACCCTTTCTTTCTGTTCATATTCATCGAGGGAGTCGATATACTCTTCTATAATAGACTTCTTGCGCTTTGATTGTTCGCGCTTCTTGTTCTTCTTTTTGTTCTTCTTCTTTGTTTGTTTTGTCAGGGGTCTTTTAGGAGGTTCTTGAGAACGTTTCCAAGCGATCCCTGGAAGCTCAGCCAACTTCTTCAACATTTTCATTGACTTTTTGGTTATAAATACTTCCCACAACTCTTCTGGAACAGCAGGGGGCCTATCATCTTTTGTTGTTGGGAGTATTACTTTATTACCCACTACCATGACTTCCCCTTGGGATAACCCCTCTTGGTCTTGGGTGGTCACATAGCGGATATGCTCGGCTGGTTGCTCCAATAAAACATTCTTCGAGAGTGTAATCTTGCCATCTCGATATTGTCGTTCAACCCAATCCTTAAAGACATAACAATCTTCAATTGTGTGTCCCAACACTCTGTGGTATGGGCAGTAACTAGGATGATCCTTCTTGTTCTGCTCTTCTGGCCTTTTGCATTCAGGCAGTTGCAGACCTTCCTTCACAGCATCTTTGAAGATTTTCGATACCTTATCTCTCCTGAAAGAATACTTCTTATTCATCCTTTCTTTCAAAGAGGGAATAGGCTTTGATTCATTACCAGCAGCGCCTAAAGTGGGTGGTTTGGCCTGTTCCGGCTTGTGGGACTCTGCAACACCTTTTCCTTTGTCAACATTGAAGGCTGTAGCAGTATACTTGACGCCTTCAGTCCTTTTTGGCTTTTCTCTATCATTCCTTAGAGCTTGAAAATTGGAGAATATCTTCGGGCTTGTCCGTTCCAATTTCTTAGCTTGTGAGATCAACTCCTAGAATGTAGTAATGCCGGACGTACTCAGAAAAGGTGCCATCCAACTATCAATATTCCCGAGTAGTAAACCCACTACCTGTGGCTGATCAAGGGGTTGCTCACATTTGATGCTCAGGTTTCTCCATCTCATAATATAATCCACTACCTTTTCATCTTTATTTTGACGAGTGGCTGCGAGGTCGGCGATTGTGATTTTGTCACTTACGCCCCCAAACCGTACCCGGAATGCATCTTTCAGCTGCTGCCAGGTTTGGATTGATTCGGGTTGCAAGCTGGCATACCACTCGAACGCTACCCCTGTGAGACTTGCAGAAAACTGTCTGAGGAGAAGCGAGGGCTTAGCACTTGTATCTCCATAGGCCGTCACAAAATGAGCCAAGTGCTGATCAGGGTTACCAATCCCAGTGAACTGTTTGAACTTGGGTACATTGTATCCTTTGGGATAGGGTACTAGGTCATGATAACTGGGATATGGTTTATCTTCATCAACCTTTATCTCCTTCCCTTTAGCTTGCCTCAATTCAGCAGCCACTATCTGTTGTATCTCCTCCCGAGTCATTGCAACTGACTGCTCTAGAATAGGGGCATATGGGATTCCCTCTTGATCTCCTGGCTTAGGGATTCCTCTTATAGGAGCATATGAAGTTCCCTCCTGCTCTACTGGCCTAGGAACTTCTCTTGGTGGTGAAGGGATTGTCCCTTGCTCTACCAGCCTGGGGGTTTCTCTTGGCTGTGGATTTGGACTTATCGGTCTTTGTGCTTTTTGGCTCTCCATTAGGGCAGCCATTTGTCTCTGCATTTTCACCATTGATTCCATCATAATTGTCATATTTTCATTAAGCCATTGATATTCAGCTTCTCTATTCTCCATTTGTCGAAGTCTCTCCATTTGCTGGACTCTCCTTGTGATATCATCTCCATTGTAAACAAAGGCAGGTTCATCCTCCGCTTCTTCATTTGGGGGGTCTGTTTCCTTGTAATTCGTCGGCCTGCGAAATACTGGAAGGCTCCCTGTTCTCTGTCCCTCATGCGGCATTTGGCTTGAGCCCTCATCTCCAACCCCACTGTGAGAGTCTGTGACCCTTCTACGAGACCTTGTGAACACCCCTGGTTGTTCTGGTTCCGGTGCTGGATCCCCTCGGGCTTCAGTAACCATTCGGACTGTATGTACTTCCACGTACATATCAGACATTTCTTCATCCTTCATCTCTCTCCTCCACTGAAACTTCGAGCGGGAGGTCTTAACTTGATTCTGTGCAGAAGCTATCCGATCAAACACCGTCTTTCGTGTATTCGATATTAGCTGCTTCTTCTTTTGGTAGAACTCCCTCGGCGTCATCTTCTCCATCTGCAGCTTCTTTGACGCCGTGTAAGTCTTGTAGAGGTTCTTGTTGAAGGAATCCTTTTGGTGAGACTTTGGGGGCCTACCGCCTTTATTTTCATTCGGCTGAGGCCGCAACTCTGCAGTAGTTGAGTTCTTCTTCACCAGCTTGAGTGGTTCAAATGAGTTATTGAAAGAACCCATTTGGTTATTTTTGTGCTCTTGGAAAGACACAAAATCCAGCTTATGCTTTGGAAATTTGACTTTCCTTGGTGTGAGTCTTGAGAACACACTCTTCTTCCTGGGTATATCCTCATCAGACTGGAATATCCCACTCTCTCTTCCCTTGGTGGTAACAGTGAATGTGGGTTCATCATCATCATCATTCAAAGAGACTACCCTCATGGGATGGGACAGTCTCTTGAAAGCAGATATTCTTGATGGTTCCTCATCAGCAATGTCTTCGCTGGTCTTTGGGACAATCACATTCGGGCGACGACCCCTGGGTGGTAGGCGAGGAACAGTTAAGGTCTCCTCCGTTGGTGAAGCCTTCCTCACGAACTCTACAGATTCAGAAATTGTGCCGAATCTTAATTCGGCTCCGGCCACCCCAGTGCTGAAGGTGCAATTGGGCAGTTGGACTTTAGCTCCTTCTCCGAGGAAAATGGTGAGCTTTGGGCTTCCGGGTGCAGTTGAGCTGTTGAATGCCATTTCGTTCTGCAATAAGAAAATAACCACGTTAGTTTTCTTTCACAGGATGTAGGAACAATGCCTCTACTTGTACTTTTGACTCAAAGATGGGAGGAGGAATATGTCCCACCGCGCGTGCCAGAATTTGTGGGATCGAAAATACACGTCTGGCATCGTGTGACACCAGACGATATATCGAAGCACAAATATCGTATTTTTTAGTTTTGTGGGTTCTTCTATTCCTAATAGAGGCAAGCCCCTATTATTAATTACCCCAGATATAATCTTGGGAACCTCCGATTAAGGGCAAAAGAACAAGTAGAGACAAAAGAAAAATAATTCCTTTTATTGCAGAAAATGATAATTTAGTCCATCATCATGGGTATGTGAATATATATTCTTATTTATTTATTTATTTATTTATGTATTTTATTTTTTTATTTTTTACGATGCCGCCTTGCATGCCTCGTCGCCGCCTTTGAATCTGCGCCGTTTGTATTTTAACCACCTTAATATGCGTGCTCCACCGCCGCTTTGAGATTCATGCCACTTTAGGGTTTGTACTTTCATCGAATGCTTGACGCCACTTCGGGGTTTATATTTCATTGATCACATGTCTATTTGGGATACCTATCAATGCTTTGGGATACGTATCTGTCATCGCTTCGAGATTCGTACCCTTTTGGGATTTATAATTTTGAGCCATCTCGATATGCATCTCCCGTCATTGCCTCGGGATACATGCGTATGAGCTCAAATTTCTCTTCTCTTCTAGATTGCATTTTAACCATAAAATGGCCATTAAATCACCCCTTCTTTTTATTATGAAATAGGCCCGGCCCATTTCATTTTATCATTATTCATAAAATGGGCCCAAGCTCCCTTTTTTATTTTTTGCAGGACTCTTCTTTTTATTATTATTATTATTATTATTATTATTATTATTATTATTATTATTATTATTATTATTATTATTATTATTATTTTTATTTTTTATCAATTTAATGGGGCCACTCTCCTTGTATGCATGAATCTTAGGCCTTAATGAATAGGTTGACCATCATATTAGCCCTCTCTTCATTTATCATTCATTTACTTTGAATCACCAACCTTTCCCTTTTTATTTCTTTAAATGGGCTGAATCTAAATTCAATATTGGAATACATGGGTTGCTCACCACCTTTTTATGTATTTCTGTTTTATTTTTTTTATTGTTTTATTTTTATCCAAGCTTCATTGTTTTTAAACCTCATTGATGCTCCTTTGACTCCCAATACATTAGATATAGGCCCATTTCAAACCATGACCATTCCTCAAACCATCCTAGCGCACCATCAAATAGCTTCTATAGATCAAGAGTTTATTTATTTATTTATCTTCATTTTTCTTATCTCTCCTATTCTCCTGGAGCACACCAAGACCTTATGTCTAATCTTAGACATTGTATACTTTATTGCAATATTCTTGACCAACTGAATTAAAATATTTTGGCAAAGAGAATAAACAAACCCTTTTTGGAAGATGCAGTCCTTGAAGGACAATGAGAAAGACATTCGTTTTTTTTGTGGATTAGTGCTTCCTCAATATTCTATTCAATAGCATGAAGAAACTTCTTGAAGCATAGGGGAGCTTCTTAAACACAAGTAATTAATTTCCAGGCAAATTTTTTAGCAAGGTTATAATGTTCTTAACATAGCAAGGGAAAGTCATTTCCACAGTGAGAAATTGTTCCACCATGGCACAGCCTTAACATAACTTTGCTGATAATCCCTTAAATTCAGCAGGTTCTCTTGGCATCAACAATATGAAAAGGTTTAATTGGGCTTTCTATCTCCTTGTGGCAATGATACAAATCATTAGGCTCTGTAGTCATGACAAATCTTATTTGCAAAACGCCTCATTTGGTCTCCATAACATTTACAACGGTAGCTAATATTTCTGCAGCAGCTCTCCATTCATTTTTTTCTTTTTTTTTTTGCAACAGTGTAACAATATGAACCTTTTTGTTTATTGTTTTGTTTTACAGCAATCCGGCAGCAACAGTAGACTCCTCAACAGCCTTCTCGTCAAACAACAACAACCCCTTCTTGACATCAGAAAACTGGCATTGTTTATGTGCAATGCCTCTCTGATAAAAGAACAGCCTTATCACAACTCCTATTAAGAACTTTGATGCATTGCCCATGAAATCCCAGTTCCAAGAACGAAAGCTCTTTTAAGCATTTCATCGAGCATATGACGTGCGTCCTTAAGAATGCAGAATTTCAAATGAACACGCATTGGCAGATCTGTGAAATACAATCAAGCAAGCTTTTACTGATCAGCTACAATCTCCACATAGTTCACCATGCCTTTGATTCCCAAACAGTTGGACAATCTTTAAAAAAAAGTCCAGATTGCAGCAGCAACGCAGCAACAACCTCCTTCTTTAGCAGCTTAATTCCCTTGCTTCTTCTTTTACTCTTCCTTTACTTCTATTTCATCCTTTTACTTTCAACAGCTCTTTCTTAATGATGACAGCAGCAGAGTTGCAATAGTCCCCAACTTGAATTTGGCAGGGCCTCTCTTTATAGATCTATAGGGGAGTTGTGCTCTGTAAGATGAGAATAATTTATCTTTTTTTTTTTTGTATTGAAGCTGTTCTTCGCCACAAGCTGGTTGGTTGCAGTCAATTTCCATCCTTAACATAGCTTGATTGGGACTGCGGCGATGACGCACTTCAACATCTCAGGGGAGCAGAGGGAGCAAATCAGTCATGATCGGGTCAGCGACATCTCATCGGTGGCGGACCCGAGCCTGTCTCCTTCGGCAAAGCCATCAGAGACAGAGTCGGGTCCGTCGAGCACCGCATGCAGTGCGGAGCAGGAGGGTAGTGGCTAGCGAGATCCGATCTGGTGGCGGCGGCAGTGCGGCAAGGAGATCTTTGCGAAGGAGCCCGGCAGGGCGAGCGGTGGGGAAGGTTGTTTGAGCGGCCGCCAATTTGTGAATGAGCTCGGACGGCAACTGAGCGCAAGCATGGAGAAGGAGGAAAGGGATGGCGTCGGTTGTCGGCGGCTTCGGTAGAGGCACGGAGGAGAGGGGACAGGATCCAGTCGCGGCGGTCGGTGGTGGCGATCGGCGACTTTCCTTTTCTTCTCCGAGGATATAGCGGTGAGGCGTGAAGCTTTGGTCTCCAGGCGGCGTAAAGAAGGAGATAGGGTTTTATTTATTTTATTTATTATTTATTATATATAATATATGTCACTCTTTTTTTTTAACTACTTATAACTCCCAACCTCGCTCTCCCTCAGATCTATGTGTACTTATGTCCCCTTTGAAGCTTCAAGACCGAAGAAAATAAAAAAAAAACAGGGGGGGGTTCTAAGGCTTTTATTACATATCTATAATATTAGCTATAGAAACATCACCTTTTTTTTCTGTCTTCTTTCTCTGCAGGTATTCTTCAAAGGGATCCCGGGAGCTATCCGAGAAGACAAAGGAGAAAAAAGACCAAAGCCCCTCTTTCTGTCTGGCCTCCCCTTTTTAAAATAATGTTCATCCTTATCCATCCAAAAAGAATTCCTTCCCGAGAGATCACCAAGAGATCACAACTCTCGTAACTTCTCAACAGATAGGGTAGGATCAAATTTAATTAAGTTTTAATTAATCAAGAAATTTAATTTAATTAAATTTGAAAATGATTTTTTTTTAATATATTTTTTGCCTCGAGATTCGTGTTTAGGTACCTCGGGATTTGCATTTTTCTCCGATCGCCTCGAGATATGTGTTCAGGCTATCTTGAGATTTGGGATTGCCTCGAGATATGTTCTCGGGGGTAATTTTATAATTCGTGATTGCCTCGAGGTATATTCTCAGGGGCAATTTTGTAATTTGAATTTGTCTCGAGATATGTTCTCAGGGGCAATTTTGTAATTTGCATTTGTCTTGAGATATGTTCTCGGGCCATCTTGGGGGTTTGTGCCTTGGGCTTGCCAAGAGATTTGCATTCTTGGCCCAAGATACAGTCAATTTATCTCATAAGAGATTTTATGTTAAATTTTATTTATTTATCATGAATATCTTAAATATAAGATTAGGATATATTAAAATTTAAATTTTATTGGACATTTATCGCATATTTTTTTTTATATGAACAATATATATAATTCATCACTGAACTTATGACTTCTACATATGGGTTCATAGGTGATCCCATCCTCATATTACAACGCAGTAACCTATACCACTTAGGTGGTGTTTGTTTGGCTGTATTTGGTCTTACATGTAAGACCAAATACAACAACTTCCCAAATCCTTTGTTTGTTTGGCTGTATTTGAAAAGCTGTGGGCTTTTCAAATACACAAGGGTCAAAAAGTAATGTATTTTGTTTTATAGCCAGAATCGGCGTAAAACAAACTGCAGGAGTTGAGACTCCCTCACGTGGTAGCACGTGAGGGAATTTTTCTCCCAGCCTCGAGTGAGAGGAACCAATACTCATGATTGAGAACCCTAGTGATCTTCTTCTCCCCCCAACGGCTTCTTCTTCCTCCAACGTCGCTAGTGATCCCTGAACCTCGCGATTGAGAAGCCACCAACGGCTTCTTCTTCCCCCAACGTCGCCAACAATCCCTGAACCCTGCCGGCGATCCCCCAACTTGCCACCATTCCCTGTACTTCGCCAGCACCGCGTTAGAGATTTGGTGGTTTGCTGCTCTAGGAAATCATCGGCAAAAAGGTTCATTTTGCAGATCTTGTTGAGTTTTTACTCTCAAAATGTTTCAAATTTTTCCTCTTATTTATTCTTCTTATTTTTTCTCAGATCTACTAAAGATAGGGAGTCTATTCTTCATCTTTGATTCAAGGTCTTCAAGCTAAAGGTTCCTTTTTTTCTATCTTTGATTCAATGTTTTCTCATTGTTTGTTACAAAACAAAGAAACCCCACATTTGTTCTACATTTAAAAGTTCACCTTTTCTGAAACTATTGAAGGGGTTGCATGTATGTCCAACCATCTTTTTTACATTCTCTTTTGGAGTATTTTTTAATAGGAATAGTTTGCTGGATTCTTGGGTTAATTTTCTCTTATGCTTTTGTGGCATGTTATCCAATCTTGCAATGTTTTGGCTTGGATGAGTACAGACACCACCATCACCATACATTTCCATTGAATTCTCCATTTGTCAAATCAAATTGGTGATCATCTTTATGTTTTTTTGCAAATTGAAGTTCAATGTTTGAACACAAATGTTTCTGTTACATGGTTTCTTAATCTGAGAACATCTGACTGTTGGAGAGGTTTCAGCATGAACTCTTCAGCTCTATCTTCCAAACACCTGATTATTGATTGTTTATCAACAGTTAAATTTCTGGTTAGAATTGTGCACAAATTAAAGCTGTTGTTCATGGGTGTTGTTTGTATAGTTTGAAGTTTGAACTTACTTTTTTATTCTAGTTGGAATTTTTTCTATGACATGATCACAATTGGGATTTTCTTCAAACTCAGTGACTCCTACATGCATTTAGATTTGTGTGACAAGTGAATTTCAGTGATGATTTGGATGGATGGGTGGATGAATGAATGAATTAATTAATTAATACCTTGATCTTCATCATTAACTCATAGCCTGTCATTCCTGGGATGCAGTAGTCACTAGTCAATGATTATAAGATTGATCTTCATATCCTGATGTGAAATTGCAATTGAATTTTAGAAGAAAAAAAAAGAAAATGGAAAACAAATAGTGATTTGGTATGAAGTTAATCAGTTGTTGTTACATTTGCTTCCAATGAGGTTTGCGCCGTTGCATCTCCAACCAAACCTAAATGCTCCATTGCTCTCAATCCATTTTTTGTTGTAGTTACTGCAGAAATGTAGTGTGAAACCCGAAATTTTCTTTTTTTAAATAAATGAGTTTTAATATTATCATGATGAATTAATTTTCCCAAAACCATAAATTATTTGAAAAAGGGAGGTTTATAGTTAAAACCCTAGTTGGGTTTAATTATTAAACCCAAGGGCATTTTGGTAATTTGGCATGTCTGGAGGACATGAAAAGGATAAGTAAATTAATATTACTTTGGTTAATTAAATGATTTATTAAAATTCCTAAGTTAGGGAAAATTCTTGGAGTTAATTAAAAAGGAATAAATAATTAAATCATTAATTATTTAGTAATTGATTCATTTAATTAATGGTAAATTCTAAGTTTAGAATTTATTTGAAATAGAACGAGAAAAGAAAGGAATTGGTAAATTTTTAAAGAATGAAACAAATTCATAGATTGGCGATTGATTAAATATATAAAAGGGAATTCCCAAGTTTAGAAGTAATTGGGGTTTGTTTTGAGAGAGGAGAAAATTAATTTTAATTCCTAAATTAAAATTATTGGGCTGCCAAGGACTATATGGTAATTATAGAGAACTCAGGGACTAAACATGAAACTATTTTTCTCTGTGAAAGGGACCTAGATGTAATTCAAAAATGTCCGGGGTCTTGGAGGGAATTTGTTATTCTCTCATGGGCCAGGGGCCTGGTTGTAACCTGGGAAAAACCAGGGGTTTTATTGCAAAACCTCACCAGAGAGAAGATAGTTATAACGAATCAACGGTCGAGATTAAAAGATCTTGAGATAAGCTTAAGTTCGAGGCATAATTTCAAATTGTGGATGTTGATCAATCGTTATGATCTACATCGTTGATCTCAGATGTGGGTCAAGTTCGGAGCATGAGATGCTTATCCGATCGTTGATCACCATAAGATATCAACCACTCATCTGAGTGAAGCGTAGATCCAAGGCATGATAAGCATTGGAAGCTGTTGGATATCGATGAATTGATCGTGATCGCCCGATGCAAAATCACCTGATCACGAGGCACGCACAGTAGCTTCTCTCCAATGCGCGCCACCGTGAGCAATTTATTTCCGTTCTCGGCCAGCCAAAGATGGAAGGGAGTTGATATGGAATGCCAGATCCCTATATCAGGGGGATTTGCAACTACCAAACAACTTCCCCGAGCTGCTATAACTACCGGCAGGAACCCTAAAAGAGCCTTCGTCAAGCTAGAGGGCTGGTGAGCGGGAAGACAACGCTGGAGTTGTCAGTTCATCAGGAAGTGTGTAATCTTCGTTTCTGGTGATCAGGAGCAGAAGGAAGAGAGGAGGAGCGACCATAAGACCCTCTCCACCGCAGCTAACGAAAACTCTTACCGCGCGATCGTACTGTCCCACGCCGGAGTTCACTGTGAGTTTTATTTTTTCTTCTCCTCCGTTATTCTTAGTTGCATGCTAGCATGTAGGATAGGAGGGCATACGTCGGAAGAGGCTATCAGACTCTCGTTTGATTTTGTTTGGGGACTGGACGTCGGAGGGAGGAGGAGACGGGTTGTGGGCGGCCAGAATCCGGCGAGAGAAAGAAGGAGAAGCTTGCTGTTCCTCACCCCAGACGGAGCGCATGGGTGTCATCGGCGGTGGAGACCAGGTGGCAGGAGGCCGTTGCAGGCGACCGGATCACCGCTTTCCTCTCTGACGAGTCCCAGCTAAGGAGAAGGAACATAGACGATAGGATTAGAAGATAATAAAAGAAAAAACATTAATTGTTTTAATTAACTAGCTAATGACGACCAGGTCTATTAATCTGATTCATGGTTTAAATTAAAGGATAGTTGATTAATTTGATTTAGTCAAATCAAATAAAAGTGCTTTGAGGCCTGGTTTGAAATCAATTAACTAGGTTGGGTCGAACCAAGTTACAAGGATTCGGTCAGAATCAATAGTATTTGGACTGGACCTGGGTTTAGATTAGTTGGTTGGGCTCATTCAAGTGGGACTAATTAAATCAAGCTGATTTAACCTAGTTAGATTGAATCAAGTAATAAGGGTTTGGGTCCATTTTAATTTCAAACCAGTTAGACAATTTGATTTGGGTCCGAGTCTAAATTCAAATCAAGTTAGTAAAGAATTGGGCTTGGTACAAATAAAATAAAAGAAAGGATGCATGAGAGGACGGTTGAAACTGAGACCTCTCAGGTGGGTTTGGTGGGCTTTAACCACCAGGCCTTGTTGTTGTTTTTGATAGAAGAAGAAAAGCTTCTTTATTTAAACTGGTTCAACCAAGTAAAGAAATAAGACTAAAATAGGAAGGAGGAGAATATTGAACCCAAAACCTTTCCAAGGGGAGTGGTGGGCCTTAACCACTAGGCTACCATGATTTATTTATGGAAATAAATATATATAGTCATTTAAGGTAAAATGACATAGGAACACAAGGAAACGCCCACTAGTCGGACTGGCGCCCATTAGAGCATCTTGCATGTTCAACTTGATAATTTAATTTATTACCGACATTAATATAGAATTATTAGTTGGTTTTGTGATAAATCCATGACAAGCGGGATCCTTGCTGTGTAATCCCAGACGACACTGTTGAGTTAAGTACACTTGCCTAGTTCCCACTCTTCGGATTATTTCTTTGGCTTTGTTATATCATGTTCTTGATATTACTGCTTTTTGAGACCATAAATGCTTCCTGTATTTATTTGGAATTCTTTGAGCATGCTTGGTTGTTTCGGGATGTTGGTATCCCTGTTTGTTGTTGATCTTCCGCTCGGATTCAGTGGAGCGTGGGGGCTCTGTTTGGGAACCGATCAGGGACGGGACATCCTGGCATTTCGGCTGGCTATGTCAGAGGGACGATACTCTGGTTGTCCTGCCCATCAGTGGGGGTGATTCGTTGATCGTGTCGACACGTACGAGAGGTAGCGCTACCGATATACGATCTGAGGATCGTTCTACCGGAGGGTCGAGTTTGCAGCAAATTTGCTGAAGATGGTGGCCGGGGGAGGTTTTTGCTGAGCTTCCATTGGAACTCTTATCGAAGCTCGAGAGCTTCCATAGTTAGGGGTCTTACCTTGATTGTTTTTGTGGTAGACTCCTAGGGATTGCTTGAGGGGCGTGGTCCCAAGTTTTGACTTGATTATCATTTTTACTTTTTATTATGAATTTCATGAACCCCTGCAGGGTACTTACTGGGCTTTCCATCCGAAAGCTCACACACTTGTTTTCTTCCTTTTTTCAGATCCTAAGGAGTAGGAGTCTAGCATACAAAAGCCGATCGAGGGTCGGGTTGATACCAGAGGTCCAAGGATCTCATTTATCTTTATTTATTTGAGTGTGAGACTTTTTATTTGTAGGACCCTTATAGGGCCTGGCTTATGTAGGGCATATGGACCCACTTATTTGATTTTGATTCCGCTGTGACCTTTTTAATTAAGTTATTTATCTTGATTATATGTTATCTGCTGTAACTTACTGAGGCCTTGTAGCCGAGTGAGATGCGTCTTACTTTGTTACAGTCGGTCTGCTCATGTGCTCGGGGTCCTGGAATCCGGGTCAGGGCGTGAAATGTAGTTTTTTTTTTCTCATTGGTTATAGAAATGGAAAAAAAAAACAAATAGATGGCTAGATAAGTGTCACGCCTCGACCCGATTTTCAGGGTCTCGGGCACGTGCACAGACCGGCCGTACCCAAGCGGAGACGAGCCTCACTCGGAAACAAGGCCTATGTAAATCAAAAGCATGCAATAAATCCACTAACTTCAATAATCAGAGTTCTTACAACGGAATCAATAATACTGTCAAGATTTAAAATACCCTACAATGGTCAATACAAAATCAGACCCTATAGGGTCCTATAAAAGTACAATCTCACTCATCAAGTAAAAACCTGAGGTCCTCGAACCTCATCGAGCTATCTCAATCCCTTGCCTAGCTCCTAAATCTGAATCGGCTTTCCTCAAAACATGAAGGAGAGAAAAGCAAGTGGAATGAGCTTTCGAAAGAAAGCTCGGTAAGTACCCTGCAGAAAAATACAATGAATCCAATCTAGGAAACAAAGGATAGTCAAGAAGGACATATCGAAAACAATCAGCACAATAAACGAATCATATGGGGCCCCTAAACTCAACCAATCATACCTCCACGGTCAGCACAAGTGTCGCGTGCCTTAACGGTTAAGTGCTTGATGACAGGTGGCTATGCTTAGCGAGCCCGCTCACTCCACTGACGCATACCGACCCAACCTAAACACAAGCACCATGAGTCTCACAGTAATGTCCCTGTCCACGGTGGCATGCTCAGTGAGCATCCAACAACAAACTTATCCAAACAACCAATCAAGAGATATGGAAGCAACAAACCAAGTATATGCATGGAATCAACAATAGAGATCCAAGGCATCATATCAACATGCACAAGCACGAATCTAACAAAGAGCATACCAAACCAGGTAACATCAAGGTCAAGAAACCCATCACTGGGTGGGAGATAGGCAAAGGCACTTACAAGAAACATGAATCAACAAAGTCAATGAAGCCCATCACTTGGTGGGTACTAGGCAAAAGTACTTACCTCAACAGGAAATCTAATTGCCTGGTCTATGTCCACCCCAACGAAGCTCAGAACTCCACGTCGATATCTGATAAGGCAACTACATCTCAAAACCATCACCATAATCAAAGTGGTTTATTATTACTATTATTAGTGCAATTGCAGAATTCTGCCCATTCTGCAAAGTCATAATAAACTAATCATAACTTCTAATCCGGGAACCCGATTTGGTTGATCTAAGATTCATTGGAAAGGGCTTTCCCTCATCTTTCTAAGTTGTGCTGTACGTTCCGATCGGGGAACTACAGACGACCCTGCTATAATTTGAATGGGGTAGCCAAACTGCAGCCATTGACCAACTCCTAACTTGACTAACCTAACCCAGTTCCCAACTAACTAAGTCTAACCAAACCGGACCCAAGTCCATTAACCTATTTAAATCCATTTAACATTACTTGATCAAACCAAACCCAACTCACATAACTAAATAGACTAACTTAACTCTGTTTGATTAAAAGCAAACCAAATTTAACTTAATCGTTTAACTAACTTAACATGGTTTGCTTTAAAGTAGATCTAACCCAACCTGCTAACTCAATTAACCCAAAGTATCTTAATCCGGTTTGAGTTTAAAATAGGCTCAACCCAACCACTTAATCACCTATGAGGATCCTATTAATTTATATACCCACAAATAATGCAGAATTTCTGCCAGTTTTGCGCAGTCGGAAAGGATTGTCCATATCTTCCAATCCAAATATCCGATTACGTTGATTTAGGATTCATCGAAAAGCTATTTTCATAGCCTTCTAATGATATATTATACACTATGATCAGGGAAATTAATAATACCTAAAATACTCCTAAAATCAATAGCCCGGACTGGCAAAATTCACAGATTTTCTTACTCTCAAATACTTGGTCATAAATTTTATTCTACTAATCGGATTTCAATGAAATTAGATTTTTTAGATTTTTGAAGAAGATTAGAATCTGAAAAAAAAGGTTTAAAGATCATAAATCAGAGAAAATATGGCCGAATTTTGCTAAAATTACAGGTCAGTAGGTTTTTTTGCAGGGTTTTAGTAAATCTGTTGTATCTTTTAATCCGTAAATCGGATTGGATTAAAACAAAGTTCAATGGATTCCTAAGAACAGGAAGAATATGGATAAATTTATTTGAATACGGTCAGGTGACAGAAAGGATTATAAACTTATCAATGTTTTCTGTTTTGATTCTACGTGTCAATGAGATCATCCAATAATTTTGAACTTCTTATCTCAAGATATATATATAAAACTAAACCTTCAATATTTTGGATGCCAAAACCTATAAATCCATATCTAAAATAACATAAATAATCTAATATGTTTAGAGACTAACCTGAATCATACTAAAGATCTAATCTTTGGAGGAGATTGTTCAAAGATCGAAAAGAGACCTCCTCTTGTCTCCCTCATGGCCCTGGCCGTCGACGGTGAGAAATAAAAACCTAGAGTCGGATAGGGCTTTCTACTCTATTTATAAAATTATAGTAATATCAAATTTACATAAAACCTCCTGAAGTATTACTAAATTATTATGCTAGTTTTTAGTGGTTATTTAGTAAAGAGTCCCTGGACTCTTCTGAAATTCCATACTACTATGCATGACTTCCACATGAATTTAGTAAAGAACCTTCCTATTTCTCCCAATTTGCATGTAAGTCCTCCTGTGTGTTAGGGAACCAACTTAGACTTAAATCCAGCTTTTCCTTGAAATTACTAAATGGTCCCCAATTAACCCTAATTAGGCTATTAACCATTTAAATCCCTATTTTCTCATAAACTCCAATAAATTCCAAGTATTGGGAACTTCTCTAATTATCTAATTACTTAAAGAAATTAGAGAACGTTTATCCCAACAAAATTTTAACTAGATCCAACCTTGTGGACTTTTACTAAAATCTTTGGATTTTACAATAAGAATGTTGATATATGCCAAATATTAGTGAATATTTCAACCTCCTAGCAAACATTTTCCAATGATTATGAATTTTCTGACTGCATGTCTTTGAGAAAGTAGCAATAACAATCCTTGCATCAACACTGTCCTAAAATCCATCAACAAGAAAGGATTATTTGATATATTTTTTGTTTGGCTGTCATAACTAGTAGATGTCCAAAGTTTTTTCAAGATCATGATATATATATTCTTTCTCTCTTTCATTTCATAATTCATGGTACCAATTTATACTTGTTTGTTTAATTTCCATGTCATGCTTTTATACTTGTTTTATACTCCACAATTTACTTATTTTGTAATAATTCTATATTAGATTGATCATTTCGATGAAGATGAGGAGTTATACCTCTTGCAAATAACTGTGTTGACTGTGGCCTACGCCATGTTACTAGGGTTGCAAAACAAAAGGCGTAGAATTTGTAGAGAACCATCACGTGCAAGGTTTGAAATAAGAGAAAAATATTCGTCTAGGTTGGTAGAAGGGAATGACTCCACCAGTATCAATATGGTCCGTATGAACAAGTCCACTTTTTTTCAATTTATGCACAATACTACGTGGAAAAGGGTTACTGCCTGATACATTACACATGACCGTGGAGGAGCAATTATTAATGTTCTTTCACACCATAGGGCATAATCAGCGAAACCGTGTTATTGTGCACAATTTCTTGAGGTCCGGCGAGACCGTTAGTAGGTACTTCAATCACGTGTTGTTCGCAATCAGGGAATTGTAACATGAATACGTGAGGCCACCAAGTACACAAAAACATCCATATATAACTGCTAGGAGCACGCTATATCCTTACTTCAAGGTATTTTTGTATTAGGCATGACATAGTTATATTTTTCTAAAGATTAATTCTAACATATAATATTCTACGTTAGGATTGTATTGGGGCCCTAGATGGAACATACATTCATGCCTCTGTTCCAGCATCTGAAGTAGCAACATTTCAAGGAAGAAAACCTTACCCGACACAAAACGTCCTTGCAGCTGTAGACTTCGGTTTGCGGTTTACTTATGATCTTGCCAGTTGGGAAGTATTGGCACATGATTCTTTAGTTCTTTGTGATGCACTTGAAAGACCTAATGGGTTAAAAGTCCCTGAAGGTATCTAACTTCTTTAATTTACATGAAATATATTAGGAAATAAGATAAATGTAACGATTTAACTTACTATAAGTTATTTCTTCTCTTGTAATTAGGAAAGTATTCCTTGGTTGATGTCGGATACATCACAAGACCTAGTTTTATAGCTCCTTACAGGGGTGTCAGGTATCACCTAAAGGAGTTCGGCTCACGGACACCTGCAAACCATAGGGAACTTTTAACCTACGACATTCATCTGCACGTAGTTCCAATGAGCTAGCATTTGGTTCTTTGAAGAGGTGCTTTAAAGTACTTGCATCTAGGCATTTTTTTTTCCTTTTAAGACATAGACAGAGCTCGTTTTGGCATGTTGTATCTTACACAACTTCATCCTTAGTGGTGGTGAAGATGAATTCATTCCTTCTTAGGAAGATTGGATACCACAACAGTCTTCACAAACCACCGCTAGGGAACAACGAAAGGAAGCACAGGAGTGGGTTGGTCGACGTGAACAAGTTACAATAGGGATGTGGGAAAACAACTAGAATCATGTTGTATGGTGAAATTTTTTTGTGTTGTATCTTGTATGGTGACCTTATAACTTTTAAATGGTTAGAATCATGTGGTATGGTGGCATTTATTCTTGTGTTCTTGTTATATGGTGACATTCTAAGCTTGAAAGAGATTATAACTGTATGGTGGCAATTATTAGCTACAACTTCAAACTTTCTCTTGCGTGCATTACATTATTGTGTACCCTCCAATCTTGAAATAGATTATGACTGTAAATTTAATTTTCTACTTTATGCCGTAGTTATTTAATATTCACTCTTATTTTTTTTCTCCATCTATGTGTTTGAATCGAAGTCCAAGTGGACAAAGATATGCTGTCATTAGGATACGACATATATTTCCTTTTCTTCCATAGTATATGGTAGTATGTGGTCAAGTTCTAATTGATTTTCTTTGCAATCTTTGAAAATACAGTCTTATAACATGGTGGTGATTTCAAGAAGTACAATAAGCATAGAAGTCACAGCTTTGTTTTGTTCATAAATGGCAGTGATTTAAAGGAGTATAACATATGGGCACCATTTTGAATTTTATAATCCCAATGACTTGCATCATTCATACTATTTTATTGGAGTTTACTGTGGTTAGAGCATTGAGACATATAAGCTTAGTTTGATCAATAAAGTGTAGATATTGAGAAAATAACTAGTTCTTAAAATTTCTTATTTTTTTGTGATGTTATTTTTTTCATATTTAGTTCTTGTGATCAACAAATAGAGTTAGTTTTTTGACAGTGTGCTCATACTTTATATAACTTGGTACATGAAACTGTATGTTCATAACTGTGTAACTAGATATAGTCATTGTTTGTATAATGAATGTATTTGGATTTTCTAGGACAACAATAGAGATGTAGAAAGATTAGGAGTCTTCTATATTTCAAAGGTGTTGTCATTACTATATAGAATTGGCAGGCTGCAGTGTTAATATCCTAGTTTAAATCTATGTTAAATATGGTTCTTACTATTTCAAGATAGTTAATTAATTGTGATCTTGCTTTTCTTTCAGTTTTGTATCATGGATGGATTTAATGCATCAGATGACTGAAAAACATCATCAGTTATGAAAACAACATCAAGGGCATCAGCTACAAAACGATGGACAGTAGCTGAAAGCCGATACTTTGTAAGATTCATGGCAACACAAGTTGAGGAGGGTTTAAAGGTTGATAAGGGCTTCAAGCCACAAGCAATTCAAGCCGTTTTTCGAGCCATGAGAGAAAAATTCGGGGTAACGGTAATGGAGACCATTGTAAATAATCATTTCTGGACAATACGACGATGGTGGGCAAGAGTTAGAAAATTAAAGGAAATGAGTGGCATGGGTTGGGATGACAACTCAAAAATGATCATCATAGGCGAGGCCTAATTTATGGAATACATTAAGGTATTTGTTATCTTGTACATTATGATTTTAATTGATAGTATTTATAATTAATTTCTTTATTACAGGCCCATCGACAAGATGAACCATATTTGAACAAGCCGATTGAGGATCATGATCTGCTCGAGGCTATATGTGGCATTGATCAAGCTTGTGGTTGATTTGCAGTTCAGTTTGGAACTCATATTGTCACACATATGGAGGATGACACGGCACAAGTAGAAAGCCCTCCCATTGAGAGTTTCACTGATTTGTTATTCGGGGAGGCAAATGAAGATGACAATGCTACCCCCTTAAACAATAACCAGCCCGATATCTTTGAACCAACAACAACAACAAGCCCAACACATAGAAGGAAAGGAAAAGGCAAGCGCAAGTTGAATGGCAATGATGATACTACCCGCGAATTAGCCATCACTATCCGAGATGCATTTGAATCTGTTAGATCCAGTCAATCATTGAGCTTTGCAAAAGAGCTTCAAGATGAGTGCATAAAGATAACACAATATGGTTATTCCACAGAACAAGCTATGAGGTTGTAACGTGCCTTGATGAAAGATGATACTGAAGCTCGCACCTTTTTTGCAATGTGTGAGGACTTTCGCAAGCTTTAGTTGGAGGAGTTCTTTATTTGAGTCGGGTATCTCCATCACACTTCTAATAGTTATTCCACTTTTACTTGCATTATATAATTTCAAATTAGTATAATTTTCATATCTCTTTTTTTTTTGGTTCCAGATAGATTCATCTTGCTTGGTGGCTTTGTTAGTTGTGATGGAGATCTTTCGAAGCGGATCTTACTTAGAAACAACTCGGTAGTAGATGTTTCCATCATATTATTTACCTATGTATTTTGTGTTGACTTGTGACACAAACTTCTGAATCATATTTAGGACTGTTGAAAGCACAATTTGTCAAACTGGTTGGATGAAGTCTTGAACTAATTTATGCTCTATTTTGAGTCAGTTTGGACTCATGGTTTGTTGTAGTTTGTTTGGTTCCTTAATAATTATGCTATGTTTTTTGTTTGTTTGTTCTCATGGCAATACACCTTCAAACATCATCTGTAATGGTTTTGCAGGTTACCTGAGTTACTTGTTCCTTGCCCTCCCATATGTACTTTCATTGAGAATTTGTAGGTCTTGTGGAACTTCATGTTCTTGCAGTCAGTAATATATATATATTAATTAGATAATTCTCTTATCTTACTGACTGCAACAACATGAACTTCTATGCTATATATATATATACCTATACAGAAGTCAGCATAGAAGTTCATGTTGTTGCAGTCAGTAAGATAAGAGAATTATCTAATTAATATATATATATTAGGTAATTTAGAATTATATATATATATATATATATATATATATATATATATATATATATATATATATATATTAATATTAAACATAATACATTTGTATGTATCTTGTATTGTATTTTTATTTTATATAATAACATAAAGATGATTATGTTATTTAATTATATATTAATTAGAAAAAGTTAAAGGGGTTATATCATTAAAAAAATCAAATAATCACCAAAGGTGGGGTAACGTCACCATGGGTTACCATATACAAGGATTCCATAATCCAAACCTCCAAATACATCAAACCAAACACATACTTTCCAAATCCAGCATTATAGACTACATCCAACCAAACACTGTATTTGGTTCTCCTATATTTTCAAATACAACGATTTATAATTACAATATAACTCCAAATCCCTGTATTTGAAACTACACCCAAACAAACACCACTTTA
The DNA here is from genome assembly GCA_026586065.1 of Dioscorea zingiberensis. Taxonomy (NCBI): domain Eukaryota; kingdom Viridiplantae; phylum Streptophyta; class Magnoliopsida; order Dioscoreales; family Dioscoreaceae; genus Dioscorea; species Dioscorea zingiberensis. The sequence goes on along the minus strand of CM048824.1, from coordinate 18,144,408 downwards.
ATTACTTTCAAAAAGTCTTAAAGAGATATGTAAACATCTATGTAACTAACAAAGTACTTAGTAGGCACTTAGTTTCTTTTTAACCGGTTAATCCTTTCTACAAACAACCACTTGCATGCCTACCAGTTACTCACCTTTCGACCACTTACATGCATCTTCCCGGTATCCATTAACCCTCATACTAATGCATGAGACTCGGGCCCGTTTGGTACTTTGCATGTAAAGTCTTTGCATGCAAAGTCTTTTCATGCAATCACTTTCCCTGTAATCACTTTCCCATTGCAATGTTTGTTATGCCCAATAAAAAAGTGTAATTAAAATGCATGCAAAGTGATTCATCTGTTTGGTATTAATAGGTTTACCATGTAAAGTAATGTTCATTCCCAATTTTGCCCTTGATTACTTTATTAATAAAATTGGGTCTTATATAAGAACTTTTTACTTACCATCCTTTGAAAAATAGCCAAATCACTTGTCACCTCTTCGTTTTTCAATAATACCCCATAACCCCATATTTTATTTTATTTTCACTTGTTACCCATTGAGTTAGTTCTCTCAATTAGAAGTTTTGAATAATTTATAAAACAACGTAATCGGAGAAGTATAACACAAAAATACCTTTTTTTTAAATTATATTTATGTATGCCTAATAAATAATTAAGAAATTCTAAAATTATAAGTAAATTATGATTTTATTACTCTACTTAGTAAAATTGAAAGAGAGGGCAAGAGATGAAATAACTAGTTAATAGATGGGCAAATTTGACACTTTACCTCTTCTATACTTTCCCACCAACCTTGTAATCCTTTTCACACCTCCCCTCATGTGAAACACTTTCCCTGGTCAAAGGGAAAGTAATTACAAGTCAAACTTTACTTTACATGGTTCATTTTATAACCAAACGTGTGAAAGTGATTCCCGGCCTTTACTTTCCCTGCAAAGTTATTACTTTCCCTCATACCAAACGGGACCTTATTGATTAACTTCTATCATTTGTTCGTGCATAATATCCCTCCTCTCACTAGGTGGAGCTCACAACAAGCCCTCTTTCAGCATATACCCAAGTGTTCAAAACTCACAAGAGTATCATTCAAGGTCTCAGAGGAATCACCGGAGTTTGGGTTCTCTCCGTCAACGTAGCAGTGTCCCGCAAGGAATCCCGACGGCCGATATTGCACTGAGCTTTGTTACGTCCACCCAGGTGAGGTGAGGTTGCACTGGTCCCGAAGAGATATCCGGTTCCACCACCTCTCTCAGTCGCCGCACGAGGGGACTTCAATCAGGATCCCTTCTTTGGCAACTTCTCGAGCATTGTGACCACCCTCAGTTTCTTCGGCAGCTGGGGAGTTTGAGCTTATGATCGTGAGGATAGGGCGCTCTCTCCCTCTCTTCCACCGACTTATAGGCTCTCTCGTTTAAACTACAAAGGGAGTAGTTCGCTAAGAAGAAGAAGAAGAAGCTCTTGGTTCCCATGTCTCGAGAAAGTGATTCAGGAGGGCTTCGAGGTCACAGCGTTTTGAGGTGACGAAAAGTTACCCTTGCCCAGTGATGATTGCGCTCGACATTGGCTTCGGATTCATGTCAACGAGCAGCAGTGAAGACTAAAAAGGAGTTGGCTTTTTAACCAGTATCCGGTCCTCGCGATCAGCTGATCCTTCGAATAAACGGCTCACCTCGTCAGCCATTTACGAGTTTCACACCTTCTCCCTATTTTGCCAGCTTGCAAGTTGTCTCAGCCTTGGGATAAAACCACTTTCTCCTTCATCAAATCTATCCGTTGATTTCAACATAAGAAACCCACTTGTATTCTCTCATTGTTTTAATTTGAAATCTATTCCACACTAACTCACGTGCTCGGCATTTCATGCATGGGTGGTAGTAAATGTTTGACAATAAAACCCATTTCACTTTAAACCATTCATGCAAGTCCTTTGTGATTTTTATTGTGTGAGAGTGTGCATTTTGTACTTTCGCCCTCCATTCTTATGATATTGTAATTAAGCCCTTTGCTCAATATTTCTTTTAATGACAAAAACTTGTCATTAAACCCCAATAATTATTTTAATCTAACTAAGGGACCAACTCACTAAAATGTAATTAGAGGAATAATTAGGATTTATAAAATCTAAAAAATTAGTGGCTTTTACAGATGCAGTGGGCCAGGCGGACTGTAGTAACCCCCTAATATATATATATATATAACTTGATTTCAAAAAGCCTATGATAATATATTTATTTAAGTTTTATAAATATATTCATAAACACTTATAAAAATGATATCAAAAAATCTGTTATAATATATTTACTCACATAACCACAAGAATTTATAAATATAATTTTTACAATATGTGATAATAAATAACAAAGAATAATTCGTAATTGTGTAAATATAACAACTTGTGAAATATATAACAAATGAGAGGGCCCAGGGTAACCAAGGCACCAAGGTATCATAGAGGGCCCCAACAAATGAGTGCATCTTCAAGTTTTTTAAAACAATTATTTTCACATATTCTTTATATAATATTTATAGTTATTTACATCTTATCTGTAATTAATTATTATTTTTTATATAAATAATCATATAATGAATATATAATCTATAAATAACAAACGGGTACCCGTAAATAGTCAAGTTTTCTAAACAATTATTTTCATATATTCTTCATATAAAATGTTATAGGATAAAATCATCGAGCAACATACATGATCTCGAGTGTTCAAATGGATCATGAGCGTTACGAGGTCATAGGCACTATGGATATCACGGTGACAATCAAAGTCACCGTCCATCCTGGAAGGCATCATCAGTGGACGCACGATGGGTAAGTATCCGTTGCCCCAAGCTGTTGAAGGGATGAAGAGAAAACAACACAAGGGGCAGTGGACGCACGATGGGCAAGTATCCTTTTCCCTTCCTTCTTCCCTTCTCCGACATGAGCGTCAAAGTCTAACATAGGGCACAAGCACCCAGTCTCTTTCTCTGTCTCTGTAGATCTTGTTCACGGTAAAGAGCGATCGCCGGAGGTATGATATGTGGAGAAGAAGATGTCAACTGTGCTAGATCAATTCCCAAACACATGTTCCAACATCTATCATCTGTTGATCACGATCCATCCAAACCCCTAGGAGGAACAGATCTCAACATCAACAATTTGGCTTCGTCTATGGGAAGAGATCAAGAAGGTGTGTTGACAATGGCTAGAGTAAAGTGAAATCAAGCTTAAGATCAAGTAGACGACACCACCATTAGACGCAATAACGTTCAAGGCTCACATTACCAAGCCCTTGAAGAGAAGATTGAAGCTCTCACTCAATCCCTCTAGAGGATGGAGCAACAGGCTTCTCAGCCCCCATGACCAAAGAACGCCGTGGCAAGCGCCCTGGAACCTAAAGGAAAGGCATTAGCAAGAAGAGAAGAGGTTGGTCTATCAATAAGTAGCTCGGGGCCACCTTGACCTCAATTGCAGTCCGAGACTTCCCCGAGACCTTGGCCTGGGGCTATCTCCCATAAGACAAGGAAGTGATCAAGATACACTTCTTAGATGATCTGTCCTTTCATTCCTAAAATCTTGGAGGCCGTGAAGACTTACAACGACACTTACGATCCGGTCGACCACTTGAAGTTATTCAAGGCTATGATGTTGCTCTCCATGGGACACCAAATGAGATCATGTGTCGAGCCTTCTGTAATACCTTAAATTTTTTTTTTTTTTTAAACCTACTTAGACCCTTAATATAATTATGTATTCTTACAGGGGGTTTTATACAAATTGACCATTATAATATTGTTTAAATAGATCTGAAACCCTTGCTGGCTCTTTCCTTCTTTGTTTCTATCCATCAGTGGCCGAAGTCAAGTGAGAAAAGAGGGGGAAAAGGGGAGCATCTTTTGCATCCCCGTAAGAGCTTTCCTCATATTTAAGTCTCTGAGTAGATCCAGGTTTGCCTTTACATGTACTAATTAATTTTATTTTATTTTAGATATGGATTATTTTAGGCATCAATCTAGGATTCTTACGGTTTCATTCAATATTTCTTGAGATTAAAAACTTGGATTAAATAGAGATGACCTCATTGACATGTAGAACTGAAAACAAGAACATTTGACACATTTTTAGGACCTTTTTTTGTCTCCCGCTCATATTCAAATAAATTTCTCCAGATTCTTCTTGCTCTTAAGAATCCATTTAATCTTGTTTTAATTCGATTCGATTTCCTGATTAAAAGATACAACTGATCTACTAAAACCTCATAGAAACCTGTAGATCCGAAGTTTCTATTGAGTTGAACAATTATTTCTCTGATTTAATTCTTTAAAATTCTATATTCAGATTCTTCTCTTCTCTAAGAATTTAATGAATTTGTTTCATCAAAAACCAATTAGTAGAATAGAAGTTATGAATAAATCTTGGAGGGTAGGAAGAATATGTGAAATTTTGTAATCTGAATTTCGATAAGTTGTGAAAAAATGAGAATCTATCAATTGGTAAAAGAAAAATCTGAAATTCTTTGATTTACTGGAATTTTGAATATGTTATTTCTAATAAACTTGATTTGGAATCCGCTTCGAAATATAGATTAATGAGTTGCATCAATATTAAAACTCTATAGATTATCTAGATCTAATAATTGTGTAGAGTGTATAAATTATAAGACTCTTATTGATTTTCTTTGATATTCAAAGAAACCATAATCAATCTAATTTCTGTACAAAGCTAAACCATGCATGTATATTTGGCCTTGGAACTACTATCAATTGCTTGCCTGAGACACTTTTGGTTATAACCCTTCTGCTTAATATGTTTTATTGTTTTGCCAGATTTATTATGATTTTCATATATGTCTCCAAACTGTCTGTGTTCTGACTTTTGTCAATGGGGTTAAACATTGACTGTGTCGACACGTATCTGTTATGAACTAGTTCAACCTTTGTTGTTGGTAATAATAGCAACCTTCTGTTTTACCGTGTTGTCGGTCACAATAGCAGCCTTCTCATTTTCCGTGATATCGGTTATAATAACAGCCTTCTATTTCTGACCTGTACCACCGAGGTTATTAGTGGTCGTAGTATGTTTGGAAGACTTTAGTATTTTAAGCCATAGTATGTTTGGAAGACTTTAGTATTTTAAGTATAAAACAAACCTCTTTATAGTATGTTTTTATGATATCTTCTGAAATTGTAATTCTTACAAATTTATTGACTTATTTTTGAATTGTTTCTTTTATTGTTTTATCTTATTGTGTTTCAGCTTTACTATGTTATTAAAACTCTGCATTGTTCATTATTTTTAGTGGATGCTTACTGAGCTCCCAAGATCATTAATCTCTGGACATTTTTTTTCAGATCATGAGTAGCTAGGTCACGCCCCGACCCAGATTCCGAGACCCCGAACACGTGAGTAGACCGGCCGTAACTAAGTAAGACGCATCTCACTCGACTACAAGGCCGCAGTAAGTAACAGCATATAACATATAATCAAAATAAATATCCAAATTTCTTAATTAAAAAGTCATAGCGGAAATATAATCAAATAAGCGGGTCCAGATGCCCTACATAAGCCAGGCCCTAAATGGGTCATATAAAATAAAATAGTCTCTCAAAAAGAAATGAAAAGAGATCCTCGGACCTCAGCAAAATACCCCGACCCTCGATCGGCTACCAAGCTCAGGACTCCTACTCCTCAGGATCTGAAAAAGAAAGAACAAGTGCGTGAGCTTTCGAATGGAAAGCTCAGTAAGTACCCCTTGCGGGGATCAAAAATCAAGATATCAATAAAAGTGATAATCAAGTCAAGCAACGGGGACACGCCCCTACAAACATATCCTAGGAGTCTACCACAATAAACACAAAGGTACAACCCCTATCTACAGCAGCTCTCAAGCTCTGCAACGAGTTCCAATGGAAAGCTCATCAAGACATCTTCACTTGCCAGCATCATTAGCAACTTGCTGGATCTCGACCCTCCGGTCGTGCGGTCCTTAGATCACATTTTGGTAGCGCCACCTCTCGTACATGTCGACACGGCCAGCGAATCACCCCCACTGGCAGGCAGGACAACTAGAGTATCGTCCCTCTGGCATGGCAAGCCGAAATGCCAGGGTGTCCCTTCCCTGATCGTTTCCCAAACGGAGCCTCCACGATAGACTGAATCCGGGCAGAAGACCAAACAACAAAACAGGGATACCAACATCCTGAAACAACCAAGCATGCTCAAAAAAATTCCAAACAAATAAAGGAAGCATGTATGGTCTCAAAAGCAATAATATCAAAAATATGATATAACCAAAGCCAAGGAATACTCCGAAGAGTGGGCATGAGGCAAGTGTACTTACCTCAATAAAGTCGATCGGATTACTCGGCAAGATCCCACCTGTCACGACACTATCTCAAAACCGAATAATAAATTCTATATCAATGTCGGCAATCATTTTAAATTTTCTAACTAACTATGCAAGATGCTCTAATTGGGCCCAACCCAGTTTAATGGGCTTTTCTTTTACTCACTGTGTCACAGTTCTTAATTTCCTATATCTGACCGTTTATACCAGAAGGCCAAAGTGGCCGGGTGGTTAAGGCCCACCAATCCCTTTGGAGAAGTCTTGGGTTCGATTCTCTCTACTTACCATTTATTCTCTTGTTTTCTTTTTCTAACTTTAACTAACCAAACTTTATTTGATTCATCACAAGTTAAATAGAGGCCTGGTGGTTAAGGCCCACCAAGCCCACCTTAGAGGTCTCAAGTTCAAACCTCTCCTCTCACAACCTTTTTATTATTATTATTATTTTTTTGTTAGTTGATTAGACCAAGACCCACTTCTCCTGACCAAACCAAATCGTCTTGACCTGACTTGAGTCTATTCCAAATTGAATGAACCCGATCAGCTAGTTAACAGGTTGACCCAACCCAAGATTTAATTTATTTTAAATCAAGTGGACCCATTCTCACTTGACTTGATCGAATCGTTATAATAAAATCATTAACTATTAATCAACTTAACTAATCTTAATCTATTAAAATTTTTAATCCATTAGTTAACTAATTAACTAACTTCTTAATTCGTCTTCCTCCTCTAGACAGAGACTCGGCTGATCGGTGGCGCCCCAGCCTCCTGGCCGCTAGCGACTCAAGAGTGGCAAGACGCCCTTCCCCACAAGATCCTCGCCGTCAGAGGTCTCTGCTCATAGTGAGCATCTCAAGGAGTTGTGGTTTATCGGTTTCCTCCACCCTCGCCGGAGCGTTGCCTGCTCACTCTCCAGGCCCCCCTCTCTGGAGTCCCGTCCCGAGACCGAGAACAGACGAAGACCTGAGCTCTTCTCTGGCATCTATTCTACATGCATGCATGGCCGGAACTTAATGAAAAACAGGGAGGAGAGAAAGAACTCACGGTGACCTCATCACCGACGCCTGAGCTCCCAGAACCAAATACCTCCTAGGGCCCCTTAATCACTGTCTCTCGGTCCTCCTTCCTCTAGCCTCGTCGGAGGCCAACTATCACTCTCTCTCTCAATATTCCTCACGGTGGGAAGGACTCGCCGCTACTCGGTGAGCTCCAAGAGTCCAATTGCTGGTGTTTATATAGAGGAAATGAGGGTGGATATGAGGGATAGTGTGATCTCTTGATTGAGAATTCGCATTCAAATCACCTACAATCTTTCCAAAACGAGGAACTTCCTTAACAGCGGTGGAGTTAGGGTTCCCTTCATGGTGGCGCGCTGGCAGAGAAGAAAGGCTGGCGCGGGAGGGAGAAGATGATCGCCTCGCCATCATAACTCGCTGCGATGAGTGGCTGAGATTGACGAGCTGGCAATCGATGGGAGAGAATTCTTCGATCTTGCCTTGGATCCATCACCACTTTTGATGGACGTCCCGAATCGTTTGGCGATGAACGGCTCACAGATGCGCTCATACCTCGAACTTCATCGTCAATCTCATATGGACGTCTCTGATCGGCCCGCACGGTGAGGGCATGCGCATGTATTGTTTGGTGGGCGATCGGACTCGTGATCCATACAATTCCGAGATCCTTTGATCTCGACCGTTCATTGCTTACTATTATAACCCATACACGATTTTATAGTGACAATTTGCAATTCGCCCCTTGACCTTTTTATATTTACATGCAGGTCCCCTTCTCAGAGAGAGACACAATTCCTTTCAGGTCCTTGTATCTTATCAAATTCCGAAATGGTCCCTGACCTGTGAGAGAGTGAAACTATCTTTCAAGTCCTCCAACATTTTTGAAATAATGACCAGGTCCCTATCATACCCAATAATTTTAATTTAAATCAATTATTCCCTCTTTTCTCATTCCATTTCGAATAAATTCTAAACATAGAATTTTCCATAAATTAAATCATTCAATTACTAAGTAATTAACGATTTAATTATTTATTCCTTTTTCCTTTAATCAAATCCAAGAACTTCCCAAACTCGGATATTTACTTTAATAGATTAAATAAATTTCCAATCTATTATTACCATCCTTTATTCCAAAATTTATTTATTTATTTCCAAATTTCCCAATCTCGCGTAATTACCAAAGTACCCTTGGTAATCATCATTAATCAAATCCAAGGAATTTCCAACCTTGGACATTTCCTTTAATTTAAATAAATCAATTAACTAAATAAACTAATGTTTATTTACTTGTTCCCTTCATGTTCTCCAAACATGCTAAATTACCAAAATGCCCTTGGTTTTAATAACTAAACCCAACTAGGGTTTTGATTATAAAACCTTCCTTTTTCAAATAAATTTATGTTTTTGGGAAAATTAATTCAACCGCCAAAACTTTTAAAAATCCATTTATTAAGAAAAAACTTGGATTTCACAAGCTAGTTGGTGGGTAGATGGGGTGTCCAGAGCCTAACCCTGTCATTAGTGTCCTATGGATTTTATCTTGTGTTTGAATAAGTTAAATTAACCTGATTTATTTTAATAGACTTTTCCCATATGTTATGTATTTTGGATGTTGGACTTAGTATTTGAGTATTAGCAATAAAATTTATTTTATTCAGTTATTTGTAGTAATTGTAAACAGGTTATGAGGCCTTCCATACGAATTGGGGCCCCATTCCCACATGTATGTGGTTCGTCTGCCGGCGTCCCAACTGGGCTCTGGGCGTAACACATTCCTAGCTACTCTTTGAGGTGCGGCAAGGACCTGGTTCACCAGCCTTCCACCGGAGTCTGTTGCATCCTTTGAAGAGCTATCTGGCCTCTTTGTTAGTCACTTTGTAAGCAATAAGATGTAGAGGAAGACATCGGTCATGTTGATGAGAATCAAGTAACTTGATAGAGAAAGCCTGTGCAACTATATCTATCGCTTCAACATGGAGACGCTAGGGGTGCCTAACCTCAACCAGGCCTATGTCGTAGCCGCATTTATGGAAGGGCTATGCAGGTCTCCTTTTCAGTTCTCCTTATTCAAGAAGTAGCCAAAAAACCTAGCTGAACAACTAGCCAGGGGCGAAAAGTATATCAACTCCGAGAAGATCCAAACCGTTAGGAGAGAAAAATCCAAACAAGAGAAGTTGAAGAGAGCTAAACCAAAGCCGAGAACCTTAGAAACAACCCAAGAAGCGGAGGTTTCAACCCAAGAGGTCTATGGAAAGAGGGAGCCGACGAGGTTCCGTAACTACGCCCCTCCTAATGCTAGCAGAGGCGAGATCCTCATGCAAATCCAGGATCAGAGAATCATGAATTGGCCAGCCAAATTGAATAATGTCGTGGGTCTGAAAGATAGAAAAAAATAGTGCATATTCCATGGGATCGAGGGCATGATACTGAGGAATGCATCTAGCTAAAGGATGAGATCGAGGACCGGATCTGATGAGATAACCTCTCGTAGTACCTAAGATAAGACCTGTAGAAGGTTTTGTCTTATCTGTAAGGGAACCGACCCTGTCACGCCTCGACCCGGATCCTAGGCCTCGTGCGCGTGAACAGACCGGCCGTACCTAAGTAGAGGCGCACCTCACTTGGATACAAGGCTAGGTAAATCACAGCAGATAATAACATAAGCAAATTGTTCAAAGTCACAACGGAAATAAAATCTTCAGTCACACTATACAAATTCAGGCCCTACAAGGGTCCTACAAAAAAAAATGTCTCACACTCAATAAAATATGAGGTCCTCGAACCTCTACAAAGATAACCCAGCCCTCTTGGACAGCTCTTGAGTCCGAGTCACCTACTCCTCAGGATCTGAAAAATAAAGGGAAACATGTCGATGAGCTTTCGAATAGAAAGCTCCGTAAGTACCCGGTAGGGGTCACAATGAAGCCAAATCATATAATAACATATAAGTCAAAGTAGACATATCAAAACAACCATCAACACAGGCTAATCAAGTGGGGGTCACGCCCCGCACTAACCAAACTCTAGGAGTCTCAAATCTACCACAAACAATAACAATGGTAGTGACTCCTAGTCCAAACAACAGCCCTCAGGCTCAGGAATGAAATTCTATGAAGAACATAGCAACAATCCCCCGGTTAGCAACAACAGCCTCGGCTGCAAACGACCCTACGATCACAAGTCGGTAGCTCCAACTCTCGTAAGTGTCGACACGATCAGTGAATCACCCCACTAACAGGCCGGACAATCAGAGTATCGTCCCTCTGGCATGACAAGACGAAACCCCAGGATGTCCTCGGCCTTGAACGTTCCCCAACGGAGCCCCCAAGCTCCTCCGATCCAGGCGGAAGAATGGAACTCAATTGGCACACACCTACTTCGTCAACACAACTACCGCGTGACTCAATGGTCTTGTGCCGGTCAACATGAGGCTATGCTCAGTGAGTACGCATACTTAGCTGACGCATACCTACCCAGCTTGTACACAAGTACCATTAGTCTCTACAGTATTGTCCCGGTCCACAAGTGGGTATGCTCAGCGAGCATTCAACAAACCGATAGTGCAACTAAACAGCCCTATCCAGACAGAGCACAGGCTTACGTGTTTCCACGGCCACATGTAGATCAATGGAAAGACGTGTTCACTAACCACTATAGCACAGAAAGCAAGCATACATACACAACACGGAAAGAATCTAAGCAAGAAAGAAGTCGACTATGTGTATGTATGTAACAAGAAATAATCAGAAGCAACAAAAAGACATACTAGCAAGAAATCAACGAAACAATCCACCAAGGAATAACCAATATTTTTGGTCTTCATTGTTTTAATTTTTATATCTATCAAATCATGCCCTTCTTTTTTTCCATATTTGCACATAAGTCCTTGCCTTTTAACCCCTTTGTATGAAGGTCCCTCACAGTCCAATTAACCCTAATTAAGGTGTTATCCAATTCAATCTCTTTTTTTCACATAAAACCCAATAAATTCCAAGTAAGGGAGATTTCTTTATTTATCAAATAAATCAAATATGCACTTAAGGAATAATAAGGAAATTTTTATTCGAAAAAAAAAATCCAAACAAACCCAACCTTGGGGACTTTCCTATATTAACCACATAAATAAAGAAAATAACTAGAAAGAAAGAAATAAAAATAATTATTTCCTAAAATCCTCTTATTTTACAGAACCCTTGCTGGGATCATTCACTACAATGTTAGAGACCCAGCATGTAGAGGCGACAACACCTCGTCCCGGATACCTACCCAAGCTGAATAGCTGAAGAAGATGCCTCGGGTCAAGTCGCAGATCATGTTCTCGGACAACGACCTTGAGTAGGGTGGGCAAAAATACCAGACCGGCATTGTACCGGACCGGACCGGCATGGTACCGGACCGAAATAAGGGTTTTCAAACGGTATCGGACAATTTCGTCCCGTACCGATACCGTACCGGTTGGAACCGGTACGGGATCAATCCTGAGATTTTAGAACCGGCAATCCCGGACCGTACCGAACATTGTTTATAGTGTACACATGTCATGTTTTTATTGGTCATAAACATTGAGTGTACAAAATTAAGTTATGCTTGATGTTTATAGGGTTCTCTCATTACGCATTCATCATTCATTCGACACATTCTCCTCAAACTCGAACTTTAGAGCTCTCCGCCGTGAAATCTTTCCGTTCAAAGCCCTTTGATTTTGTCCAGTTTCTCCAATTCCACCATAAACTTCACCGTTCAAAAGCCCTCTATCCCTTAAAGTCTCTGATTTCCATCAATTTCATTAAAACCTCGAATTCCACTCGAAACCCTAAATCCCCAAATTGAAGCACCAAAGCTTCCAGAATTGTATGTATTCTCTATTCTCTATTCTCTGTTCGATTTTTAAGTATTATCTATTATCTATTCGATTATAAATCAATGGTTTGGTTGTTCATGATTTGGTGGTTCTCTAATTCATGTTTTCTGCTTTGAATGGCAGAAATCAAAGTCGAAGGGCAATGCTGGTGGTAGTGGCGCCACCTGCTCAATGGTGTCATCTTCTTCAATGGTTTCCTCGTCCGCTTCCCAAGTGGCGCAACCTGAGAATTTGAATCATTTGATGCCTCCTCCACAAACGCCAGCGTCACAAACTGCTCCAGTGGTGACCAGGCCAACTCCAGTGGTGACCAACAACATACCAACTGGTCCTGATATCGTATATGAACCACCACCAGGTTTACAACGTGTTTTTAGAGCTGAAATTTAGGAACATGTTACTCCTTATTGGGTTAAACATAGGACATATGAGAAAGATTCACAAACAAAGAAATTAGTAGAGGTTGTAACATGGAAAATGAGGGCTAAGTGTAAGTACTGTCCAAAAGGTCAAGGGGATTATGCTTGTGATAGTGGACCTAATGGGACGGGAGGGCCAAGAAAACATATATTCAATAAGCAATGTAGGTATTATCCAGGCAACGTAGACTTGAAAAAACAGAAAGTGTTAGGTTCAGGTGATTTCAATCAGTTGACAACTAAAGGTTTTAATCAAAAGGAAACCATGGAGGCTTGTGTTGAGATGGTAGTTCTTGATGAGCTACCATTTAGCTTTTTTGAGAAGCAGGGGTTTAGGAGGTTTTGCAGTAAAGAGATGCCATTGTTTAAAGTGCCATCTAGGAGAACTCTTGTTAGAACATTCCTAGATATGTATGAAGATAGGAAAATGAAACTGAAAACAGATTTGAAGTCTCATAGGATCTGTCTAACCACAGATACCTGGACAAGTGTCCAGAATTACAATTATATGGTGTTGACTGCCCACTTTATTGATTCTGAATGGAAAATACACAAAAGACTGTTAAACTTTTGTGTGATTACCAATCATCAGGGCATAACCATAGCAGATATTATAGAGCACTGTTTGAGTGATTGGGGGGTAGATAAAGTCTTGACAATTACAGTGGACAATACTTCTGCTAATCAGACAGCATTGGACTTGTTAAGGGAAAAGCTCAATAATTGTGATAGTCCACAGTCTATTTTGGAGGGGAAAAACATGCGTGTGAGATGTGTAGCCCATATTACAAACCTAATTGTGGGAAGTGGGTTGAAGAAGCTTAATTCTAGCATCTTAGCTATTAGAAATGTTGTTAATTTTGTTAGAAGCTCTCCAAATAGGCTTGAGTTGTTCAAGAAAGCAGTTGCACGAGAGAAACTACCATTTAAGGGGTTGGTATGTTTAGATATTCCCACAAGATGGAATTCAACATGCTTAATGTTGGAATCAGCTTTGAGATTGAAGAGGGCTTTCAGACGAATAGAGCAAGACCCTACTGGTCCCTTTGCAGCCTATCAATGAACCTAAGGAAGAGTATGATGATGATGGCAATGTGATAGTGGCAAGGAGGGAAAAGAAGAAGGTTGGGCGACCTGTTGAAGAGGATTGGGAAAACTGTGATGTGTTTGTTAGTTTTCTCAGGGTTTTCTATGAAGTAACCCTTAGGGTTAGTGCATCACTACACCCTACAATCCACACAACATTGCATGACATAATTGCAATTGAACAAGCTATGGACAGGTTGTTCATTCTTCCTGATGTGCAAGATAGTACATCCACTAATCATTTGATGGCTGAAATTGGGTCTCTAATGAAAACCAAGTATAACAAATACTTCGGTGACTTCAAAAGGTTGAACCCTTTTGTCATTTTGGGGCTTGTTTTGGACCCAAGGTTCAAGCTTCGACATGTGACTCATGTGTTAAGCACAGTGATGGAGTGGACTGACTATGAAGTGGATGACAAGGAATCTGAGATCAAGACCTTCATGTTTCTTCTCTATAATGAGTACATGGACAAATTGGAGGGTGGTAAGCATGTGAAGAAGAGGAATAGAGATGGCAGCAAAGCATGCAATCTGAAAAGGCAAAAGGCTACATCTCTGCGTGGCAGCTCAAGTACAAATGTGTTTGTGGTGGATTAGACTAAGCATGTGGAACAAACCGATGAAGCAGTGATCACACATGAGATAGATAGGTATCTCAAAGATCCTTTGGAATCAATAGGAAGGAAACCTGCTGAGGAGGATGAGGATGAGGAAGAAGACACTGGATTCAATGAAGAAGCAGTTGAAAAGGAATACAGAATGTTTGATGTGCTGCAGTGGTGGAAACTTGCAGCTGTCAACTATCCTGTTTTAGCATCAATTGCTAGAGATGTGTTTGCTATCCAAGTGTCGACAGTTGCCTCGAGAGTGCTTTCAGCATAGGTAGACGAGTAATTGATGCTTTTAGGAGTTCATTAACTCCCAAATCAGTGGAGGCCTTAATTTGTATGCAGAGTTGGCTTAGAGGAGATGACATAATAACTCAATTTGAAGATGAACCATGCACAGAAGAACTGGAATTTTATGAAGGCATTGAGACAGGTACTTGTTGTTTATTAGCTGCAAGTTTGCATAATTCCATTTTCAATGCTATATTGTTTATTAACTTGCTTTTTAGTCTGTTTCCACTTCTTTAATTATGTTGTTTGTTGTATTATAGAGTTGGCAAATGCAAAAGCTGGAAATTCAACCACCAATGCAGATGAAGAAGATATAGGAAACTGATCTCTTTATGCAGCAGTATTGAATTGATGATGGTTGTGCTTGTGATTTCACTAATGGAACTTGAACTTGATTTAATTTTATGAAGTGTTTGTGAAGTGTTTGTTAGACTTTGTTTCACTGATGGAACTTGAACTTTATTTCACTGATTTGTGAAGTGTTTGTTGTAATGTAACTTCACTTGAACTTTATTTAGTTTAAGCTAGAACAGAACTCTTGAATTTGTGTTGAAGTTGTGTTGAACTTTGGATTATGTGTAACTGATTATTGATGTCTTGATGGATTTGGAAACTTTGAAGTTAAATTTCTTGTTATGAATGTGAATGTTGAATATTTCTGTTGTTGAACCTCATTGGTATGGTTTGGCATGGTATGGCATGGTACCGTACCATTTGAAACGGTACGGGATACAAACGGTTCCGGCCTCAATACCGGACTGTACCGGACCGTTTAAATAGTGCCAGTCTGGTACCGGTTCTGGGAGGATACCGGACCGTGCCCAGCCCTAACCTTGAGGGAGTCCACCGACCTCATAACAGCACACTAGTAGTTACTGTGACGGTCACCAACTATGAGGTTAGATGAGTCCTCATGGACAATGGGAGCTCTGCCGATATCATTTTATAAGATGTCTACAAGAAGATGGGCCTCGGATCGGAGCGACTACAACATGTGAGGTTGCCACTGGTGGGTTTTACCGGAGGACTAGTATATAACATGAGGGTATATTCATTTTTCTTCTCACAACGGGGAATCTGACAGTCGATGGTAATGATGAACTTCCTCATTGTCCAATGCCCCTCTAGCTATAATGCCATCCTCGAAAGGTGGACATTAAATGCCTGAGAGCAGTTGTCTTCGCCTATCACCTGCTGATAAAGTTCCCTACTAAGCGCGGATGTAGGGAGCTCAAATGAGATTAGCCGACTGCTTGACAATGCTATGTCGCCCCACACAAAAGCAAGGCACAAGAATCCTTGGCAATCGAGAAGTATGGGGAGATCTAGGATAAGCTCTCTCAAAGGGTGACAACGATGAAAGAGCTTGATATAGGGCCCCTAGCCAAGAACCAACCCAACCACACTATCCAAATTGGTGTTGAATTGCAAGGTGTATAGAGGGAAGAGATACTAAACTTCCTATGGAGCAATGCAGACATTTTCGCATAGACATCCGAGGACCTGCTGGCTGTAGATAAGAGGGTTATTGAATATCACCTCAAAGAGGACCCTACCTTCAAGCCTTCAAGCCGGCGATTTAGAAGCGACAACACTTTGCTCCTAAGTGGAAGCAAGCCATAGAGCAAGAGATTAGTAAGCTACTCAAAGCGAGGTTCTTCTGAAAAGTTGACTACCCAGAGTAGCTAGCCAACGTAGTTTTAAATAAGGAGATATGGGGCAAATAGAGGATGTGTATAGACTTTGCAGACCTCAACAAAGCATACTTGAAAGATAACTTCCCTCTCTTGATGATTGATAATTTGGTCGACTCCACACTAGGACACAAAATACTTAGTTTCCTGAATATTTTCTCGGGGTATTATTAGATCAAGATAGCTAAGTCTGACGAAGAGAAGACCTCCTTCATCACCGACAAAAGGACATGCTGCTATCGAGTTATGCCCTTTGGGTTGAAGAACACTGGCACAATCTTTCAAATGCTGGTGATTAAGGTCTTTCAGAAATAGATCGGTAGGAATGTCGAGGCATATGTTGATGACATGTTGGTGATGAGTGAAAAAAGTTGAAGTCAGTTTAACAAATATTCTAGGAAGTTGGAATTATTGTTTCACCAACTTAGTGCGAAGTAGTTCCATTTTTATATTTCAGAAGTTCATGTCAATAAGGTAAATGTTGTACCTCGACCCGTTGCTTAGGTCAGAGCATAGTTAATTTGGAGACATAAACATTAATATACTTCAATAGCTATAAAAAGTAAAACAATGAAGACAAAAAATAGTCCAAGCAATGTATCTAAATTATCAAAACCACAGACTAAATGGAAGATGCAACATTTGAGCAAATCACTTCAAGCATGTATGGACCCAACTTGAGAAATAAAAAGAAAACCAAGAAAGATGGTAAAAGTAACTCATAAATAACACTATGTCATTGTAGTACTAAATCTATCGCATGTAGTCATCATGCAAACGTCCGCTAATTTGCCAATTAAATATAGTGCAAGACCATCCTAAATAACGCATGAAATCATGAAATAGATACTTTAATTATTCAAAATATTTCATTATTTTAGTTCAAGCACCAAGCCACCAAACCTAACATACATGGCCTCAAAAGAATCAATACAAAGAAAAACTATTTCACAAAATCATGGTACAAGAATTGAAATCCTAAGTCTCTACGGCTAGAGGGGGGCACGGGCCGGTTTTGGCCCGGAACCGGCCCGGGAAAACCCGCCGGGTCAACTGACCCGGCGGGCCGGGCAGAACCAGAATCGCCCGCTTCTGATGGCGGGCGGTTCTGAGTCCATTTATTTGGACCCAGCCGCCCAGGGTCAACCCAGCCGGGCGATGCGGTTTGGACCCGCGGTTCAACTCAGCCGTGTCGGTAGGGTTGAGCCGTGAGGTTATTGTTTTTAATTAAAGAAATAAAAACTAATGTAGCCGTTGGCCCCCGGCTACAAATCAATGAGCAGAGACAGAGCTCTGTCTCTCTGTCTCACACACCAACGGCTACACAGCCGTTGGTTGTTTTTTTTTAATTTAATTTTTTAATTCTTTTAATTATTTTAAACTCTATATATACTCCTCTCCTTCTTCAATATCACTCTTCACTCTCACATCAAACTCTATTCTCTCCTAATTTCTATATTTCTCTCAAGTCTCAAGACTCTCAACAAGGCTCTCAACAATTCCCTTCATTGGATCGGGGTTCGGCACTTAGGCTTACTCAAGAGAAATGGCATCACGTGGTGGTGGAAGCTCGAGGGGAAAAGGCATTGTCGGTTCGGCCTCCTTGCCTACTCAAGAGAGCAATGAATGGCAAGAAGAGTACGAAGGTGTAGCCGATGCACCGACACCGTCCACTGCGCCCTTAGAAGCTGGAGGAGGAACAAATCCCATTTCGGAAACAACTTCAAAATCCGATATTTTTAAAGTCCATTTTACAAAAGTGTATGACAATGATATGGCAACGTAACTCATGCTAAATGTAAGTATTGTACTTCCAAATTTAAGCATAGCAAGGGAGGAGGGTATGGCACATTTGCTAGACATATGGAGAAGAAGCATCAGGACAAAGTAGGAAATCCTCGAAATCAATCTCAAATTCGATTCGCCGTAGACGAAGGTACGGGTTCCCACTCTTCTTTATTTACATTTTCTCAACCGAGATATAGGGATAAAATCACGGAGACGATTTCTGTGGAGCACTTGCCATTCAACTTTGCGGAGCGTTGCCAAGTGCAAAAGTGCATCAATGAGACGTTGCAACCGGCATACAAAAAGATATCAAGGAGGACGATTCAAAGAACGATCTTCAAACAATACAAACATGGAAAAGAAAATCTTTGTGAGTATTTTCGCTCTTGTACCTCCTCTGTTTCTTTATGTTCTGATATATGGACCGATGTATTCCATGAAAATTCTTTTATGGGTATTACGGCACATTGGATTGATGACTCGTGGAATATCCAAAAGCGAGTCATTGCTTTTAAGGTATTCAACGAGTCTCATACCGCCGATAATATTTATAGGATGATTCGTGGGATCATCGAAGAATATGGTTTGAGTTTTAGGATTTTTTCAATTTCATTTGATAATGCCTCTGCTAATACGGCCTCGATTAGACCTTTGGAAGAATATTTGAGGCCTTCATGCGGGGGCAAATATTTCCATATTAGATGTGCTTGTCATGTATTGAACTTATGTGTACAAACCGGATTAGAGTCACTAAAACAATTTGTAGGACCAATTAGGGATATAGTATCATATATAGGAAGGAACATGACATTGATGAAACAATGGGGTCGTTATTGTAAAGCAAATAACATGAGGCCTAAAAAATTCCCAAAAGATGTTAAAACTAGATGGAACTCTACCTATAGGCTTCTTAATGCGACATTTCCTTATAAGACATTGTTGACTGCTTTTGTTAATGAAGCTTTGCCTAATTTTAGTTTATTTGAATACCAATGGAATATTGCTACTAGAGTTATGGAATTGCTTTCTGTGTTTAATACATGTACAAATTTATTTTCGCAAGTTTATTTTCCCACCGCACATTTATTCTTGTATGGTGCTGTTGATATTGCTGAACAAATGTGGAACTTTAGATTAGATGCTCAATTAGTTACGGGCCTTCTAGAGATGAAGGCAAAGTGGTTGAGCTATTATAGAAATATACCTCCTATTGCTTTAGTTGCATTTGCTTTAGATCCTAGGCAAAAATTAGAAGGTTTAAATGCATATTTAGAAGCTTATTACAAGTTCTTAGGGTTTAATGGAGGTCAAGATAGTCAACAATGGGTCATGAGTGAGTTAGACTCTCAATGGTATGGACCGGATTCTGACAGTTTTACGGATGTTAGTGTAATTGTTAGTGAAGTTAAGTTACAACTCGTTGAACTGTATGAGAGCCTCTTGCTCGTTATAGTCATATAGTTCCACAGGTTGTGGCGAGGCGGTAGGATAGTCTAGCGGTGAGTGGGGAGATTCATTTTAGAGCAAAGGCAAGCGAAGAAGAAGCCTAGGGGTTCTCAATACGAGAGGTCGACTCAGCATTTGAATACCACCTTCCGGTTCTCTGAGGACGTGAATGTAGATATGACTTTTGATATTCTTCATTGGTGGCAAGGTAATGGAAATCCGTATCCTATTCTTTCATTACTTGTAAAGGATATTTTTGCGTGCCCTATATATGTCTATAGTAGCGTGCGAGCAGACTTTCAGTGCAAGTGGAAACATGCTGGGTTCAACACGTTCACAGTTGTCACCACCAAACATTGAAATTCAAGTTTGCAGAGATGATTGGAAGCGTGCACAACTACGACAACAAGAAGCAGAGCTCTAAGTCCGTAGTTTAGTGACTTCTTCTTCACCATAACATGATGAGCACAACAACGCCCCGAGCATCGAAAGCAAGAGCCGTAACCGCCAATGAATAGGTAAGTGGGTGACAACTCCAGTCCAGTTTAAGGTAAGAGAACTACGTCGGCTTTGATTCCTCTTACACCCAAGAGGATACGTAGGCAACTTAATTCGATAGGTAAACGAATTAAGTGCAAGCCGTAATTATAATGTCATAGTTTTTTTTTTACATTTTTTTTTTCCATTTTTGCATTCTATTTCTATATATCATAATATCATTAAATTACATTTTTTTTGATAATTTTCAAATTACATTTTATTTTTTTCAAAAAAAATGAAAAACAACTATGAATCTATGATACCATGTCCATGAGTCTATGATATATAGTATGAATCTATGATTATCATATATCATAGTTTTCAAAAAAAATTTAGATTTTCTTATTCTATTTCTAATTTCTATACATAAAAGCATAGGTTTGTTTTTTTTTTTTCATTTTTTCATATTTTTAAATATATATTATACAATATACAATTTAGATGTTATTATGAATTTTATAGTTTTCAAATTTCTATACATAAAAGCATAGGTTTGTTTTTTTTTCATTTTTTCATATTTTTAAATATATATTTAATTATACAATTTAGATTTTATTATGAATTTTATAGTTTTCAATGTTTTACATTTTTTCTCATTATATTTTTATATCAAAATATCATAGTTTTTTTAAAACATTTTTTTCACCTTTTTTGCTATTTTTTTCAATTTTTAATGTATATATTTTGTATATTTTAAATAATTTTAAAAAAATTAAAAAAAATAAAAACCGGCCGGGCGGCGGTTAACTCCAGCGGGTTGGGCCCGGCCATTTGGTTCTCTATTGTGGGTTCGGGTTCTGGGTCACCCGAAGGTGACCCGTGACCCGCCGGGTCCGGCGGGTCAACCCGGCCCGGCGGGTTGCCCCTGTGGCCCGGGCCGGTTCCGGGTCCGGATTTGGCCGGCCCGGAACCGGCGGGTTGGGCCCGCCGGGCCCGGTTAACCGGCCCGTGCCCATGTCTATCTACGGCCCTAAAACAAACCATGTCCATAGGAGCAAAATTTATTCAAAACACTTCAAGTTTTCCACAATAGCTGCACATTCATATCACCTCATCCTTTTACAAAATCTTGATACAACAAGAAAATAATAAAAATATATTATTAAATTAAGAAAGAAAGAACAAACAATAAACCAATCATAATCCTAACAGAATCCAAGAAATTATCAAAACCATTTAGAACCTAACAATAAATAATTTAAAAAATGCGCTTAGAAATAAGTACTTTAAAATAAGAAAAGCGAGCTGCAGACCTGGTATCCGTTTCGTTCATGGGATAAAGAGTGAGGGATAATTATTATATGTTTGCTTGGACGGATAACAATAGGTAAGGTTTTGGATATACATTTTTAATAGTTTACTTAGAAGGATAAAAATAGATAAAATAAAATTATATATAATGGTAAATATTATAATTTAAATTACAATATTATAAAAAATATTAGTTATTTATAATTAGATAATTAATGATATTCATATTAATTAGTATATAATAATAATTTTAATTCTAAAACAATAATATCTTATTTTCATCATTAATATATAATTATTATATATTACAAATATTAAAAAAAATATTATAATATATAATAATTATATATTAAAAATAATTTTAAAATTATAAACTAAAGAGTAATGCTATATGTCCCGATAGAGTTTACTGAATCCATCACCCGAATGACGTGGATGCTTTGGCATCCACGACATCATAATTTCTCTCTCCTCTGTTCAGCAAACGTAAAGAAAAAAAATTCTTCAAATCCATGACTCGTCCCGACTCCCACCTTTCCTTTCGCTCCGGCCAACACCACGCCACCCTCTCTCTTCGTGTTACGTTGTAGACGAGGAGACCCTCTCTCTCCGCCTCCGCCCCAATCGCCCGCCTCTATTGCTGGTGCGATCTTCAATCCCAGCCGATGGAGGGAGCGAGGCATCTGCGAGGTTTTTCCAGCTTCTTGTTCTCTATCCATGGTTCCTCCGGCTCAGATTTACGTAGGTCTAGGTCTTGAAATATTTCTGTTTTGATTTTGTCTCACATCATTGAGAAAGAGAATTACCCGCCTTTATTGTTGGTGCGTTCTTGAATCCTAGCCAGGGAAGGAAGCGAGGCAAGTGCGAGGTTTTTTCAGCTTCTTGTTCTCTATCATGGTTTCTCCGGGTCAGATTTGTGTAGGTCTAAATCTTGAAATATTTTTGTTTTGATTTTGTCTCAGATCACAGAGAAAGAGATTGTTTGTCAATGGGACGCAGCAGAAGTGCAAGGCATGTGAGAAGATGATGTATCCGATGGATCATCTTATGGCCGATGGGATCGCTTATCATAAGTCCTGCTTCAAGTGCAGCCCCTTCAAAGGAACCCTCAATGTAAGCATTTGCTATTTAGTTTAGTTCCTAAATCTTCTTCTTCTTAGATGTTTTCCATTTCTTAAATATCAGAACAACTACAAAGTTTTGTGGAATGACACACACATGTCATCCATGAGTGGTAATAATTTTTGGTCCATCACCCAAAGGAATAAATTTTTGTAGATTATTATGGAGATTGTGTTGTTAAATGGGTTTGGTGAATTAATATGTCAGATGATTTTGTCAAATTTTGTAGCATGTCTCCCTCCATTAGATAGTCTTCATCTAATTTTCAGTAATGTTTGGCTTGAACTAAGCGATATTGTTATCTTTAATTATTTTCTTATGAGTCTATATACAAATTATAGAAAGAATTAGAGGTGTTTTCAAAAATGTACTTTTGGAATTGAATTGCTTGTTTAATTTACATGAATTGACAGCACATGCCTTGCCTGCAAGATCCGTGTGCTTGATCCTTGGCAAGTTGATTCATGTGCTATTTTTGAATATTTCACCACTCTAGAGTCTACACTCCTCGTAAAGTTCATGATTGAAACCCAGATGATTGAAATTGTTTTTTTTTTTTTTTTGAGTAACAGATGATTGAAATTGTTTATATAAGATTTAGCTGTCATTAAAGATTCATTTGGTTAAGAAAGTTAGTGAATGATCAGAACTAAATAATATTGGAGGAGACAATATCCGATTGTTATATATATACACTATTTAGGCAGTTTTTGTTCTTGTCCTTGATGCTCGTAGGGAATCAATATAACAAGGAATAATGAAGCTAGCAGCCACACACACACTCATAAAACTAAAATTTTTTAATTCTCCAATTGTAAAATTTCAATTTTGAGCCAGAAACTATAGAATTCTTTTTATTTACTTTTAAGTATGAGATCCATTTTTCACACTCATAGACTATTTAAGGAATGGAAAAAAAACATTTATTTTGTTCTGATTGTTATACTTCAGCTGTACCTCTCCCTCTCTTGAACATCTAAATAACTTTTTTGATTGTGTTGGTGTGTGTCTCCTTCTTGAAAAACAAGGATCAAGAACCACATATATATATATATATATATATATATGTCCATCTTCTTTTGAGTCCACATGTACAATCAAATCTTCTTGAATTAGGCAATGGCACGTGGAATCATCTTGATAAGGATGAAATGAAGAAAGACAAGTGGAATCATCTTGACCTGACACGTGGAAGACCTCGTGCCTTCAGTCTTCATCAAAGTAATTGCCTCAGATCCGTACCCCTCTGGTTACTAAAATGGGCTCGGTCCCATGCTCTCTTGAGCATCCCAGAAGAATCTTCTGAGGAGCATCCTGAACAGAATTCCGAAGAGCCTTCCGAACAATCCTCCAAACGGACTCCTCTTCTCCTATTGCCGAGGAGTACTGAACCCTTCTAGAAGAATCAATGGGCGAAATGAAAAACCGATGAGGTCGTGACCAAGGCCTATAAATAGCCAAGGCCTTACACTTGTAAAGCGACTAGATTCCTTGTGCACACACTCTCCCTCTCTTGTAAAAGAATCGCCAAATAGTGAAATCTTTTCTCCAAGCATGGAGACCCGTGGTTTTTCCCCGATTTAAGGGGTTTTCCACGTTAAAACCTTGGTGTTTGTCTTCCTGATTCCCTCTTTCTTGACTTTCTTGAGTCTTTCTCCCCGAAAAACCCCTACAAATTCAAGTGTTGACTAGATTCAAGGGATCTTCCCGAAAATTGCGTTAACATTTTGGCACCGTCCTTGGGGACGCGATCAAGAAGTCATGGCGACCACTAGGAGATCAAGACAGAATCAGAACCAGGAGCAGACAATTGCCACTCATCCCACCCCCGCCCCTGTTGAAGTGACGCTCGCCCCAACTGGGGCAACTCCTCCGCCACAAGTTGAGGCCCCTCCAGCGGTAAAGGAGGATCCTCCGCTTTGCCCTCGAACTATGAAAGTTCCAGAGGAACACTTCAAGGCCATGGAGAGGCAAATTGCTGACCTCATACATAACATGACGGCGGTCGAACGCCATGTCTCCCAAGCAACGGCGCCGCATGCCCCACTATCTCGCCTAGGAAGCCGTGAACTTTCCGCGGTCCACTCCCCCCGCTACCGAGCCCCTACACCGAGGCGGGGGCGAAGTCATCGCTCTTTGATCAGAAGCTCTACCTCGCCACACTCCCGCAGGAGGGAATGCTCCCAATCCGGCCTAAGGCGTCAGCGAAGGCGGCTCACCCCACAGAGAGAATTCGAATCTCCCGAGCCACATTGGCGGCGCCGATCGCCTCGACACAGCTCTCCAAGATAGAACTCTCCCCTGTTGTACTCGCCTCGGCACCGCCCCTAGGGGCGCTCTCCGCCAAGGTACTACTCCCCCCGTAGTTATCAGCTGAGGGGCCGCTCGCTCAGACGCAATCGCTCCCTAGAGTCCTACCATGGAGGCAGAATCAGTGATCGTGAGAGGGTTTTGACTCATGTTCCATACATGCTCTCGCCCTTCATCAGAGCGATCTGGGATGCTCCATTCCCAGAGAAATTCTAGCCCCCTAACATCAGATATTATGATGGAACCACCGACCCCTACGAGCACGTGGAGCGTTACTGCGCGGAAATAATGACTAACTGCCTCAATGAAGTCGTTTTGTGTCGTGCGTTCCCGAAAACTCTCACGGGAATTGCATACTACTGGTTTAGGAGCTTACCCCTTGAATCTATAGTTAGTTTCAGGCAGCTAACTGAACTCTTTTTCCGAAGGTTCGCTAATTGTCGAAGGCAGTTGAGAAACCCTATGATGCTCCTCAGATGCAAGCAGATGGAGGGAGAAAGTCTTCGGGACTACATGGATAGGTTCAATAGGGAGACCTCCGGTATATCCCACCTTGACTCTATTATGGTTGTTGGCGCTGCATTAGATAGACTCCGGGATGGCCCTTTCCTCAATGCAATTTCTGGCGCAGTCCCAAGGGATCTGCCTGAACTAATGAGCAGGGCACAGTCCTATATTGCTGCCGAGGAGTTTAAAGCTAGCCGAAAGGAAGAAGCCTTACAAAGGATTAGGGAATTCTAGAGGGAAGAATCCTGACCCGAAAGATATAAAGATCCGAGGCAAGGAGAGCAGAGGCCCCGAAGAGAGCCAGACGGAAGGCGAGACGAGCCACTACCGCGGACTGACCACAACCCTCAAGAACCAAGGAGACCTCGATTCCGAGGGAAGTACAACAACTACACCAACCTCAACACATCCAGAGAGAACATCCTGATGCAGATTTAACATAAAAAACTCTTGAAGCAACCGAACCCAATCAAGGAGTCTGCAGCCATGAAACGGAGCAGAAAATTCTACGCCTATCATCAAGCCAAGGGTCACACAACCGAGGACTGCGTCTAGCTAAAGGATGCCATTGAGGATCTCATCAGAGCAAGGAAACTCGACCAATTCCTACGGCAAGAGCAAACACCCAAGGAGGATCCTCCGCCTCAACAGCCCATGCCCGACGAGGGTGTCCCCCTGCTTTTCATTGCCGAAGGTCCTGGCTACTAAGGAGAAAGCTCCTCCTCTAGGAAGAATTATGCACGCATGGTAGGCACGGTGCACGAGGACCCACCTCAGAAGCGAGCCCGCCTATCACAACCGATAACTTTCTCGAATGAAGACCTCCGGGGGATCTCCCAGCCCCATGACGATGCTTTGGTGATAGCTGTCAAAGTGGGAGTCTTCATGATGCATAGGGTGCTCGTCGATACCCGGAGATCGGTTGACATCATCTTCTGGGATGCCTTTGAACGGATGAAGATTGGTACGGACAATCTAAAGCCAACTGAATCACCATTAATGGGGTTCAATGGGAGCCCCCTTCATCCTGAATGAATCATAATCCTTCCAGTTACCCTCGGCAAGCCTCCACGAGCAATCTCCTCCATGATTAACTTCCTGGTTGTTCGGTGCCCCTCTAGCTACAACGCTATAATGGGTAGACCCTCCTTGAACATCTTCGGCGCTGTCCCCTCAACCTACCATATGATGCTAAACTTCCAAACCGAGAGCATATGCGGGGAAATAAAGGGCGACCAAGCAGCTTCCCGTCAATGCTACGTCAACTATTTGAAGAACGGAGGGGGAGAATCCGGCAAGGCGTCCGAAACCCTGACCCTCGAGGAGTTGTTGCCGGAAGATGAAGAACGGGAGGCTCGCCACCCGATACCAATGGAAGAATTAAAAGTATATCAGTTTGACGAAGAAATCCCCGAGCGCACCGTGCAGCTCGGCGGCGAACTCAGTCCGACACACCAGGAAGAGCTCCTAGGACTACTGAAGCGTAACGCCGATATCTTCGCCTGGGCTGCTGACGAGATGCCAGGAGTACCCCACAACATCATAGAACATCATCTGAAGGTAGACCTCGCTTTCAAGCCGGTCGTCCAAAAAAGGAGGAACTTCGCTTCGGACCGTCTTGAGGCCGCCGAGGAGGAGGTTAGCAAGTTGTTGAAAGTAGAATTCATCCGAGACGTCCAGTATCCCGAGTGGCTCTCCAATGTTGTGATGGTGAAAAAATCCTCGGGCAAATGGAGGATGTGTGTAGACTTTACTGATCTAAATAAAGCATGTCCTAAAAATTTCTACCCCCTGCCCCTAATAGATAATCTTATAGACTCCACTTGGGATACGAAATGCTTAGCTTCTTAGATGCGTTCTCAGGGTATAATCAGATCCGAATGACAAGAGAAGATGAAGAAAAGACCTCGTTCATAACCTCCCGGGGAACATATTGTTACAAAGTCATGCCCTTCGGACTAAAGAACGCCGGAGCGACATTTCAAATGCTAGTAAAAAAAGTCTTTGTAAAACAAATTGGGAAAAACGTCGAGGCCTACGTGGATGATATCCTTGTTAAAAGTGCAAAAGCAGAACACCATGCCTCTGACCTCCAGGAAACATTCGAGGCACTACGGGCTCACGGCATGAGTCTCAATCCAAGCAAGTGCACCTTCGAGGTTCGATCTGGGAAATTCCTTGGTTTTATGATCACACAGAGAGGAATCGAGGCCAATCCAGAGCAAATCCGAGCCATCATGGATATCAGACACCCAAGAAGCATCAAGGAAATTCAATACCTCAATGGGAGACGAGCCGCCCACGAGAGGTTCATCTAGCGATTGGGAGAGAAGAACCTCCCTTTCTTTCGTGCCCTTCGGGCAGCACCAAAGTTACAATGGACAGAGGAGTGCAATAGGGCCCTCGACCAGCTAAAGAACTACCTTCAATCACCCACTCTTCTCTCCAAGCCAAAGACAGGAGAAGAACTCTATGTTTACCTCGCGGTTTAAGACTGGGTAGTCAGTTCGGTTCTCACAAGGGAAGAAGATAGGGTACAGAAACCGGTATATTACACCAGCAAGGTACTTTCAGATACCGAGTTGAGATACATCCCACTTGAGAAGCTCGCCTTCGCGTTAGTAACATCAGCTAGAAAGCTCCGCCCATACTTCCTATCCCACAAAATCAAGGTGCTCACTGATCAACCATTAAAGCAGATACTTCACTGACCTGACACCTCGGGGCGTCTAGCGAAATGGGTGATTGAGCTCAGAGAGCATGCTATCAGTTATGCCCCTCGCACAGCCATTAAGGCACAAGTATTAGCAGATTTTATTGCTGAACTTACCATCACCAAAATCGAGGAGCCTGAGGCTATGAGCCTCCCAGGAACATGTACCGCCTCTTCTTCCCAATGGGTCTTGCACGCCGATGGCTCGGCCAATACGGAAAATTCCGGAGCAGGAATAGTCCTCCGATCCCCCTCCGGATGGAGTACCTCCACGGTCCTTAAATCTAGCTTCAAGGCTACCACCAATGAAGCTGAATACGAGGCAGTAATAGCAGGACTACAGCTTGCCCGAGGTCTCGGAGTCCAAGACCTACAGGTAAACACCGACTCACAGCTAGTAGTGGGCCACATGATCGAGGAGTTCGAGGCACGAGAGGAGAATATGGTGAAATACAAAGCTATGGTACAACACCTCATGAAGAGTTTTCAAAACGTTCATGTCAATAAGGTGCCCAGAACCGAGAACCAAGAAGCAGATCTTTTATCCAAATTAGCTACCTCAAACGAGGACATCCAGCAACCCATCAACATCCAACATTTGATGACAAGAACAATCGAGTGTCGCATAGCCGAAGAGTTGCTCGACATCGAAGACGGACTCTGCTGGATAGACCCTATCTTGGACTACCTCAAGGATGGAACACTTCCACGGGACCGCAAGCTCGCCCGACGCATCGCCGTTCGCTCCACCCGCTTCAGTATTATAGATGGCCGACTTTACAAAAAAGCTTATTCCTTACCTCTCTTGAGGTGCTTACGACCCTCTAAAGCAAATCATGTCCTTCGGGAAATTCATGGGGGAATAGCGTGGGATCATCAGGGTGGCAAGGCCCTCGGTTACAAAGTTCTTTGGCAAGGCTATTACTGGCCAACCTTATCTAAAGATGCTATCGAATTCGTCCGAAAATGCGATGCGTGTCAAAGGCATTCGAATATCCAAAGGAAACCCACCGCCCACCTGACACCTATCATAGGTACAAGGCCGTTCGCCCTCTGGGGAGTAGACCTTCTTGGCCTTTTTCCCGTGGCAGCTCGACAGTTGAAATTTTTAATAGTTGCAATCAACTATTTTACCAAATTGGTGGAAGCAAAACCTTTATCCTCAATCACGGAAAAGGCTTGCCGGTCCTTTCTTTGGAAGTCAATTGTCTGCTGGTTCGGAATCCCTCTAGCCTTTATAACAGATAACGGCTGCTAGTTTGCCAATTCCGCATTCAAAACCTTCTGCGAGGGGCTCGAAATTGAACATAGACTCACATCAGTCACCCATCCCCAGGCGAACGGGCAAGTTGAAGTCACCAACCGAACTCTCCCCCATAGCGTTAAGACCAGGGTCCTTAGTAATGGCTCCTCATGGGCAGAAGAAGTTCCGGGGGCTCTATGGGCATACCGAACCACTACCCGAACGCCTACTGGAGAAACACCATTTGCCCTAGCCTTTGGGGTCGAAGCGGTAATTCCTCCTGAAATTGGAATACCCACCCTTCGGACACAAGCATTCGACCTAGCAACTAACAAGGAGCAACTCAGAGCTGAATTAGATCTCCTAGAGGAGAAGAGGGACATGGCGAACTTTCGAGCCGCGGCTTATCGCCAGAAAGTGAAAAAATTTTACTATTCAAAGGTGAAGGAGGTCGCTTTCCAGATAGGCGATTTAGTCTTGCGAGAAAACAAGTTCGAGGGAAACAAAAGCAAGACAAGAAAGCTAACCCCGAACTAGGAAGGGCCCTACATCATAATGGGCATTGTGAGACCAGGCAACTACCGGCTCGCCAAGCTGGATGGAAAGAAACTGAAACGTCCTTTTCATTCTGAAGCACTAAGGAAGTATTTTCAATGAAACTTCGCTTTTCTGCTCAAATATTTTACCTCAATAGAACATACGCGTCATCCAAGGTCAATGGCCCAAAACAGAGATAGCTGGACTTCTATTCCTCCACGGAATCATGGTTCTGCGCTTTGATCGCAAACCATTTCGATTCCTCCTCGGAATCATGGTT
Source organism: Dioscorea zingiberensis (assembly GCA_026586065.1). NCBI lineage: Eukaryota > Viridiplantae > Streptophyta > Magnoliopsida > Dioscoreales > Dioscoreaceae > Dioscorea > Dioscorea zingiberensis. Next base: position 18,114,345 of record CM048824.1, on the reverse strand, counting down.
CTGCACTTTGATCGCAAACCACTTCGATTCCTCCTCGGAATCATGGTTTTGCGCTTTGATCGCAAACCACTTCGATTCCTCCTCGGAATCATGGTTCGGCGCTTCGATCGCGAACCACCTTGATTCCCCCATCGGAATTAAGGTTCTGCGCTTTGATCGCAAACCACTTTGATTCCTTCTCGGAATCATGGTTTTGCGCTTTGATCGCAAACCACTTCGATTCCTCCTCGGAATCATGGTTCAGCGATTCGAGATTCCCCCCTCGGAATTAAGGTTCTGCTCCTTGATCGTGAACCACTACGATTCCCCTTGGAATCATAATTTCACGCTTTTATCACAAACCGCTAAAATTTCACCTCGGAAAAATATTTCCACACAGTGACTATAAACCTCTTTTGTTTGAAACCCCGTCTAAGGATCCACACATCTACTCCTACAAATATTGCCTCGGAATCTTCGGAGAAAGCAACGAATGGAAATACCACAAAAAAAAAAACAACTCACCCATCAGATTCATTCATCAAGACAAAATATTGAAAACACGTCAAAAGTATTTGCATCAACATCGTGGGTAAAGGTATACAAACAATCACTGGACAACAAATTCTCAAAGAAGGAACGCAACAAGTATTCATGGAGCCGAAGGAGTGTCATCAGGAATGTGCAAGACAGCGGGGTGACTCTCTTCATCATCACCCATCACCCCGGTGCTCGCCCCCTCACCATGCCAAATTTCCGAAGCATCTTCCAAAGGCGCTTCACCAGCTAGGGTCATCTCCTCGTCACGAGCTGCCTTGGAAGTGGGCCCTGCAGTAGTTAAAAGAATAAGTCATATGAACGCCGCAAATAGAGGAAAGTTCCCGAGACCTTATCTTCCTCCTCATCTTCATCCAAAGAAATCCCATTTTCCAGGAGCGCGTCATCAGTCTCCACGTTCAGGTCCTCCCCAGCCAAGGTTTTAAGGGCCTGCTTGTATGACAGAGTGTTGAAGTCTATAGAGATTGCCTCCAACACCTTAGGAGGCACGACCTTCAACCCTAATTCTCGAAAAATTTTAAAGGCCTCCTCGCCGCTCTTCTGAAAGCCAGCCCCGTACCCCTGGTCCTTCTCTCCATACAAGGAAGAAATGGCTTCCAGCTCCTTTATACGATCATGGCAAAGATTCAAAGTTTCTTGCATAGAAGCCATCTCCTTTAGGGCCCGATCTTTCTCCCCCACCGCAGCATCTCTTTCAGCACCCGCTCGGATGAGGAAACCATCTTTCTCCTCGAGCTCCTTCATCAGCTTGTCTTTTTCCCCTTGAAAGAGAATGATTGACCCCTTAGCAGATTCCAAATCCGAGGAGAGCTTCTCAACCTCGATCTTAGAAGAAGAAAGACTCGCTTCGACTTGAAGGCATTGGTCTTCAAAAGACTGTTTGGAAAGCTTAATCTGGTCCACCACGTCTTCAAGCTCCTTAACCTTCTCAGAAAGCGTCTTGACACGCTCTTCCAGCTCTATCTTCTTTTGTAGCAACCGCTAGTACTCTGCTGATGACGAACTAAGGGAGCTTTCAATTCTGCCTTTTTCCCCTAACAGAAGAGAAAAATCAGTCCGAAACCTTCGATTTTCAATCTCCAGACTCGACACCGTGTTGCGAAGATTACGACCCATCTCAAGAAGACTTGCAGCACGGTCCATCATTGCCCCACTCTGAGAAGATTGTGCAGACAGTCTAAGCTTCGGATATTTAAAAACTCCTTAAAGGTTAGAAGTTGAGACAACTTACTGAAATTGAAGCTAGACGCATGTGGGCCGCCAATTCTACCTCATCAAGGAATCGCAACCGAGACTCAATCTCCTCCGTCCAAAGGAGCTCCAGAGAGACGGTTGCCAACACAGGATCATGACATAGGAGACCATCGAATGGGTTGAATTTAAGTCCCAAGGAGCTCCCCGAGGCCTGGCCCGTTTCATCCGGTTTGGTTGCAGGGCCCTTCAATTTTGCTGAAGCTGTGGCAGAAGCGCGTGCAGTGTCACCCCCCTCGGAACGGGCAATCTCTTGGCAATGAGGCTCTCCATGAATAGTAAAGGCGCTAGCCCTAGCCTCTCCGGCGCAGCAAGAAGCCTCCAGGGCGTTCTCAATCTCTTGCAATAAGAGGCCCCCCGAGTCAAGCGGCTTGGAAGAAACACTTACAGGGGAAACGTTACTCGCCACACGAATCCCCTTCCTTCGCTCGCTAAGAGGAATGTGATCTTCTATAGAGAGATTTTCCTCCCCTGTGGGAGGAACTACGTTGGCCTCCTCATCCTCTTCTGGAACCGCAACGAGGGGGACTGATTTCTTTGTCGTCACGAACTTTTTGTTCCGCTTCAGAATCTTCCGCGGAAGGGCACTTGCCTCGGCATCCCTCCTCTCCTCTCCCCGAGGAGGTTCCTCAAGTTGCCCCCCAGGTGCCTCGGGGGTATTTCCCTTATCAATAGAGGCCTCCTCTCTCGGAAGAGAGGTTTCGGGAAGTTGACCACCCGACGCTGTGGCCTTCCTTTTCTTTTTCTCAAGCTTCGCAGTTCTTAGTTTGGCCTCATTGGCTCTCACTCCTGCCAAAGGAATGCTTAACGCAGACTTCACCTCAATTGGATTTCCTATCAAGAAATATGAAATGGGAGGAAGCGCTTCAGAAAACAAGGAAATATCATAACATTACAGAAAGGAACGAAGTTGAAACTAGACCCTACCCAGGGCAGGATAGAGGTCGCAGGCTTGCAAGATCTTTGTAGTCAAATATCTATCGACAGGAATATTGAACCACTCCTTAAGCTTCAGAAACTCAGATTCCTCCTCGGTCGAGAACTCCTTCTTTTCCAAAGGAAGGAGCTTGGGAGAGCCCCATTGAGTCCGAACCCCTAACCCCTCTTTACTAGAAATGAAAAAGAACTTTGATTTCCATCCCTTTATGGACGAAGGGACAAGACCGAGGAACCTCCTGTTTGCCCGAGCCCCAAAATAAAACCAATCGGTATTTCTCTCCTTGCTTAAACCGAAGAAGAGCTTAAATCGAGAAACAATAGGCTCAATCTTATAGTAAGAATAGATAATCACGAAGCCGCATAAACATCTCCAGGAATTTGGAGCCAATTGAGATGGACAGACCTCAAATTCCCTAAAGATTTCTAAGAACAGTTTCGGGAATGGTAGCCTAAGGCCAACAAGAAGGGCGTCATAATAAACTGCAATTTCGCCATCCTCAGACGGTGAACTCGCGCGTTCTGAAGGTGTCGGAACTCTATATTTCAAGGAAGAAACGACTCCTGTGATCTTATACTCCAAGGCTATCTTATGGATTGCTTTTGAAGAAAGAAGGTTCGGGTAAGACGAAGAACAAACGTCTGGCTTTTTAGCTACATCCGTGGTAGTTTCAAGGGCTAAAACAGGAGAATCAATCGGCGAAGTAACAAGGGAAGGAGTAGAAGAAGCAGATGGCTCACCTGAAGCCATGAGTGGTGTCCGGATGAACACAGGGAGGCCTCTGCTCATACGACACACCAGAACTAGTAATGAAGAAGACGAAAGCGACTATCTGAAGAGGGAAAGCCTTTTCAAAATAAAAAAAAAGAGGTGGAACGACTGGAAAGCCGTATAACAAACCCTATTACTCCCCAACGGCTCAGACCTCTCCCCCAAACGGCGCATAATCCAGACCGAACGCGTGGACAAATAAAGAACGGTTCGGATTAGAGTACGGTTGGGAACTATGTTGGATCTGCGCCACGTAAGCCAGTGATGGGATAGGCACAATCATTTCCCCTACGGACGCCTGCGAAAAGAAGGCCTTGGGGAAGTGAAAAGGCATGACGCATTTAATGCGCCTCGATCAATGATTGGACCTCTCACCTGCCCCTTCAAAAGTGCCACCTCTGTTGCAGAAGAGCCCTCCCTTCCAAATCCGGAGCCGAAACGCCCGCGCCTCTCCGAACCACCAACCGAACCACTCCTCGGAAAATCTTGTAGCAATCACAAAACAACCACCTGTATGCTTAGCTCACGCAAGCATACTAAAGGGGGGACTGATGATAAGGATGAAATCAAGGAAGACACGTGGAATCATCTTGACCTGACACGTGGAAGACCTCGTGCCTACAGTTTTCATCAAAGTAATCCTTGCCTCGGATCCGTACCCCCTCTAGTTATTAAAATGGGCTCGGTCCCACGCTCTCTTGAGCATCCCAGAAGAATCTTCCAAGGAGCATCCTGAACAGAATTCCGAAGAGCCTTCCGAACAGTCCTCCAAACGGACTCCTCTTCTCTTATTACCGAGGAGTACTGAACCCTTCTAGAAGAATCAATGGGCGAAATGAAAAACCGAAGAGGTCGTGACCAAGGCCTATAAATAGCCAAGGCCTTACACTTGTAAAGCGACTAGATTCCTTGTGCACACACTCTCCCTCTCTTGTAAAAGAATCACCAAATAGTGAAATCTTTTCTCCAAGCATGGAGACCCGTGGTTTTTCCCCGATTTAAGGGGTTTTCCACGTTAAAACCTTGGTGTTTCTCTTCCTGATTCCCCCTTTCTTGACTTTCTTGAGTCTTTCTCCCCGAAAAACCCCTACAAATTCAAGTGTTGACTAGATTCAAAGGATCTTCCCGAAAATCGCGTTAAAATAAGATATTATTATTTTAGAGTTAATAATTATTATTATCTATTAATTAATATAAATATAAATAATTATTGAATTATATATAATTAATATTATTTTAATCCCCATCCATATCCTTATTTAGCCAACCAAACACCTAATAATCTTTATCCTCTATTTTATATCCCATCAACCACACCCTCCATGGATATTCCCCATCTATGGATATCTCATCCATGGATATCCCCCGTCTATGAGATACAATATCCCGACTGCCAAACGCCCCCTACATGTTTCAAGCACTTCTAAATCCTTTTCACATAAATCAATATAAACTAATAAAAAATTTATTAATAATTAAATGGATTTTTTTTAAAGGAAGATGGAAATACTTATAACTATTGACTGTAGGGCTGAAACTCTAAACCGCCCAAACCGCTCCAAACCAATCCGTCGAAACTATTGGTTTTGCAAACCATTGAAATCGAAAAAAATTGGTTTGGTTTGGTTTGAACCGAACCGAACCACATATTCCTCTTTTTTTTTCAGTTAATTAAATAGCTTAAAAATTGAAATCAGATTTTTAGTTTTGACTTATCTTCCTTTTCATATCCCACCCACTCTTCTTTTCCCATCCATTCCCCGCCGACACATCTCACCCATTCTTGCGGTCCATAGTAGATCAGAGACAGTTGGCGCCCGGCCATCGCAGATCTACCTCCCACCTTGTCGGTTCTCTTGCGTCGTCGTCGACCTTCTTCAATCTGCAGTCCATCATAAATCGGACACTGAAAATCTGTCAAACTGCGGTTCAAACTGAATCGAACAGAACCAAACTGGTTAGGTTTGTGGTTTGGTTTGGTTTTTTCCAAACCGAAAAATACCTGTTTGGTTTGGAAATTCGTCCAAAATGACTCAAACCGAACCGATTTCACCCCTAATTGACCGTAATAAAATTTTATTACTCGATAAGGAAAAATAGGATAAAGCATTATTATTGAGAAATAATTTTAAAGAAATATATAGAATTTTATATTTGATAACATATATTTTTAATACAAAATTAGTTGTTTAATATAAATTTAATGTAACTACAACATGATTATCACAACCACACTTGGAAAGTCAATAACCAACTAAGCATAATAAATTATCAGACACTAATCAGATCTTTTACATATATCATCAATATGTGAATCTTAAAGCTCAACTGTCAATATCTAAGCCAACCAAGGCCACTAGAATCTGAAACATCTTCTCAGCCACTGTGACCCGTCAGATGGTAGTAGACGTAGGATCGACGGCCCTTATCAAATATATTGATAAACTTATTACTATATAATGCGCGTTGAGGGGGTTAGGGTTTTCTGTCTGGCCGTCGAGTTCCCATTGCTCTTGCGATTCTAGGGTCTCTCCAGAGCTTCCGATCTCTCGGCGATGGGGCACTCTAACATTTGGAGCTCTCATCCGAAGAATTACGGCCCTGGATCCAGGGCTTGGTGAGTTTTCTCATATCAAGTTCTTTGTTTTTCTTGGCTAGTCATCGTTTATGTGATCGTCCTTGTTATTATATGAGCTCTGATCATGAATATCGGCGATTTTGGAAATTTATAGATGTATGCTTTTATCGTTGAAATTTATGTTGTTTTGGATGTATTTGTGGTGTTATTCATGGTTAGCTAGCGTGCTGTTATCAGGAAATATACGTTCGAATCCGTGCAAAAAAAAAAAAAAAAAATTACGAAGGTCATTAGATGTACGTTCTTCGGATTTATTTTTTTGCGTTATGTTCGTTTTTTAATTTATGTTTATACTAATAGTTGTCTAGCGAAGTCTACATGGATTTAAAGATTTATGTCGTTTTTAGCCTCTTGATTCTTCTAAGTAGATGTGGATATTTGTGTGATAGTTATTTAGCTACCATGTTAAGTATAACAAACATATGTTACTGGTTATAGCTAAATTGTAATAGGATTTTGAATGTTTTAGTTCAGAGAGTTTAGGTTTGGAGAATATTATTTAATTCCTTTTCAATTATCTGTACTGTATGGTTTAATATCATACAGAATGCTGTGATAAGTCTTTTGCAACCCTTAAAGTAGACCTATTTGGTGAGTTGAAGTTGAAGTTGAAAGTATGGAGTTTTTGCATGGATGAATCTGGGAAGAGTAGTTGCTGAAGATTTCTTCTACATTGGTTTTTAAAATATTGTTATAAGAGGTTATTTGTTGTTGAGGAAGCATACTGTAGAAAAAGTGTGAAATTTATTATTTTCATGTGTGAGTTCTTGGATTCATCATCTATCTCCAGATAAGTTACTTTAATGAGTGACATTGATGTTGTTCATATTTTTTAGGTCACTAACCTATGATTTCTTGTATGCATATCAATTTTTTTCAGTTATCATTCAATGTAAGGTGACCTTGTTTAAATGATGATAACAATCATAATCATTATCATGTGTCACTTTTTCATTCCATCCATACAAAGTTCATTGGAAAAACTTTGGTGTCATTCTTTTGTTACTGCATTGAAGAAATTTGTTTTACCTCTTTTACCTCATTTGTTTCATATTTAATCCTGAATAGAGTTTTAAACATATTTCATATGATGTTAATTAGCCTTTAAACTTTCAATGTTTGTTAACATGTTAGAAGATCCACCCCTTAAACAGTCTTTGATGTTATTATAATGGTATTTAGGTAATTTGGTGACTAATTAAATCATATTTCAAGGCAATGTTCTTCTAAACCAGACTAGTCAGACAAGATAATTTTCAATTGTTGAATACTTTACAATATGAATTTAGCACGAGTTTCTGCTATTCCTACCTACATAATTCTCATCTTTTATCTCCCAAGTAATTTTATTCTAGAAGGGGGTTATCGATGTATTCCATGAAACGAACATGGCCTAGGAGTACTATGTTTTTCAGCCATAATTAGGAAGATCTGTACTGCAAGTGAAATGTGGTAAAGACATTTTATCTAAGATGGTGTATTTTAGAACTTGCGACATGGTTGATTCAACCTATTGTGTTGGTGATTATGAACTGTATTTCCAATCATTTGAATCATATTTTAGCCTTCTGGTTTTCCAGAAGATGTTCTAGGTTGTATTTGCATAACTCTCCTAATTTGGTTCATCACAGCCGAGTTTGCGGCAACCCACACGGGCTGATCCGGAAGTATGGCCTCATGTGCTGCAGGCAGTGCTTTCGCAGCAATGCAAAGGAGATTGGATTCATCAAGGTAAATTTGAACATGCTTGGTTTTTTGCATCCATCATTTGTTTTCAAATCACGTATCTCAAATTAAATCTTGAATCATCATAATATGCTCTTAACATTTGTCTGTTGGCATTTCAGTACCGCTAAGGTCGTGACATGGTGCGCTTCTCAGCAAGTGGATTCCAGTGGTTGAGGATCTCATCAAATCTTGATTATTGTTTCTTAAATCTTATATTTCAACTTCATGAACTAGTCAAACATCAATGTTTTGCTTAGCATCTTTGAAGTTTCACCTTAAGTAGGTTGTCTTTTTATCAGTGGCTGTTATTTTCTATGAACTCCCATGATATTATCCTAAAGACATTTTGTTTGAATTTAGATATTCAGTCTGTTTGTCTTGACATTGAGATCGTTTCTATTGTGTTTTATACTCAAATGTGATCTGCGTCCTGCACTATTGTTTGTGTGAAGTGTTTATTGTTTTCTACGGGCAATGGGTAATGGGCATGGGCAATGTACCAATCCGCTCGGAGGTGCATTTCAATGATGGGATTATGCGGAAAGCATACTGTATTGTTAAGCATTTAAATGATGGGACTCATGTTTGTTTGGGTTTTAAATTGGATTAAATCTATTCTTCTCCCGATTATACTTAGAGGAAAGTAATGAGAAGTCCCCAAAAACTTCTGAAATCCATAAAAAATCTATGTAAGTTTGAGTATTCTTATTTAGTCCCTCCTTTATCAAGGGATTTACTTTTTAGTCCAAATAGTATCAAACGGTGTTTAAAATGGGGCGAAAAGATGATGTTGCCTTTGGGAGTAAATAAGTTGTTCACGTCTTTTCGCCACGCCGTCTGATCCACATCTCTTGGTGAAATGGCCTTAAATTTCCCTCCCGATTGACTTTTCCTCTTCCCTCCTTTTGTGTCCCGTTTGGCAGAAGGCTTTAGTATCTTTGTCGTAAGTGTTTATTATCGGACAAACCCTTTAAGATTTTGAGTCTTCTTATTTTGACCAAGGTGTTTACTATCATTCATGTGAACATTTTATAAATATATATGTCACATTTTGTATTGTCAAAATGGATTTAGAATCACAGATATTTACATTCAACACCCAACTATTCATCAAATTGATGATATTTACATTCAACACCCAACTATTCATCAATGATGTATATTTACATTCAACACCCAACTATTCATTAATCAATATTACTGCGTTCAGTAAGTCCTCCGGTTGTGGTTAGTGTTTTTCAGTAGCCAAGCAACTCAAGATACCACCGCTATCATTGTGCCTTTGCTCTTCGGCTCCTAACAAGATGCCACCGTATTTCCCAAAGCAAATGTGTTCTATCAATGAACAACGGCTTGTAACCCAACTTGAAGCGGATAAACACAAGCATGGAAACAAAAATAATTTTTATCTGCTCTCGTAAAATATCCCGTTGAATGTCCACAGCCCAATACAAGGGACGATCCTTGAGCTTCTGGATCACACGATTGCAAACCCATTTTTTGGATGCTTTCGGGTGAGAACTCGTCCCAATACCGCCACCACACACATGTGTGGGCTGCAATGTCTTTATTCCGAAGGTATGCATATTTCCCTCTCGAGAAGCATAAACCCTCCAATTGCGATCAGCCTTGACACATCCCGTCGCCACCTTTCTATGTCATTTTTATGAAAGTAAAATCAAACTTCCTTTTGATAGCAAGGTCACGGAGCGCATTCTGAAGTGTTCCACGTTAAAATCGTTGGTCGATTAATCGAGCAATCGCAATCTCGTGAGTTTGAGAAGAACCCTCAATGTTTAAGGGCATGCTCTCGCTAGAGGATCCCCGCTGATTGATAAGAGACTCTAAGTGAGACAATACTAAGCGAGAAAACGTGATACTAAGCAGGATAAGTCGATTTTAAACACTTACGTAAGATACTAAAGGGATAAGCATAATATTAAAGAGTTTGAGTCTATAATAAAGAGATAAGATCAATACTAAAGACTTTAAGAAAGTCAGTAAAGTCCAACGTGTTTGTAATACAGTTCTACGGAAATAATAAACACATACTAACAAAGAAAGTAATTTACGTTGGAAACGAAGACCTGCGATGAGTAGATCTCATCACTTCATCTGTGTCCACAATAAGGTCGACTATATTTTTGTTGAATGAGTGAAAAATGTTGCACATACGCACAAAGTAGGTAGAATTGTCAATGGTACAAGTTGTTCTACGATGATCGCGGTACTATATAACTCACTCTCACGCCAGAAGGGTCAAGGTCCCACCGTTTACATATATCATCTATTACTGACTCTCAACAAGTAAGCACTGTGAGCTCCAAGGCTAGACCTTCTCCCCCATATTGCGTGATGGCGAAAATGGTTTCCATCAAAATCCTGCAACAAGAAGCAGCCGCCGAAGAAGCCCTCGCCCAAGAAGCCCCCGCTGAAGAAGCCCCCACTGAAGAAGGCCCCACTGAACAAGCCCCCACTGAACAAGCCCCCGCTGAAGAAGCTCCCACTGAAGAAGGCCCCACTGAAGAAGCCCCTACTAAAGAAGGCCCCTCTGCAACTGTGATTGATGCAGAGGCGTCCATCTACGACAGAGAAAATGTAGAACCTGTGAGGACAAATTTCATTCCTAAGAACAAGCGTCCTACAGGGTTCGGGCAGCTGAACAAGGAGAAGCAAGCACTCCTCAGTTTCTTCCTGAACTGTCTGATGGACAGGTGAGAACAATCTTCATAGTATTTCTCTTAACTGTTTAGTATTGCACTTAACCGCTTAGTATTTCTCTTAACTGCTTAGTATTTGGCTTCACTGCTTAATATTTCGCTTAACTGTTTAGTATTCCTCTTAACCGCTTAGTATTTCTCTTCACTGCTTAGTATTTATCTGAACTGTTTATTTATCTTCTAGTATAATTGTTTGGAAGAATGAATGAGCATTTACAACTCGCGCCCAATTATACCCATTGGTCGAGGGAAAAGATCTTGTGGCTGACGATGTCATGGACGTCTTTGTCATGATCTTGCTGGACGACCTGAAGAAGACACCGTCGAAGTACAAGAGGCGTGGATCCATCACCAGGCCTTTTGTACTGCTACTATCGAAGCAGCACCACACCACAGATGACTTCCTCAAACTAATGACCGATGCAGTAACATCTTTCCAAAATTTGGAAGTTGTTCTTATGCCCATCATTCTGAACAAACATTTCCACCTACTCGTTTTGGATAAAGAAACGAGACACTACACTCACTACTCATCTCTCAATATCTGGACATATGGCGAGCCCGAGGAAATGGTAAGTCAATCACTTCCATATTTCGTATTCTCCCCTTCGCACTACTAAACCATCTTTATTCTAAATCACGAGAGGGTTCTTTTCAAAACCGCACTTACCATCGAGCATGGGAACCGCTTTGAAGCAGAGCTATACATTCTCACATGGCCACTACCCTCAATGAGAGAGGGCGGTGTGGGTGCTCCGTGTTAAATTAAATGCGGTTTATGGAGCGTGATATTGGATAGTGAGAAGTTTCACCGAATCGCTCCAAGTTCCTCGCCTACGCTTGGAGTATGTATGTACGTGATACTTTCGGACGGATTCAGTCGAACAACTCCGCCGGGGAAATGGAAGGAACTAAAGACTTTACAATCATATTCTACGTGTTTAATATCAGTACTAATTGTTTACTAAGTGTTCAGTGCTTTGTATTTCTCTTAACTGCTTAGTATTTTTCCTAACCGGTTAGTATTTTTCTTAACTGCTTAGTATTTCTCTAAAGTGCTTAGTATTTCTATTAACTACTTAGTATTTCTCCAAACCGCTTAATATTTCCCTTAACTGCTTAGTATTTCTCCTAACCGCTTAGTATTGCTATTAACTGCTTAGTATTTCTCCAAACCGCTTAGTATTGCTATTAACTGCTTAGTATTTCTCCAAACCGCTTAGTATTTCTCTACACTCTTTACTAGTTCAACCAAATTTTTACCATCTTTGACTACTCATGTAAACATGTTATAAACGTATATTGTCAAAACTTCATAAAATCGCATATATTTACATTAGGCAATCTATGCATCACAACAAGTAAACCTTATGGCCTAGACAGAGCAAGCTAATCAGCTATTACATCGTTGCAAGTCCCTGCCGATTCTGCGGCTGTTTTTCAAATGGCCGCATGACTCTCTCAAAATAAAGCCTGCGACTCAATTCTGCAACGGTGAAAATGGTTTCCATCAAAATCCTGCAACAAGAACGCCAAACAACAGAATTATACTATGCATGATATGAAACCACGTCTGGGAAATCTATTACCTTTCTGCTTCTCGTTGAGCGAAGTCTCCCACCCACTGTTGTATGCATGAGGCGTTTCTCTACAACACTAAAACCAACACAAGTTCTCTCGCAAAGAACAAAAGAAAGGAGACCAAGAGAAGAAGAAGACCGAAGCGGGTTATACGCTACAAGAATGAAAGTACACAAAGATGTTCTTTGAACCAAAAGTCGCTACACTGCTCCCACAATGCCACCAAAATGTGGTTTTTGGGGGGAAAAGGGAGGGGTATTTTGGGGTTTTTTTCTTAAAGTAACGGGGCTGGGTCACGGCAGGGACTAAAAAGTCAGAAATTTAAAAAGAAGGGACTGAATAGTATAGTTTTTGGTCAGAGGGACTAAAAAGTCAGAAAATGAACAGTCAGGGATGCTACAGTAATTTTCCCTTATAGTTATTATTCATTTTTAAAGTTTTAAATAATTAATTAATACTTTAAAATATTTATAATATAAACATAGAAGTATGATAATGTGGAGTAGCTTAAACATGTAATATTAATTACATTCAATTTGGGACTTAATTAAATTTTAAACTCGTAGGCCTCAATTTAAGTAATCTCACTCACTACCAGCAATGATATTGCTACTTTTTTCCTCTTTTTAAGGGGTCAATTATACAAAAGGTTCATGAACTTTATCTGAAATCCTATTCCAGGCTTTAATTTTAAATGATTAACTCACTTCCCCCACCCATTAAAAATCTCTCGCCACTCGTACACCTCCAACACTCTTTGCATCGCCCCCTCTTTGTTGGCTCGCCAACTCGCGGAATGAAAGGGAAGAGCTTGAGTATAGTAGGGCAAAATCCCAACTATATATACAAAGACTACAGTATGAAGCTTATATAGGAGCATATGATGTATAAAACTATATATTAAGAATATATATATATCTAACACACCCTCAAACTTATGGTGGATCATAAACTGAAAGTTGGCCAATCAAGAACTGAAAATAAGAGAGTGTATGCCTTAATGAAGAGATTTGCGATATGTCGCGTAGACGGAATATAAGGAATAGAGAGAGTGCTAGTGGGTATTGATAGCAAACAAAGTGAAGGGCAACCTTAAGATGCTTTATTCGCTCATAAAATAAGAGTCGAAGTAATAACTGAAACACCAAAATCTATCAAAAGCTGACGAAGCCAAAGGACCTCCTTAGCTGTAGAGGATATAGCACCATACTCAGCCTCAGAAGTAGAAAGGGTGACAGTCATTTGTTTTTTGCTTTTCCATGAAACAGGAGAATCACCAAGGAAAATGTAGAAACCGACGGTAGGTCGTCGTTCAATAGAGTCACCCGTGCCAAGACCCGTCCCTCGACCCATTTCGGCCAAACAACACCGAGACTGATCCCTGACACCAGTCGCAGTCAGGTTGTTCAATTTCTTGTTCCTGATATCATTTCCTATATGACAGGGTAATATCACATAAAAGAATCCACAAATAATAAAAACATTATGTTATATAATAATATAACCAAAGGAGTACACGTCTCTATCTAACATATATCACATAAAATAAAACCTTAGAGTACACAACCTAGACATGACTCGAGTGCAAACTATACAACATCAAAAGCACTCCTGCTTAGAGCCTCCTAAAACACATATATACAATATACACCTAGTACACACCTCACTTAAGGTCCTTGCCATTTGCTCTGGGCTATACCTGCGATCTATGGAAGAAGAGGCGTGAGCTCTTACACATGCTCAGTGAGAGGAAATATCCCCTGAGGGGTTTACATTAGAAAATATATATTTCAAATACACAAAACATGTTAGGTCTATTTCCATATCATAAATCCAGATATGATGCCAAACAGATGATAAAATATGATAAAAAAACATATGTCATAAAAACCAGTCACACATCATAATGCAGTCCATGATGTATATAATACACATATTAATGTCACATATGCACCCATCCCCATCACCCAAGTTATCTGCCAAAACATAGGTTGAATCCCCGCTCCTCTGTAATATATAATAAAATCCCAGCTCATAGGCTACATCTATAATAAATCGCAGCTCCTTTGTTGAATGTTTAGCTCCTAGGTTGCATATCATCGTATGTACGGAATCATAAACTGGCACGTGTGATGGGATGCATATAGACATATTCCCCATTTAACCAAGGGGTATATTTAATTCCATGCATTAGCATATTCTTTCAATTTATAACAATGCAACTCATAATAAACATGATAATCATCCAACCCATAATCCAATTTTGTAATTAACCATATGCATTACTCCAAGCCCAACCCAACATCCAGGGTAACTATGATAGGAAAGACTTGATGTTATTGAAAATAAGTTGGGGTATATATAATACCACTATAAGGATAAACTAGGAAATAAAAACATAAAAGATAAATACAAGAAATTCTAATGATAAATACTTAAAACCCTAATAGGCCCCCTCAAGATGGTGTACGAGAAGCAACACCAATCTTGTCACAAATCTCAAGTAGCTGAGGGTGAGGCAGAGCTTTCGTCAGCGCATCAGCAAGTTGATCAGCAGCAGATACATGAACAACTCGAAGAAGTGAAGACTGAACAAGATCACGGACAAAGTGATAGTCAATGGCAAAATGTTTTATCCGAGAATGAAACATAGGATTAGCACATAAATAGGTGGCACCAAGATTGTCCAAGTAAATAGTGGGTGCGGAAGGAAGAAGGACATGTAGCTCATAAAGAAGTGTCTTGATCCATTGAATTTCAGCAGCAGCAGAAGCAATAGCACGATACTCTGCTTCAGTAGATGATCGAGCAACAGTGCGTTGCTTGGTAGACCACCAGGAGATGGGATTGGCACCCAAGAACATGACATATGCACCGGTGGAGGTACGATCATCCAGATTACCCCCCCAATTAGCATCGGAAAAGCTGTGAAGCTGAAGAGGAGAATTCGCTCGAAGCCGAATGCCAAGAGATTTGGTTCCATTCAAATACCGGAGCAAGCGCTTAACAGCTCCCCAATGATTTTCAGTACGCTGATGCATGAACTGAGAAAGTTTGTTGACTGCAAAAGAAATGTCAGGGCGAGTCATGCGTAAGTGTTGAAGAC
Organism: Dioscorea zingiberensis; assembly: GCA_026586065.1. NCBI lineage: Eukaryota > Viridiplantae > Streptophyta > Magnoliopsida > Dioscoreales > Dioscoreaceae > Dioscorea > Dioscorea zingiberensis. The sequence continues at coordinate 18,099,076 of CM048824.1, read as the reverse complement.
CACCAACTACTTGTCTATATTTGGTAGCATCAACCAGAGAGGATCCATCATGAAGAAGGAGGGATGCACCAATAGCAAGGGGCGTAGTAACTGGTTTTGAGTCAAGCATGTGGTGTTTCTGCAGAAGATCAACAATATACTTGTGCTGAGAAAGAAGCACACCATCAGAGGTCGGAGTAACCTCAACAACACAGAAGTAAGAGAGCAACCCAAGATCCTTGGTGAAAAATTTGGAGTCAAGTTGCCGAATAATACTATCAACTAGATGAGGGTCACTGCCAATAATCATAAGATCATCAACATAAACCATAAAATAGATAAGAGTGGAGACCGCCGACAGAATGAAGAGTGATGTATCGGCGCGAGAAGTAACCAAAACCAAGAGACTGAAGAAAGAGCTTCAACTCCTGGTATTATGCCCGCGGGGCTTGCTTCAAACCATAGAGAGCCTTCTGTAGACGGCAGACATAGTTAGGAAACTGAGGATCACGCATGCCAGGAGGCTGGGCCATGTAAACTTCCTCAGTAAGATGGCCATTGAGAAAAGCATTGCTGACATCAAGCTGTGGAACAGACCACCTGTGATGCAAGGCTACACTCAAGACAAAGTCTGCGAAAGGACCAGGATTAACAAATGTGAAAGTCTCATGAAAGTCAACACCGGGACGCTGATGAAATCCTTTGGCAACAAGCCGAGCTTTATACCTGTACCATCCGAGTGTCGTTTGATACGGAACACCCATTTGTTCCCAACAAGGTTCTGATGGGGAGCAGGAGGAACAAGTACCCAGGTTCTATTGTGTTGAATAGCATCATATTCGGCTTGCATGGCTTGAAACCAGTGCGGATAGCGAAGAGCCTGTACCACTGTAACAGGTTCACTATCAGAAGAAACTGTAGCAGAGAGAGTGTACTTCGGATTGAGTTCTTGAACTGAGTAGTCATCGGGTGAACATTAGTAGCAGCACCGAGAGCACCGGAGGAAGATGTCGGAACTGAGGAAGGAGGCCTGTTGAGAACCGCTGCGAGGGAATAGCTCGCACTAGTGGGGCGCAAGAGCAAAGCCGGGGCGGAGTCATCGGCTGAGGCGGGCTGCGGAGCTGGATAGGTAGGGCCAAGGGCGGGACAAACCTCCTCCGGGACAGAGGGCAAACTCGGAGGCGGGGCGACGTTCTGAGCGGGGCGCCGAGACAGGTCTCGGGCGATATAGGCCGCACAGAAGGAGGCGGCATAGGAGGTGCAGCCATAGGTGTCGAGAGGCCACCTGGGGGCAACAATGGTCATGGTAGCCAGGATGATGCTGTAAAGGTCGGATCAAAAGGGTCGGCAGGGGCGGAGCCGGACGAGGACCGAGAGAAAGGAAAATCATCTTCAACAAAGCGAACATGACAGGAGATGACAAGCTTATGGGTGGAGAGATCATAGCAAATGAAGGCACTCTGAGACAAGGAATATCCCAAAAAGAAACAGGGACTGGACCGAGGGTCAAGTTTGTGAGTAGTATAGAGACGAAGCCAAGGAAAACAAAGACAACCGAAGATATGAAGAGATGTGGTGTGGAAGAGAAACACAAAGGAAGAATGGAACTGCAAATTTGCTTTTGGCATGCGATTAATGAGATAAACCACAGTAGCAAAGGAGAAGGTCTAGAACATAGAAGGAAGAGAGGCATGATGAAGCAAAGACAAGCCGGTCTCGACAATGTGCCGATGTCGACGTTCAGAATACCCATTGTGTTCTAGAGTGTGTGGAGGGGTGGTGAGGTGAGTAATACCATTGACAGTTATAAATCAACGGAGAGCAATGTACTCCCCACCATTGTTAGAGTATAAGGTACGAATGGGAAGTTGGAAAGTCTTTTCAATTAGGTTTTTAAAGGCAACAAAGGTCACATGGACATAAAACTTCCGAACAGGAGGATAAAACCAAATATATTTGGAAAAGTGATCCACAAAAATAACGTAATATTTGTAGCCATCAAGAGAAAGGACAGGGGACGCCCAAACATCAAAATATATTATCTCAAGAGGGGAAGAGGAAGAGACTGAGGATTGAGAGAAAGGAAGCTTGTGGCTTTTGTTCATATGACACGAATTGCAAGAAAATTTGAGTAATTGGGAAGGTGAAAAGGAAATACCATGGGATAACGGCTGTTGTCGAAAGACTTTAATAGAAGGATGACCAAAGCGACTATGCCATAACGAAAGCAAAGGTGAAGAGGAATGAACCGAACTGAGGGCGGGGAAGTGGGGAGTGGTAGCCGGTAGATGTGGTGTAGTAGTCGGCCAAACATAGACACAATCCTTACGCCATCCCTTGACCACAATCACCCCTATGTGGCGATCCAACATCTGAAAAGAATCAACAAAAAACTGAACCGTGACGGCATTAGTAGCACAAAGAGCCGAAATCGATATTAAATTTAAGGACATGGATGGAACATGCAACACATCCGTGAGAGTAAGAGAGCCCTGTAACGTCGAAAGAAGCATAGATCCCATATGTGTAATAGGAACACAGGTACCATTACTAATGACGACAGTCTCAGACTCTCTGTAAGGTTGAAAAAACGTCAAGTTGGATAGTGCGGTGGTGACATGATGAGAATCACCAGAATCAACAACCCACACAGAAGGAGCGCTTGGAGCAGGGTAGTGTGTGGCAGTGTGCACACGAGGCGGGCCACGAAGCGGTGCCGAAATGTGATCCCATGTATGTGGGGGAACAAGACGACACTGCAAGCATAGTGACCAATAGTGCCATAGATCTGACACTTACCCTGAGAGCCACGACCACGGTTGAGCAATGGAGATGGTGGATGTGGAGCCCAAGATTGCATGGAGGACCGGGTGGAGGTGGTGGACCGGCGACGACCGGCCAATGGCCATGGCGGATCAATATTGGCAGGGAAGATCTGGGGGATCTTGAGGGGGTGCCGCAGGGGCCAGGTGTGGAGTGCAGATCTTTGGGGAGCACCTGGCCCAGGGGATCCTTGGTGAGTCTTGCTTGAGCGTGTAGAGCCTTGGCGTAGGGACACAGTGCTTGAGGCGTCTTGGCATAGGGCGGGAGCGGAGGAGAACGTCCACGCTTTAGCAAAAGAGGTAGACCGACTGAGCTATTGAATTGGTGTGGACTGGATCTTGATAACCGGTTGATCTTTATATAAAGAATCTGTTGACCGGCTTAGGAATTGTTTGAAACCCTTGTTGTTGACCAAAGCTTGGCGTTGAATGAAAAACAAAAACAATTGATTGAAGCTATTCAATTGTTGGAAACCGGATTAAAGCTTGTTGTTGAACAAAGCTTCTTTTTTACAGAAGCCTAGGTTGTTGCTTGGCTTAGTGAAGATTGGAATTTAATTGCTTGAAACCTTGGTGTTGACCAAACTTTGACCGAAGCTTGTCGCTGTGAAGATTGGAATCTGGTTGGCAATTGATTGAAGCGTGGTGTTGACCAAGGCTGATTGTTGGTAGGAAAATTTGTTGGTGGCCGGGTGTAGCAGAGCTCATTTGGGGTCTGCTGGGGGCATGGGTAGGTGTCTTGGGCCTTAATGGCGGCGTCAGGTGGCCGGCCGTGAAAAAATTTAGGGTATTTGGACTTGGCTGTTGATACCATGATAGAAAAAGACTTAATATTATTGAAAATAAGTTGGGCTATATATAATACCACTACAAGGATAAACTAGGAAATAAAAACATAAAAGATAAATACAAGAAATTCTAATGATAAATACATAAAACCCTAATAAACTATAATGCAACAATCACAAAATTCGTCATAAAACACCCCGTGTTCTAGAAACACGGTACATGTCATGCGACGACCCTAACTATGGGCAATCTCATCTCAACTCATTGGGCCGGCTCTCCTGCCGAGTCCTCGACTCCTCTTCCGCACCCTATTCATATTAATTTATCATTCAGAGATGATCTCGTTATAAAAACATGTTATTCCAATTAAACCTTAGTTATAACCGACAAACCCGGGCCCTTAGACATCGGCTCACACTATTTTCCTTAGTTTTACCATGCCTCCAATCCATCAGGGTCCTCAGAATTACATTCTGAGTCTTTTGGAAAAATATCGAATATTACAGTTCCCGGGTACTGTAGTTGCTACAGTTATTTGATAGAATTTCCTCTAAAATTGGGCTCAAACCCTCTACAATCAAGCTTTGCTATCAAAGCTCACAAATAGATGAGTATGAACCCAAGTATGATATTTTCTCATCACTACCAGTCAATCAAATAAAAAGTTATGCTCCAAAATATATAACATCAATTTGAACATATGAACAATACCATAAATCACTAAAATACGGTATTCTTAGATGAAGTAAAATCCGGCCTCAACTAGTCTGAAGCTCAAGAGGAAAACACGAGAGATAAAAGGGATTTCTAATAAAAATAAAAAAAGAGAGAGAGAGAGGAGCAGTGAGTTGAGAGCATTCATGAAATATCTAGAAGGGTAATGGTTGGGATTTAATGTTTTTAAATTAAAAAAAAAAAACCATTAGCATGATGTGTTGGTGTAATTGAACACCAACCCATAAGCTGCCACGTTTCATCCATTATAGTTTACAAGTTTATGAATTCTTAATATTATTATTATTTATTTATTTTTCACTTTAGATTAATTCATTCAAGTCATTATTCTTTATTCTTTAATTTTTTTCTAATCCCAATATTAAATTCCGACTTAATATATTTAATTTACATTTCTCCTCCAAATTTCGCCGTCGAAATTTGCTTATCTTAATCATCAAACAAGTGGGGATGTTGCATCCTCAAATCAGCCTCTCTCTCTCTCTCTCTCAAGTGGCCTCCTCGTACATTTGATTCCTCCAAAGAACCTTTACCAGTGGTATTCTCTTGGTCCTCAGCACTTGCTCTTTCCTATCCAAGATTGCAATTGGTATCTCCACATAGGACAGATCTTCCCTTAGTTCCACTAGCTAAGCAGTTGTTTGCCCAAAGACTCGAGTGCAAGCACTCAAGCCTCCGCACGCAAGCGTACATAGCCGCAAGTAATAATCGGTGAGTACCGGATCGAAATCCCAAGGGAACGGTGATGAATTCTTATACTAGAAGAAATGAACAAGAAACTAGACAATTGTAAATTGATGTATTATGCGTGTTGATGTAAGATGTGTGTTTTGAGTGTACTTGTGTTGAATGTGAGTTAGTGTGTAAACAGAAGATTTAAAATGGGTAAATTTTCAGAAGGAAGACCTAGGGTTGTATAGGACACTAGATTGTGGAGGATTTTTCTCTAAGGATTTCTATACTTCATTGAAGATAGAGGTGGGTGTATGTGTGATTAGGTATGTGCTTCTGTGCACTCCAGGTGCATCATACAAGACCTTATGTCTAAGGATCACGCACCGATGTCCATATGTCTATGGTACGATCGATACATTATAGGACAACAACTAATCACTACTGAGGAAGTGCCTACCCTGATGTCTCAGTGATAGGTCACAACGGTGTCACGCCGTCCACCCAATTCTTCTATTCTACTCATAAGCCTAGATGTCTCATAGAACTTGGAGTTAAGAATACTCAATGTATTTTAGCAATTGAGGGATGCAAAGAATAGATTCCAAGGCACATCCATACAATGAAATAAAAGCAATCCAAAGATAGTTAATATCAAATCATAGCATCCAATACAACCCTAGATGAAGAGTTTAAGCTACCATTGTCATTGAAACATTAACAACAATGGAAGCTATTAAACAAGCATCCATATGCACTACAAATAAATCTAAAAGCATTTAGAACAAAGGAACAAAGATCCCCCTCATAATTGATCGCATTCCAGCTCCAAGGGGCTGGAAATCGCCTTCTGGACCTAAGCTCCGCTTTTCAGCCACCTCCAAGCTCAGATCCCGACAACCCTAGCCTTTACTCCTCTTTTATAGTTCAGCAGTCGACATCGCGATGTCGCAATCTGATGGGGTGGATTCTGCAAGTATACGGGTCGTGGTCAAGTAATAAAGTGGACTATGGGAAGTCGGATGTCGAACCACAGGGAATAGAGATTGCTAAGTATAAACCAAGCTTTAATAACCTAGTCTAAATGGTAAATTGGGGGGTTTTGGTTTTCAAAACTAAAGAACTAAAAAGGTTGAAAGTAAGAACTGAAAATCGAGAGTTGATTGGGGTAAATCAATAGCAAGAGAGGATACTTGGGCATGAATCCCTTTTGGATTTCAATTCTTTAGATAAACAAGGATATTTATGAATCAAAGTTGGTAGTTCTTGTGCCAAGAATTCCTAAATTATATCCAATCCCTCTTCCAAGGTGATTGGATAACTAATCTCCTAGGATTGTCTTAAGATCAAGGGAATTCAAATCTTGGAAGGATTATGGGGGTGAAGTAGTTTGAAAGAGTCGTTCGCCCTTCTAGTACCCGATTCCTCGGTGTACTCATAATACTTTCTAATGAAGTAGGTTCCTAATACAAGGAGGCATCCGCTCTAACCCTTGTATGCACTCAAGTAATTTCTAATAATGAAATCACAATCAATACGAAACATTCATTAGACATTCAAGAACAAACCAACAAATCCTCATAAACATTCATTGCCAATTAATGCATAATCCAAAAGTTCATCATACCCAAGTACCAATAGATTAGTTCCCCATCAATGGGAAACTCAAACCAAAATGGAAAAGTTTACAAACTAATGAAAAGGTAATAGAGAACACCATTACCTCCAAGATTGCAACTCCAATCGTTATCTATTCTCAAGATTTGGGGGAGATGACCCCCAAACCCTAATCTCTCTCCTTTAGCTTCTCTCCCAAGCCAACCTCCTCTCTAAACTCTCCTACTTAACTATTTATACACAAGTATTAGGGTTTTCACTTAAAAAATTACAACATTGCCCTTGATTGGGCCCGTGGAATTGCAAAGGTTACGGTGAATGGCCTCGTGAACAGCCTGTTCATCAGTCCGTTCAGGTCACAGATTGCTCTGAACCGGCAGTTCAACTGGCGGTTCATCAGGCCGTTCAACTCACAAGTTGCTCTGAACCGGCAGTTCAACTGGCGGTTTATCAGTCGGTTCAGCTCATAGGTTGCTCTGAACGGGCAGTTGGACGGCCGTTCCCAAGGCCGTTCATTCTCCTTGGGTGTCTGCTCCTATGCCCAGGTGTGAATGGCCATTCACCAGGCCGTTTAACCCATGTTTTCTTCAAAATGTCTTCGTTTGTCCTTCGTTTTGTTGATAAATGCTTCCTCTACGTCGGGGTTGCTTATATATGCCTTGTTTACAAAATATGAAGCATTTTAAGTACCAGTAGGCTATAAATCAATGCATTTGATATGAAAAGAATGTGTATAAGTGATAAGTAAATATGCTCATTTGAACACTTATCACAATCACGACATCGCGATGTGGCCATCGCGATGGTTCCAATAACATCGCAATCTGATATTTGAGCTTCCAAACGCACCCAGCTTGCTGAAGACATCGCGATGTGATATTCATGACATCGTGATGCGATATTCATGACATCGCGATGCTCCTAGAGAACATCGCGATCTGATAGGCCTTGAGTTTTAGCGTGCAGATGCATCAAGACATCGCGATGTCACAACCTCGGCATCGCAATATTGAACCTTGATATGCTCAGTTAAACCTGTTGCAACACATTTCATTCACTTTAGTATTTATCTTCACAAACAGGTGTAAAATATCACAAAATGCATATCAGGTCATTCACACAAGCAAATAATGAATTTTAGAGTAAAGATATAATTGATTCAATTAGAAACTCTCGTTTTTACTCTAAATTTCCCAACAAATACTAGTAAGATAGCTCTAATTCGAGAGCTATCAGCAGTCAACACATGAGAAGGGTCTGACACATATTTCCTAAGTACAGATACATGAAACACATTATGTATTCTGGCTAGTTCCTCCAACAAAGCAATCTGTATGCCACGGACCCAATCTTGGCCTCGATCTCATATGGTCCAATGTACCTTGGACTCAATTTACCCTTCTTGCCAAACCTCATTACACCTTTCTATGGAAAAACCTTCAGGAATACCCAGTGTTCAACCTAGAACTCCAGATCTCGTCTTCTATTATTCGCATAACTCTTCTGTCTGTCCTAAATAGTCTTCATTCTTTCTTTGATCATTTTGACCCTATCTAAAGTGATCTGCACCAGCTCTGAGCCCCAATAATGCTTCAAATGGTGCCATGCCAATGCTCTCCTAATGACTATTATTACATGCAAATTCTACAAGCCTCAATTGCTGATCCTAGCTATCAGAAAAGTGCAAGACACATGCTCTCAGCATGTCCTCCAATATTTGAATAGTCCTATCTGACTGTCCATCAGTCTGAGAATGAAATGCAGTACTAAATCTCAACTTAGTACCCAGAGCTCTCTGTAGGTTCTTCTAGAAATGAGATGTAAACCTGGGATCTCTATCAGATACAATGGATACTGACACTCCATGTGATCTGACAATCTCATCAACATACAATCTAGGCAGCTGCTCTTGAGTGTAAGTAGCACTGATTGGAAGAAAATGTGCGGATTTTGTTAATCTGTCTATAATAACCCATACTGAATCATTACCTCTATTAGTATGAGGTAATCTTGTCACAAAATCCATGTATATATGGTCCCACTTCCACTCTAAGATCTCTAGGGGTTGTAACAATCCAACTAAACTTCTATGCTTTGCCTTGATCCCCTGGCAACTTACACAACTAGCTACATACTAAGCTATGTCATTCTTCATTCCGATCAACCAATAATTATCCCTAATCGTCCTGTACATCTTAGTAGTACTAAGATGTATAGCATACCCTAAACAATGTGCTTCTTCCATAAACATCTCTCCTAAGACTTGACACATCAGGAGCACATAGTATGTTCTTATATCTCAATACCCCATCATTAGAGATCATAAAATCATTATGACCTTCATCACTTGCTTTCTCCATAATTACTCTCATCTTGGGATCCTAAGTCTGGGTCTCCACAATTTGTGTCAACAATGTGCGTCTCAAATGGAAAATAGCTACCCTAACCCCCCTCACCCAAAATCATCAATCTCCAAATCCACTCTAGTAGACCTCAAATCCTCCATCTGTGCCAAACTGCTCATACCTATGTGAGCCATTGTCTTTTTGCTCAATGCATCAGCCACTACATTGGTTTCCCTAGGTGATACTCAAATGTACAACCATAATCTTTCAATAACTCCACCCATCTCCTTTGTCTCAAATTTAACTCCTTTTGGGTCAAAATATATCTTGTAGGCTCTTGTGATCAGTAAAGATCTTGCATGTCTCCCCATATAGATAAAGCCTCCAGATCTTCAAAGAATGAATCATTGCAGCCAACTCTATATCATGGACTGGATAATTAACTTCATGTGGTTTCAACTTCCTAGATGCATAAGCAATCACTCTCCCATATATGCTGCATCAACACACATCCCAGGCCCTGATAAAATGCATCAATGTAAACCTTAAACTCACCACCACTTGTAGGTAAAGTAAGGACTGGTGCTGACACCAACCTACTCTTCAGCTCCTGAAAGCTATTTTCACATTCCTCAGTCCATTCAAACTTAGTATTCTTTCTCAGAAACTTTTTCATTGGTGAAGCTATTGTTGAAAATCCTTCAATAAACCTTCTGTAATATCCTGCCAACCCCGAAACTCCTAACCTCTGTCACATTGGTTTGAGTCTTCCAATTAACTATAGCCTCAATCTTCTGGGGTCCACATATATGCCCTTAGCTGAAATCACATGGCCATGGAATTTCATCTCCTCCAGACAGAATTCACAATTACTCGGCTTAGCATGTAACCTCTGCTCCCTTAGAGTTTGTAGCACAATCCTCAAGTGCTCTATATGCTCCTCCACTGTCTTAGAGTAGATCAATATATCATCAATAAACACAACCACAAACTGATCAATATAAGGTGCAAACACCCTATTCATTATCTCCATAAATGCTGTAGGGGCATTGGTCAACCCAAATGGCATGACCAAAAACTCATAATGACCATATCTGGTGTAAAACCTGCCCCGAAATAAATAAAGATTTATTTTTTGAGAATTTTTAAATGGCGATTTAAAATGGTAAGCGGTGAAATTTCTTGGAAAATCATAAAGAACTGATTAGTCCAAATTAATTAGTGTTAATTAATCAAGGTTAATCATGTGTTAATTAATCCAGATTAATTATGTGTTAATTAATTCAGATTAATTATTAAGAAAAGAAAATAGACAAATATTCAAATCCCGGGAAAGGTGGATCTGGTCGGGGACTGAGACAACCCCGTTGCAACAGTATGCCCGTGACGAAGGATTTGACTAAAAGTCGATATTCTCGGATCTGGTCTGACGAGAGACAGACCCCGTGACATTACAGTACATCCGTGCCACTGGGACCATGGACCCGAGATTCACGTATCTGGGTCGGGCACTAGGACGGGAGAATCAGGGCAGTAGACCCCAGTCTGAAGAAAATAAATGGACCCGTGATTTAACAGTAACTATGTGAATGTACAGTAATCATGTGAGCGTATAGTGCACCTGTGAGACTACAGTAAACATGTGACATTGTAGGGCTTTTAAATGATTAATGAATAAAAATGACTGAAAGTTGTATTATTATAATATTTTTATTAATTAAAGGTTTCATTTATTGATAAAAACATTATATAAACATCTGATAAGAGAAATAGAGAGAGAAGAAAAGCTTTGATTCTCTCTCTCCCTCTTTCCCTTTACTCTCTCGAGCTGAACCTTTAGATTTGAAGGTCTTCCTGTCGATTGAGCTCACCTCATACGCCGCCCGCTGAGCCTAGCTCACCGCCACGGCCGCACTGCCAGCCAGCATGTGCGACGGTCACCACGGCCCCGCAGCCGGCGAGGCGCCCTACGCTGCCGTTCGCATGCCCCCCCTCGGCGCCGGCGCTCTGCAGCCGGCCAGCTCCCCTCCGGCACGGCCTTCCCCTCGCCCCCTCCGTGCTCAGCCCACGGGCGCGCCCTGCGCCGCCCCTCTCCACGTCCAGCTTCGACCGCCGCCCGAGCCAACTCCGGTGGCGTGTGCAAGTCTCGTCGACACCAGATCTGAGCCCAGCTCCGCCCAACTTCGCCGACGAACACTGCAGCCCTGTTCTGCCCGCTTCTTCTGCAGGGAACGAACGCTGACAAGTTTGGGTGAGGCTTACTAATCTTGGGACCGAATGAACTAATTTGGGGGAAAACATTAAATTGAATTCATGATTTGGGCTTGAGATGAGCAACTAACTATGCTAATAGTTGGCATGATTGAATGTATGTTAGAATGGAATGGACTGGACCTTATATGCTTCATTGGGGTGAAATAAATCAATATTATGATTTAAGTTAATTGTTATGGGTGTTTGTATGATTTCAGAGCCAATAGATACAAAAGAGACTCTGCCGAAAATTCGTCGGTTTACTTAGTTATTCTCCATATTATGTATCACATGTCATTACTCTTAGAAAGCATGTAGGAGCTCCGATATATGTTTAATAGGAAGTAGATTCTATCCCATAACATGTGAAGTAATCATGTTAACTAAGTTTCAATTCCCGCATTTATTCGTACTCTTTAGGAACATGAATATGCTTGATATGTGAAAGCATGCCCTAGTTAACTTCATGTCTCTCGTATATGCTTTATCGAGACTAAGTAAGAGTGATAGTTAAAAATACGACTTGGGCTTTCCTATATATATGGCTATGAAGTGTATTATGAAACTAAGAGTTGCAATTCATCTACTAGATCCCGATTCAGACGCGTGAGATGCGACAAGGATCAAAGACTTATTCTTTAGCCAGGTAGGCTCTCACACGGGGGTTTGTGAGTATTCATTCCTCCTACCTTGCTTTAATTTTTGTACTCTTATTTCCTCGAGAGGTTCACAATACATATTCGAGATGGGTTTCCTCATATGTATCAGCTTTATATCTCGGGGAGATTGTTGTTTTCATGTTTTTCTTATGCGTATTTGAGTGGAGTTTACTCCTTAAATACGTATTGGCTTCCGATCTCGCTGAGATCATTGACTAATTATATATTCAAGATGTTGCTGCCTTGGATATATATGTATACCTGTTGCTAGGTATTTGTACTAGCAATCTCTTATGTACAGGCATGATACATGGGACGAAGGCCCCGGAAGAGGGCGTATAATTTCTGGCCACCAGGCCTCGGCAGAGGGCGTATAATATCTGGCCACCAGGCTCAGTCAGAGAGCGGTATTTTCTGGCCATGTGCACATGATTATTATAGCGCTATCCGGCATAGACCGGAGTTGATATCTGGAGGATATCATATGATACTGGAGGTATCATAGTATCGTATATGCTAGGAGATTGAGTTCATCCGTGGATTTATCCACATTCCTGAGACTTGTTATTTGCTTATGATGTTGTTGCACTTACATATTTATTCTCCTTTTATTCTGTTCATTGCTAGTGGCTTTCGCCACCCTTATTACTTTTCTAGCGATCCTACTGAGCCTTTTCTTCGGCTCACACACTTTATTGATTTTTTTCTCAGGTGACGATGAGGAGTAGGTTCAGACTTAGACGGGGACTTTCCGAGTGGCTGACTCGGACTTGCTTATTTTATCTTGAGATCTGCGCACCTCTTTTCATTTGTGTGTGCATGTGAGACTTGTATCTCTTTGTTGTATAGACTATTAGTGGTGACTTGGATGGATCCTTGTATGGGTTGTATAGACCTAGTATTTTGTATTTGTATGGAGTTGTGTAAACTCCCTTCTCCTTTCTAATATTAATTCCATTGTTTTATATATCTTGGGATATTTATTATTGTACAAGATCTCTGAGGACTTGTGCCTGGACGGGGACTCATCCCTATTTGGGTACGGCCGATCTGTCCACGTGCCCGGGCTTGGTTCGGGGTGTGACATCTGGTCCTAAAGGTAGTCTTTGCCACATCCTCATCCTTGACTTTCAACTGATGATACCCTATTCTCAAATCAATCTTTAAGCATACTATTTCACCCTACAACTGATCAAACAAATCATCTATTCGAGGTAGTGGATATTGGTTCCTCATTGTCACCCTGTTCAACTGTTTGTAATCAATACAGAGCCTCAAGGATCCATCCTTCTTCTTTACAAACAACACTGGAGCTCCCCACGGGGATATACTAGGCCTTATGAAGCCCTTGTCAAACAACTCTTACAGTTGAACCTTCAACTCCTTTAGTTCAACAAGTGTCATCCTATATGGCGCTTTAGTATAGGTTTTGTCTCCGACACCAACTCAATCACAAACTCAAGAAACACATCTGGGAAATCACAAACCAACGGGATACTCTGCATATCATCTCCAAACAGTTTTGTATCTACTACATGAGCCATGTAAGCTTCAACACCCTTGTTCAAATATCTCTCTACTTGGCTAGTAGCAAACAAGCTCACTAGGGTAGATAACTATCTACCCTTGAGGATGAACTCTTGTTCCTGTTTTGGCCTTCCTACCTGAAATAGTCCACTGTGGCATAATGCCTAGATAACCAATCTATCCCCAGTATAGCATCAAAATCAATAATCCTCAAAGGAATCAAATCTGCCTCGAGCACATGATCATCAATAAATATCCGACATCCTCTGTATACATGTCTAACAATCATCGAATCTCCTATAGGGGATGCAAGATACATGATAACCTTTAGTAGTGTAGGTGTTATGGCAAGATGTAATGCAAACGATGTGGTTATATAAGAATGCGTGGAGCCATAATCTATCCACACACATGCATCAATATCAAAAATCTACCCCTGATGTGGTTGTAGGTATGATGCAGATTTTTGATATTGATGTATGTGTGTTGATAGATTATGGCTCCACGCAAATGCTCTTGCACGAGCCCCTGATGATCCACCCCTGCCACCACGACGTCCTCCAACAGTAGATCATGCTCGACTCTATGCAGCTCCAGTAGTGCCTGCCCCGTAACTCCTACTATATGCAGTTCCCATGCCTGGTGCTGACTGATTACCTCCAGATACCTCACCGGCACTCAGTGTACCCAGTGGGCAATCCCTCCTGAGATATCCAGGCTGCTGGTATCGATAACACACCTGTACTCCCCGATCCCCTGTCTGAGAACTACCACCAGCACCTGACTGATTCCCCTGACCAAAGTCTTTGCCTCTATCCTGTATACCATGTTGTACTGTGCTCTGGCTACCCTAACAATGTGCTCTTGTATTTATACCCACTGCCAGACCGTCTAGTGCTAGATCTCCCTACAAAAGAACCACTACTACCTCTCTTTGAAGACCCCTCGCTCCTGTCCCTAGTCTGAACACTCGAGCTGGTCCTCTTCTTCCACTAATTAGCTTTGAACTTCTGGGTATGTAAACTCTGTTCTACCCTCAGCACTGACTACACCAACTTGCCGTAGTCATCCTAGCCTGATGTAGTAACTGTGTTCCTGATCTCCTACCTCAAGCCATCCTCAAACATCTTGCATTTCCCCCAAGTGTCTGCCACCATCGACTGTGCATACAGGCACAACTCTCAAAACTTTACCTCATACTGAACTACTGTCAAACCCCCTGAATTAATTGGGTGAACTCCCGTTGTTTAGCATCTCTGAAAACCCTGAGCAAATATTGATTCCCAAACTCTCTCCTGAAGTCCACCCACCTGATGGACCTCACTGTGGACTACCTACTCAACACTGTATACTACCACCGTAGGGCACTCTGCTCTAATAGTATGGATGCCTGCAAAAACCTTCTCTTCTTTAGGATACTTGATCAGGTTGAACACTCTTTCCATCTGCCTGAACCAAGACTCAACAATAGTAGGATCCAGTGTCCCCTAAAATGGTGTAGCTCCCATCCTCCTAGTTTCAATGTAGTGTGCCTCCGGCTCCCTCTCAGGCTCTCTAGGGGGGAGGCGGGGTGGTGGTGGTGGCGGTGCCTGTGGTCTCTCCCTTAAGGTCTCTACAAGCTGATCCATCACTCACTACAATCTTGGAACGTCGGCCACATTTTGGGGCCCTTGAGATGACTCTCCTGCCTCCATCTGAACTACAGCTACTGGTGGGTTTCCCTCCACCTCCTCCTTAATCACAAGAGGATCTTCTGTCATTTTCCATGGGGGTCCCCTACTTTTTCTCTCCTTGGTGGCATTCTGCAATCAAAATTATTAACAAGTCAGTATCATAATGAAAATTCAAAGAAATCCATGTCTAGTATTCTCCACTACTAGACTCTATCTTATCGGACTCTCTCTCATCCGATGGCTCTGAGTGAATCAAACATACCCTCTACACTCCAAAATCCTCAAAACCTAGGTACTAATACCAATAATTGTCTGCAAATACAACTATCAGTACATTTAGTAACCTAAGCTCTGATACTACAAATGTCAGGACCCGTCCCTCGACCTATACCGGTCGTACAGCACCGGGAATGATCGATCCCTGACACCAGCCTCGGTCAAGGTGCTCAATTTCTTGTATAACAGGGTAATATCACATAAAAGAATCCATAAATAATAAAAACATCCTGTCATATAATAATACAATCATAACAGTACATGTCTCTATCTAACATATATCTTATAAAATAAAACCTCAAAGTACACAACTTAAATATGACTCAAGTGTAAACTATACAACATCAAAATCACTCTTGCTCAGAGCCTGCTAAACACATATATACAATATACACCTGGTACACGACTCACCTCAGGTTCTTGGCCTCTGTTCTGGGCTATACTTGCGATCTATGGAAGAAGAAAAGTGAACTTACACAAGCTCTGTAAGAAAAAATATCTCCTGAGGGGTTTACATAAGAAAATATATATATTTCAAATTCACAGAAACATTTTAGGTCCATTTCCATATCTTAAATCCAGATATGATGCCAAACATGCGATAAAATACGATAAAAAGCATATGTCATAAAAACCAGTCACTGATCATATAATGCAATCCATGATGTATATAATACAAATATCAATGTCACATATACACCCATCTCCATCACCCAAGTTATCTGCCAGCAGCACATAGGCTAAATCCCCGCTCCTCTGTGGTATATAATAAAATCCCAGCTCCTAGGCTATATCCCTAGCTCATAGGCTTCATCTATAGTAAATCCCAGCTCCTATGCTAAATGTCCAGCTCATAGGCTGTGTATATAATAAATCACAGCTCTGCTAAATATCTAGCTCCTTGGTTGTGTATATAATAAATCACAGCTTCTTTGCTAAATGTCCAGCTCCTAGGCTGCATATCATCATACATACGGAATCATAACCAAGCATATGTGATGGGATGCATATAGACATATTCCTCATTTAACCCAATGGTATATTTAATTCCATGAATTAGCATTTCTTTCAATTTATAAAAATGCAACTCATAATAAACATGATAATCATCCAACCCATAATCCAGGGTCGTAATTAACCATATGCATTACTCTAAGCCCAACCCAACATCCAGGTGGCTATAATGTAATAATCACAAAACTCGTCATAAAACACCCCTTGTTCTAGAAACATGGTACAGGTCATGCGACGGCCCTAACTATGGGCAATCTCATCCTACATAAGGAAAATAACACATGAAATATTCATTGCATCAAATAGAATTTATAAGCAGCAATGAAAACAAAACCTGAGGTTCATCCATTTCCCACTCACCTCACTGGTCCGGCTCTCCTACTAAGTCCTCGACGCCTATTTCGCGTCCTATTCATTATAAATTTATTATTAAGAGATGATCTCGTTATAAAAACATGTTATTCTAATTAAACCTCAAAAAGTTATAACTGACAAACCCAAGCCCTTAGACACCGGCTCACACCAATCCATCAGAGTCCTCAGAATTACATTCTGAGTCTTTTGAAAAAATGCCGAAAATTATCGTTCTCGGGTGCTGTAGTTGCTACAGTAATTTGACAGAATTTCCTCTAAATTGGGCTTAAACACTCTACAATCAAGCTTTGCCATCAAATCTCACAAATAGATAATAATAAACCCAAATATGGTATTTCCTCATCACTACTAGTCAATCAAATAAAAAGTTATGCTCCAAATTATATAACATCAAACTGACATTTGAACAATACCTTAAATCCCTAAAATATAGGATTCTTAGATGAAGTAAAATCCGGCCACAATTCGTTTGAAGCTCAAGAGGAAAACACGAGAGAGATAAAGAGGGATTTCTAATAAGAAAGAGAGAGCGACGGTGGGTTGAGAGCATTCATGAAGTATCTAGAAGGGTAAAGGTTGGGATATAATGTTTTTAAATTAAAAAAAAAATACAAAACCATTAGCATGATGTTGGTGTAATTGAACACCAACACCATAAGCTGCCTCATCCTTTAAAGTTTGCAAGTTTATGAATTATTATTATTATTATTATTATTATTATTATTATTATTATTATTATTTTCAATTTCGATTATTGCATTCTATTGACTATTCTTTATTCTTTATTCTTTATTTTTTTAATCCCAATATTAAACTCCGACTTAATATATTTAGTTATAATTTTTTTTAATTCAAAAAATCAGGATGTTACTACCTGCCCAGTCAACATCAAAGTAAGCTCACAGCTCCAGAGATAAAAAAGCATGAAAAAACAAGGAGGGTGTGATGGCACTACGGAGATAGCGAAGAACACGCAGAAATGTGGTATAATGAGTAGAGCGGGGAACACTAACAAACTTATTGAGTACACAAACAACATAAGTAATGTCTGACCAGTTGATAGTCAAATAGACAATAGTACCCACAATCGCTCGATATCGAGTAGGATATGGAAGTAGCACGCCATCTGAAATGGAAAGTCGGTGATAAAACTCTATAAGCGTAGCAATGGTACGAAGATCAGTAGGACATGCCCAACTGAGAATATAAGAGATGTACTTCTGCTAAGACACTAAGTATCCACGACAAGCATAAGCCACCTCAAGGCCCAAAAAGTAACGAAGATGACCAAGATCTTTCATCTAAAACTCCGACTGTAACAACTGCCTCAAAGAAAGAATAGTGTTGGCATGATTACCAGAAATAACAATGTCATCCTGATGTAGGAGGATTTGAGTCAGATGATGTATTTCAGTCATTTGGCCATAACTTATGGCTATGGGTGTCGGAATCGCGCATATGACCCCAATCTGGAAAGCTCTTTTCGATGCGCACACCATAGTCACCAAGATAGGCTTAATGAATGTCGTCTTAAAATTCAAATCCCACTATTTTCCTGCTAGATCGTCGTTTAGATATTTTTAGCTAATTTTAGTAATAAATTGTTTGTCAAATTATGAAGTGATTTGAATATAATTTGGTCTAGATTTGTGGCTGATTAGTTATCTTATTTAGAGCTTTTATTATTTAGAATTTTCATTTTGCATAATTTTTGGACTTTTGCCTTTTTGGCGAAATTTCCAAAATAGTTGGATTCTAGGGTTTCAAGCTATTTAGTATGGCTTGTGGGTTAGCTTTGGTTTTTTAAGTCTTTGTTTGAATGAAATTTTATTGAATTTCAGAGATATTCTCTAGTTCCCTTGGTTCTTTGACGTCTTTCTTGCTATACACTTTGTTCCGGCAAGCCCGCAGGTTAATCACTACCCCGCCTGACAAGTGAAAAGTGCATAATCATAGGAGTTCTCAGTAAAGCCAAGGCAAGAACCACACTATGAAAACACTCAAAACAGACTCGAGGAGCCTGTTTAAGCCCGTAGATACCCGAACGTAGCCGACAAACATGTTAAGGTGGAAAAGAAAGACTAGGAAGAGGATCCATATAAACCTCCTCAAAAAGATCCCCATGTAAGAAGGTATTGGTAATGTCTGGCTAATAAAGTGGCCACACCGAGCTACAACAACCTCCAGAAGAAGACGAACAGTAGTTAACTTCACAAAAGGCGCAAAATTATCCTCATAATAGAGTCCATACTCCAGTAATACCAAGAGCAACAAGACGCGCCTTTTGGAGCTCTATACTGCTATCAGCATGAGTCTTGATCTTGTAGACCCACCTATAACTAACTGGAGTGACACATGAAGAAAGCGGAACTTTATCCTAGGTGTGCATCTATTGTAGGGCACCGAGCTCCTCCGACATAGCCTCTTGCCAATAAATATGCTGAACTGCTTCACTATAGGATTTGGGCTCGAAATGAGAATGGACAGCTGCAAGAAACGACTAAAAACTAGCAAAGTAGGTGTGAGTAGTGAAAAGGAAAACCAAGCAGGAGGACAACGTAACCGATCGAGGTAGCGATGGGGAGGGTCCAGCAGGAACATCTTCAACAGAGGAAGGGCTTGACGTAAGTGTAGGAGTACCACATGAAACATTAACAAGCCCAGAGATGGTAGGAAGCGTTACAGACGAAGACTCAGAGGAGACCACATGAGGTCCCATAAAAGGGGCAGGAGGAGAAGATCTTGGAAGGACAACAGAGGGGTAGAGAGGAAACTTGATAGATGGCGACTAGAGAAAATAAAGATTTGGAGCTGAAGAAAAAAGTGAGTGTCCTCTAGAAAGGTGACATAATAAGAAATGTGGAGACAGCAAGATGTGGGATCGTAGTAGCGATAGCCCTTATGTTCAGAGTTATAACAAAGAAAAAACACAAAGAGCAGAGCATGAAGAAAGTTTAGCTTGTTCAACAGAGGATAGAAGCACATAGCAGGCACAACCAAAGGTGCGAAGATGACCATAAGATGGGGCACAAGAGTAAAGACGCTCATAAGGAGTGACGCCAAAGAAAGTAGTGGAGCGAGTGCGATTTATGAGGTAAACCAATATTGTCACGCCTGATTCCCTGACCCCGAAAGACAGAGGCAGACCAACCGTAACCAAGTAAGACGCATCTCACTCGGCTACAAGGCCTCAGTAAGTAACAACAAATAATATATAATCAAGATAAATAACTTAATTAAGAAGGTCACGGCAGAAACAAAATCAAATAAGTGGGTCCAGATGCCCTACAAAAGCCAGGCCCTATAAGGGACCTACAAATAAAAAGTCTCACACTCAAATAAATAAAGGTAAATGAGATCCTCGTGACCTGCTCACATCAACCCCGACCCCGATCGGCCTCCTCGTGACGCCTAGGACTCCTACTCCCTCGTGATCCGAAAACGAAGAAAATTAGTGAGCTTTCTGGATGGAAAGCCCAAAGAAGTACCTCACAAGTTCAAGAAAAATCATAATGTCAATTAAGAATGATAATCATGTCAAAACTTGGGGCTACACCCCTCAAATAATCCCTAGGAGTCTACCATAAAAACAAGCAAGGTACGACCCCTAGCTATTGAAGCCTACGAGCTCCAATAAGATTTCCAAAGAAGCTCAGCAAACATCTCCCGCCAAAGATCAATCACAAGAACTTGCCGCAAACTAGACTCCTCCTGGCCGTGACGGCCCCTCGGATCGACAGCGCCCAGAGCCTACCCTGACGCTATCAGACGTGACACTACGGCCAAAGGAATCATCCCCACTTACGGGCAAGACAACCAGAGTATCGTCCCTCTGACATGGCAAGCCGAAACGCTAGGGTGTCCCGTCCCTGATTATTTCCAAATGGAGCCCCCATGCTCCACTGAATCCGGGCGGTAGATCAAACAACAGACAGGGATACCAACATTCCGAAAATATCCAAACATGCTCAAAAGAATTCCAAACAAATAAAGAAAGCATGTATGGTCTCAAAATGATGATATCAAGAATATGACATAAGCAAAGTCAAAGAGTACTCCGAAGAGTGGATACGAGGTAGTGTACTTACCTCAACAGTGTTGCCTGAGATGTTTCCGCAAAATCCCCCATGTCACGACTCTATCTCAAAAACCTGATAATAAATCCTATATCAATGTCGATGCCATTTAAATTATCCTGTTGGATATGCAGGAAGCTCTAAACGGGCCTGCTAGCCCCTTAAAGAAGTCTCGGGTTCTATTCACTCCACTTTCCTTATAATATCTCTTATTTCCTTTTATAGCTTTAATTAGCCAAACCTGGTTTATTTGATCACATGTGAAAGCATGGCCATGTTGGTTAGGGCCCAATATTAGGTGGTGGCAGAGGTCTTGGGTTCTATTCTCCTCTCCACCATTTTTATTTTTTTTCGTTTTGTTAGTTGACTAGATCCAATTCTCCTGACCCAAGTTTAAATCCATTCCTATTTGATCGAACCTGATCAACTAGCCAACAGGTTGGCCCAACCAAGTTACTTAGTCCAAGCCCTTATTGATTTAATCTCTATTAATCCTATCCAACCCAACCAGGTTTAATCAAATAAATCAAATTAACCTTACTTGACTGAGCCCAACCATCATAGCTAATAGATTGGCCCAACTCAATTGTTACTTGACTAAACCTAGCATGAATTAAACCAAGCCCGGCCAATCTTGTTACTTGATCAGACCCAAGACTTGATTTGTCTTAAATCAATTTAACTCAACCTTACTTGACTTGATCAAGTCAATTGTTAATATATAACATAACTAAACTTAATTATTTTAATTAAACCTAACTTTTAATTAACATTTTTAACTATCGTTTAAAATCTAATTATTTCATCTTCTTCCTCGCGACAGCGAGCGGGGTCCCGCCCACTCATGAAGGCCGCCGACGAGCGGGTAATAAGCCAACCCTCGTCACCAAGCCTTCATCTTCCGAGAAAGGTCTACACATCACGGTGGTCGCCGGGGTTGGAGGGTTGCTGGACTCCACCTCTTCCCTCCAAAGCGCTTGCTCAGCGATCGGTTCCCTCCTGGTCTAGCTCAAGGGCAAAAGACCACTGTGGCCAAGATCTCCAGAGTTTACTCCTATCTACATGCATGCAAGATGATCTTTAAAGAATAGATTGGAAAAGAGAGGCTCACCGAGCGATAGCCGCGCTTGTGATGCTCTACCGCTGGTCGGAGAGGATCAGAAGATGGCAAAGATTCTCCTCTGCTCCTCGTGATTCACCCTCAGCGGGTACTCCCCGCTCGTGATATAGTGGAGCTCCCCCGCCTTTCCCCGCTCCTCCCCCGCCTCCTCCGCCTGCGGATCGTGAGCTCCTCCTCCTTCTTGGTGGAGCCGGCCAATCGGTTTGATGTGGTTCAAGGGTCGAAAGCATCGCCCCTTTATAAGCCTTCCTGAGGGGAATCCAGTGATCGACTTTCATTGGTGAGAGGGTTTGATCGCACCGATCCCCCTCCTTCCATACTTGGAGATCCTGCTAGGCGATAAGAGTCGCGTCAGCGCAATGCATTGGAGAAGAAGGGTCTTCTCGTGATCGCGGTTTTGATAAGATGGGCGCCCACGCATCTCTTGTAGACGAATCCGTTAGATTAGAATCGTGCCGAGCTTGGTCGCATCATCCGCTGGCGAGTGGTCTGGATCGCCACGGATACCCCAGATCACATTAACGGCCAAGATAAGACAAGGCTTTTGATGGACGACTGTGATCAGATCGAGTGATAACGGCTTGGATGAGGCCTGTTGCTTCGAACTAGATCCCGATCTCCAGATCATATAATCCTGGCCGTTGGTTCCTTCCATACTATCTCCTCTCTGCATGGTTTTCACAAATTGCATATGGACCCTTGACTTTCTATAGTTTACATGCAAGTCCTCCAGTCGTGAGAGAAAAGCAAAATTTCTTTTCGGTCCTTCATTCTTTTGTTATTACAAACCGATCACTCTCTCTAAGAAAACACCACTTTCTAAATAATCCCCGAATTTTTCTAAATTCACAATATGGTCCTTGGCAGCCCAATTTATTTAAATTCAAAATTTAAATAAATTTCTCCTTCCTTATTAATTAAACCCAATTAGTTTCCAACTTGGAAAATTCCCAAATTAAATTAATCATTCACCAATCTATAAATTTTGTTCCATCTTTAAGAATTTACCTATTCTTTTTCTTTTCTCATTCTATTCAAAATAACTTCTAAAATTAGATTTTACCATCAATTAAATCAATCAATTACTAAATAATTAACGATTTAATTATCTATTTCCTTTTTAATCAACTACAAGAATTTTCCCAAACTTAGGCATTTCAAATATTTATTTATTTCAAGGTTCTCAATTTTGCTTTATTACCAAAGTACCCTTGATAATCAATTCCCAGGAATTTCCATGTTTGGACTAAATCACTTAACTAAATAAACTAGTGTTATTTATTTGTTCGCTTCATGTTTTTCAAACGTGTTAAATTACCTTAACGCCCTTGATTTTAATATCTAAGCCCAACCAGGGTTTCCTTCCTTTCAAATAATTTGGGGAAACGAATTCAACCACTAAAATATTGAAATCCATTTATTCAAAAAAAAAACTCGGGTTTCACAAATATCACAACTGTTTTAACCCAAAAGTGTTGAGGAACAGAAGAAGAAAGAAGAAAAGCACGCATGATCTCAAGAATGTGACAATGTTTCCACTCAACAACACCATTCTGAGTAGCCATGTAACGACAAGACTACTGAGAAAGGGTGCCATGAGATGAAAGCAAGTCAAGGAAAGAGGTATAAAGATACTCGCGAGCTCTATTAGAATAAAAAATCTTACTACATTTACCGAACTGAGTATGGACCATCTTCGCAAATTGACAATAGATGGAAAAACCTTAGAGTGGGAACACATGAGATACAGTCAAGTGTAATGGAAGAAATCATCAATGAAACAAATATAGTAAGAGAAACCTCCAAGAGAGGAGGTAGGAGCGAGGCCCAAATATTAGAATATACATGATCAAATGAGCCAACTGAAATAGACTCACTAGAAGAAAAAGAAATGACCACGTGTTTAGCTAACCTACAACCCGTACATGTAGATAATGAACTCTAAGAGATAGAACTAAGACTTCCTGAACTCGTCAACAGTTTCAAGCGATCACTGGAAAAATGACCCAAACGACAATGTCAACGGTTTGGAGAACACACAGAGGCAACTATATCGAAAGGACTTATGGAAGAATAAACTGATGCGAGTAGATGAAGATGGTCTAGATGATAAAGACCACCAACTCTATGCTCAATCCCAATCCTCCGGCCTGTAAGATTGTTCTGCACAGAACAAGAAGAAGAGGAATAGATAACAGTCAAACAAAAATTAGTAAGCTGGCTAACATAAATAAGATTTAAGGTGAGCCCATAAACATGAAGAATTGTTGGAAGATTAAGTGAAGTCGAGTGAAAACAACCATATTGCGTGACAGGCAAAAGTGTCACATCAGCAATGCGAACAATAGATGAGGGATGGATAGGAGAAAGGTCAACTAGGAGAATGGCATCGGATGTCATATATGAGCAGTACCAGAATCTAAGATCCATGAGGAGGAAGCCATACGAAGTAGACATTGCAGAGGAGGAACTGGACTGCATGGCTCACTCCAAAGCATGCATCTGCTCAGTGAGTTGAGCTATCTGAGAAACAAGGTCTGAAGCAGAGTTATGAGTGGAAATCTCAGCAAAAGTTGCATAAACAGAATATGGAGCACCAGAAGAGTGGCGCTAGGAACGTCGTTGTAGTTGTTGCATCTGAAGCTTCAGACATTGAGCCTTTATATGCCTTGGTCGGTTGCAGTAGCGACACAAAAACTGAGGACCAATAGATGAGGTCTACTAAGTAGAGGGAGCGGATTTTACAAGAGGAGCTCGTGGAATAGTAAGTGCAAGTGTCCTAGAGTGACGTGGAACAATCATAGGAAGAACTATGTCAAGTGAAGAAGATCAAGATGTAGAGAAATTGCCTATGTTGATCTCCTTACAAATGACGTTGTGAACCACATCATCAAATGAAGGTATAGGCTCCCGATTAAGCAGCTGACTGCGAAATGACTCAACATTGGGATGATGGCCTATTTGAAACTCAAAGGTCCACTGCATCTGTCGAGATCATGCACGAGTCTGGAAACATGTATAATGCAGGAAAGTGGGAGGCTCCAAAGAGTCAAGCTGACACCAAAGAGCCCACAGCTCAGTGATATACTCCCGGACGGATCGCTCACGCTACTGAATATTAGCAATATCCTGCAGAACAACATACTAATGAGCAGAACTAGACTACTAAACCAGGTAGTGCGGGTGCTCTCACATCTCATGTATTGTGGTAAAATATCCAATCTCCATCCTGTGGGATCGAAAATACCCGCCTGGCATCGGGTCTATGAAGAAGACACCAGGCGACATATCGAATCACAAATATCATATTTGTTTAGTTATTGTGGGTTCTTCGGTTCCTAAAAGAGGCAAGCCTCTATTATTAATTACCCCAGACAGAGTCTTGGGAACCTCCGATTACGGGCAAAAGTACAAGTAAAGGCAATGATAATAATATAAAAAGAAATGATTTCATTTATTCGCAAACCATAATTGTTTTATTACATATGAATATTATCATAGGATATTTATATATATTATTTATTTTTTTATGACGCCACCTTCCGCCTTGGAACGTATGCTTCGCCATGGAATTTGTGCTGCTTTGGTTGTCTCAAGATGCCTACTTCGTCACCGTGAGACTTGTGCCAATTCAGGATTTATACTTCATCGGTTGCATCGAGATACGCATACCACTTTAAGATTTGTATTTTATCATCCGCTTCAAGATGCGTATTCCATTGTTGCATCGAGATGCATATCACTTTGAGATTTATACTTCATTATCCACCCCTTTGAGATTTGTATTTTATATCGGCCACTCCGAGATGCATGTTACTTTGTCAAATCGGGATGTATGTCACTTTGAGATTTAGGTTTTATCAGCTGCCTTGAGATGAGTGTTCCACCACTACCTCGAAGTATGCCACTTTATGATATATTTTATTGGCCTCCTCAAGATGTGTATTTCATCATCGCATCGAGATGTGAGCCGCTTTGAGATTCGTACGTCGTTATCCTCTATATTATTTGAGTGGACTTTTGAAAAAAAAAATTTTAATTCATATTCTTCCTTTTGACTTCATCTAATCGTTTTTTATTTTATTTCTGTTTTTTTTTGTTCTCCTTCCTCTTTCTTTCTTTTTATTTATGTATTTATTTTAATCTTTTGGTTCTGACGCCCTTTTTCTGCCTCATCTATTTTTTTTTCTCTTCTTTTCTACGCCTCTCTCTCCTTTTTTTTTTAAATTTTCATCTCTCTTTTTCTTTTCTCTTTTTTTTCTGCCGATTTCCTCTTTTTCTTTCTTTTTTTTTTAATTTTTAATTTTATTTTTTTAATTTTTTTTTATTTCAAACTTATGACTCCTGGCTTCATGAACCAAGAAAATAGAAAAGGAGACTTCTTCTCCAAGTAAGTGAGCTTTTACTGCTTGGACTTTTCTCCAAATGGCTTATATGGGCTTTTGCATATTATATATGCTATATATCCTTCGGCCTCTTCTCCGGCGACAATGGGGATCGACGGCTCCATGAACACCTCCACGCATGGGGTGGTATTCTTGGTCTTCAGCAAGGCATTGGCGGCGATAGTGAGGATCGACAGCTCTATGAACACCTCCACGCATGGGGTGGTGTTCATGGTCTTCTTCTTTTGGGCATCAAGGCATTAGTGGCAACTTGAGACTCCATGAACACCTCCACGCATGAGGTGGTGTTCATGGTCTTCTTCTATGGGCAGTGAGGCATTGTCGGTGACTTGCGACTTCGTGAACACCTCCACGCATGGGGTGGTGTTCATGGTCTTCATGTTTGTGTTTTGAGGGCAGCGCCTCGGCGTCTTCGATAAAACTTTCCACCAAATCTTCCTCTATTTATAGATCCTCCCAACCTAGATGATAAGGTTGAAATTTGAATTTGAGTTTTAATTATCATTATATCATAATCTAGATAAGATCAAAATTTTGAGTTTTAATTTTAATGATCATAATCTAGCTTTAGGTATAACCTTGAGTTTGAATTTTAATCATCATGATATTATAATCTAGATAAGAGCAAAAATTTTAATTTTAATGATTATAATCTAGATTTAGATATAACCTTGAATTTGAATTTTAATCATCATGAGATTATAATCTAGATAAAGATAAAAAATTTGAATTTTAATGATCATAATCTAGATTTAGGTATAACCTTGAATTTGAATTTTAATTATCAAGAGATCAGATCAAAAATTTAAATTTTAATGATCATAGTCTAGATTTAGGTGTAACCTTCAATTTGAATTTTAATCCAAATTTAGGTATAACCTTGAATTTAAATTTTAATAATCTAGATGAGATCAAAAGTTTGAATTTTAATGATCATAATCTAGATGTATGACCTTGAATTTGAATTTTAATCCTCATAATCTAGATAAGATCAAAACTTGAATTTAAATTTAATTCATTTTTTTGTCTTGTGATTTGTGTTCTCGGACTATCTTTGGATCTGTATTTCTGAGATTGCCTTGGGATTTATATTTTTGGTCTGGCTCGGGATTTGCGTCTTTAGCTTGCCTCGAGATACGACTGGATATATTTTTATTTTAAATTTAAAATATCTTAATTTCAAGATACTTCAAGGTATATATTTCATTGGCACCCTTCAAATATTGGCACCTAGTAATGCATATATATTTATACATATGTATTTTTTCGACACAAACACATCCGAACATCAAGCTCACACAACTGACAAATGATGGTTATATCTCAATGATCAACAACATACTAAGCATGATGATCAGAAGAAATAGAAATATCGGATACAACGCCATTAGAACTGAAAGTAGAAGACTCAGAGGATGGCAGGGATGTGCCTTCAATATGCCCAAACAAATCGAGTCCAAGAAGAATGACTCGGATGGTGGTGAACCACTCTTTATAGTTGATACTATTCTGCTTAACATCAACCGAGCTGAGAAAGCTAGGATTGTAGGAAGAATAAGACGCCATCAAACCTCCAGCTTCCAACTTAATCAAACTGTTTAAAGGATTTCAACCCTAGCACTTCCCACTATCTCCAGGATAATGCAATGTATTCAATATAACAAGTACTCTGCAACACTAGAATCGAGTCTGAACTCCACTAGTCATATTCCCAATCCACTACCTTTGGTGAACCCTCAATCTCTAAATTTCGATGAGAAACCACAACGTCTGCAACCCAACAAGAGCTCCCCAATCTATACCCTCAAAACACATTCATCCATGGAAAGAAACCATCCAAACACCACCATCCCGAGCAATAGAACTTAAAGCAATTATTCAAGAAATGGATGGGAAATAAAAATTTGTTCAAACGGTTTGAGTTACATCACATCCATAGAAGAAGTGACCCCATGACTAGGTGCACATGCCAGATGCTAAGAAAGCAACACCGAGTGTCACACCCCGACCCAAATCCCGGGCCTCGAGCAAGCAATAGATTGGCCGTACTTAAGTGGAGACAAGCCACACTCGGATACAAGACCTAGGTAGTCATAAAAAAGCAACAAATATAATTTGAAAACATAATCATAATACCAGAGTCTACAAAGCGGAAGGAAATAAAAAGAGTTCAACACCCTAAAATGTCAAATACATAAAAAGGCCCTATCAGGGTCCTAAAAGTCTCATCATCACTCCAAATGAAATAAGAGGTTCACAAACCTCAGCAAAAGGTCTCCCACCCCACGTACCGCTCCCAAGTCCAAGTCAGCTACTCCTCAAGAACTGAAAAGAAATTAACAAGTGGATGAGCTTTCGAAAGGAAAGCTCAGTAAGTGCCCCCTCAGGGAGTACAATGAAATCATGCAATAGAGAGAAGGATAAACCAAATAGAGAAAGTTAATAAACCATATGACTCAATCAATCTAGCGAGGACCACGCCCGATACCATTCAACATCCGAGAGTCTCAAACCTACCCCCAAAGAATTATCAATGGTAGGGACTCCAATCAACAACCACAACCTCGAGCTCAAAACGAGCGATCCAAAGAAGGTTGTCAAAGTATCCCCCTGTAAATCATCAGCATGAGCTGGAATCAAATCTCGATCGAAAGTTTGTAGCGCCACCTCTCATACGTCTCGACAAGGTCAGTGGATCGTCCTACTGACGGGCTGGACAATCAAAGTATCCTCCCCCTGGCATGGACTACCAGGACACCAGGGTGTCCTTGGTCCTGAACGCCCCACCGGAGCCCCGCTCCACTCCACCGGGCGGAAGAATCCACAAGAAAAGCTGACCTATACCTATCCGGCCAACACACAGACTCACGTGTTTCCACAGCCACGTACCTGTCAACAGATAAGCATACTCAACAAGTACAAACACGAATAAATGGATGCCCACATTCAACAAACCAACATGCACTCACAATCATGGAAACAATCCAACAAATCAATAAGTATGTGTATGCAGTCAATAAAGCAATGATCAAGGCATCAAGGAAGCATGCTAAAGCATGATAGCATCAAAATCAACAATTACTCAATCACTGAGTGGGAACTAGGCAAAAGTACTTACCTGTATCAAATGTCTACCCAATCAATATGTGTCTCTCTTGACGTGGCTCCGCGCTCTGCGTCAGTATCTGAGAATTAAAACTACTCTCAATATATTATCAATGTACTAACCGTGATGATTACTAATTAAATCCATGGATGGGTTCAACCATGATTTAATTTAATAAAATGGGCCGCAACCCACTTCCATATTTCCTTTCTTATAACCCCAATCAAAACCCAACCATGAATTAATGCAAACAATAAAAACACGTGCATGCTCTCAACTCTATCCCTCTTGGCTTTCTTTCTTTACTGTTTGGTGAGAATGAAAGGTTTCAAAAGGTTTTCTTTGAAAGTGTGATAAATACCAAGTAGTTACAGTACCAGGAGGATGATCTCCAATAGACCTATAACTGAGCCATTAAACATGAAAAGACACTTTCCCAGAAAACAAACCTCATCCAAGAATTCATATTTTTTTTTTTTTTGAAAATATAAACATGTAAGTCTGAAAACAAGAATAAAATGGTTGGTCCTACGTGGACAATAAAAGATAAGCAGGAACCATGGAAATAGTGAATCCATACCATTAATCCTGAGCTATGCTCTAAATTACATGCACAATTGATTTTGAAACAACCTTGAGTATTTTCTACAGTATATTACTCACCACCATCAACTTTTAGGATATCCAACAATAGATATATGGAAAATACCTCCGGAATTTGAGTTTGAATATTTAGGCATTTTTTATCAACACCTATATTAGAGAGAGACAGAGAGAGAGAGATCCAGAATTTTGCAAAATGAATTTGCACCTGATGAGATTCGCGAATAACTACTATTAAATTTGTTCCATATCAACATGATCTAAGAAAAAGGAATATAAACGACAACTATATGCCAAATATCTCATTGGATGGAAGAGAAAGTTGATCTTCATGCCTAGCTAATCAAACATTAATCGATCTGCATCATTGAACATGTAACCTCTAGATAGATTGAAGATGACAAAATATAAAGGCAGCTCCTCATACCCAAAGGCCTTAACAGCTCGGTTAAAGTACGGGGTTGCCCTCACTAGGAACCCTCAAAAGAGCATCACCCCGATCAACTCTGGCGCCCAATCCGCCATGGTTTGTTCATTCAAGATTTGATATGAGATCGAGCAATAGAATAGAGAGAGGTTAGGGTTTCTCGAGTGGGATAGAAACAAAACATAAAGACTGCTAGGATTTGGAGAGGCGTCATACTATATATATATATATATATATATATATATATATATCATCATCATCATCATCATCATCATCATCATTACCTCCATCAAATCGTGCATGAATGGATCTCTTACCTAAATATATATATATATATATATATATATATATATATATATCCATCAAATCATGCATGAATAGGTCTCTTACCATAAACGTATATATATCATACATTCAATACATTAATTATTTAAACCGTATATATATATATATATATATATATATATATATGTATATATATCATCACATCCATCAAATCATGCATGAATAGGTCTCTTACCATAAACGTATATATATCATACATTCAATACATTAATTATTTAAACCGTATATATATATATATATACGGGCGTGATATGGTGCCGTCAGCCGTTGCGGCCGGCCTGCCATATCTCATGTGATATCGGACTGGGCCCCGGGCCACCCGAGGCCCGGCCCGATCATGTTGAGATACGGCGGGCCGGCCGCAAGGGCCGAGCGCACCATATCAGCCCCCCCTCTCTCTCTCTCTCTCTCTCTCTCTCTCTCTATATATATATATATATATATATATATATATATATATATTCTCAATTTAATCCTTTGCTAATATAATTAGTGATACCCTCTTTGCAATTGAACCCTTCATTTACTTAAAATTCATTCACCATGATTAAAAGGGGAATTAAAGATTTAATTAATCCATAAATTGTACAGATTTTACAGATAGCTCCTCCAAATCCTCACGAAACACACCAAAACAAAGCTCTACGAAAAGCATAACACCTGATCTCTCCCACGAGACCACTCACAACACAAAGATTCAGATATAGAGAAGAAATTACAAGAGGAGAGCCCACGAAATATGAAGAGTGGCCGGATGAAGGTGTTGGAGAGGACACAACTCAGAGCAACAGATTGTGGCTGAGATTGGGACTCACAAGAGGGCTCAGTCGAGATCTTGAAGATCACTGTGCCAAGGGAATGACCCAAGTAGATTCAAACCCCGAGAGTTGAAGTCGAAGTCAAGGGTGGTTGTCGGCCCTGAGACCATAAAAGAAGAGAGACAAGGGTATGTGGAAGAGCTTGATTGTATTAGGGCAAAGACTCAACTATATATACAAAGACTACAGTGTGAGGCCTATCTATGAGCATGTGATATATAAGACTATATACTAACAATGTATGTATATCTAACACTACTCATTTGGTGAATCCTCAAAGGTACCATCTCTAATTCATATTCTTTGCTAATTTATTGAATGATTTCTTTTTTGGCTTCATTTTACCAGATTTAAAAGAAGATACCTCCACCTTTACTATTGCAGTTTCAACCTAATTCAAATATTCAAATTCAACCATTCAAATTGT
This sequence comes from Dioscorea zingiberensis, assembly GCA_026586065.1. Classification (NCBI taxonomy): domain Eukaryota; kingdom Viridiplantae; phylum Streptophyta; class Magnoliopsida; order Dioscoreales; family Dioscoreaceae; genus Dioscorea; species Dioscorea zingiberensis. Next base: position 18,067,012 of record CM048824.1, on the reverse strand, counting down.
AAATAGAAGATAGATTAAGTTTGTTACGTTTGTTTTATTTATTTTATCATCACCGATTCTCTTGTAACATAGTCATGTATATCTTACTCTCTATATATGTATGAGGCAACAACATCAATAAAATCATGTTCACAATTTGCTTTTCTATTCAAAATTCACATAGTATCCAAGCTAATCATGTCCACCGAAAACGTTCGTACTCCAACTGCTCCCAACACCGCTCCATATGCAATTCATCATTCAGATGGCCCTTCCACCATGCTGGTCACACCTCTTCTGACTGGAGACAATTACGGGTCATGGAGCAAGGCTATCACGATTGCTCTCCGTCCGAAGAGTAGGCTGGGATTTGTCGATGGACCCTTCCAGTACTAACGAACAAGAATGAAATCGCAAATTGGGAACGATGCAATGATTTGGTCAGTAGCTGGATCTTGAACTCGGCCTCCCCCAAGATTCGTCCCAGTATTCTCTATGCTGACATAACAGTACAGATTTGGACAGATCTTAAAGAGTGATTCTCTTAGTCCAACGCTCCTAAGATTTATCAACTCAAGCAATCAATTTCTTGTCTTAAGCAAGAGGGACTGACTGTTTCTTTATATTTCACCCAATTGAAATCACTTTGGGATGAACTTAATTCAATCACAACCATCCCACCTTGCATCTATGGGAATGTGAAACCTATCATTTATCAGCAGAATCAAGACCACTCCATGGAGTTTATACAAGGACTCCATGATAGTTACTCGACCATTAGGAGCCAAATCTTGCTCATGGAGCCTTTCCTGTCCATCCAGAGGAACTATAATCTCGTTAGGCAGGAGGAAAAACAACAAGAGTTGAAGGTCAAGTCCACGCCGACTATTGATTCAGCAGCATTTCAATCCTCTACCAAACCTGTCTCTCAGTCTACTGGAAAAAGACAAAGGCCTTTCTGCGACCATTGCAATAAACACAGCCATACACGGGCCACCTGTTATCAACTTCATGGTTTCCCGAATAAGCAAGGGAAACGATCGGATCTGCCACAATTTGCTCCTAATCAATTGAGTACCGAACAGTATAACAAGTTGCTTGCGTTATTGAGCAAAGAAAAGTCCGGTGGATCAGCTGCAAACTTAGCAGGTACAACTTTAACTTGCCTTTATTTTTGATGGATTATTGATTCGGGTGCGTCGAATCACATTTGCTCCTCACTGTCAATGTTTACTTCTTATTCATCGGTTGATCAAAACACATCGGTTCAATTGCCAGATGGTTCGAATGCCACAATAACGCATATTGGGATTGTTTGGCATTTACTACATCTAGTTCTCCTAAATGTTTTCTATATACTTACTTTTAAATTCAATCTCTTATCTATATCACAACTCACAAACTCATCTGATTGTGATATGATTTTTTTCATCTTCTCGATGTGTTTTTCCGGACTGCAAGTCGAAGAAGACGATTGGTCTGGGTAGACTTTGACATGGCCTCTTCTATCTAGATGATCATTTTATTTCCAATTCTGCATTTTCTTTTACAAGTTGTAATAATGGTTTCGACTTATGTCACGCTTGTCTCAGCCATCCATTGAAATCTCGTTTTAATTTTATTGCTCGAACATTTCCGGTTGTTGTTACAAATTAATCCTTTGTATGCGATGTTTGCCCGCTTGCAAAGCAATCTCATCTTTCTTTTCCAACTTGTGTAAGTCGCTCCACTCAATGTTTTCAACTCATACATATTGATATATGGGGCAGTTTTTCTATAACGTCCAAAAATGGATCACATTTTTTCTTAACTATTGTTGATGACTATTCGTGATGTACTTGGGTCTATCTAATGAGGCATAAGTCGGATTCTTTTCAATGCTTACTCATTTTTTTACTCAAATCCATCGCCAATTCAACGCTAAGATTTCATGTGTTAATTCGGGTCACTGGGGTATATTTCTACCTCAATTACAAACTATCCGTTCAGATAATGGGAATGAATTTCTTTCCAAGAAATTTCAAACTTGGTTCACGACAATGGAATTATGCATCAACGTAGTTGTGTAGCCACTCCACAACAAAACGGTGTTGTTGAATGAAAACACCGTCATCTCCTTGATGTAGCTTGGTCATTATGATTTCAAGCACACTTACCCCTTTCATTTTGGGGTGAATGTATTTCAACCGCGTCTTATCTCATCAATAAGCTCGCGCCACCAATTCATGATTTCCGATCACCACATCAAGTTTTATTTGGGAAACCACCTTCCCTCTCTCACTTGCGTGTTAATTTTCGGTTGTTTTTGTTTCGCCAAAAACATGCATATTCAACATAAATTCAATGAACGTTCTAAAATTGGAATTTTTGTCGATTACCCTTATGGACAAAAGGGTTATTGGGTCTATGATCCAATTACGCACAAGATCTACATTTCTGGTGATGTCATCTTCCATGAAAACATTTTTCCTTATAGCCATATTCCCTCCTGCTCTCCTGACAATTCCATAGTCATTACTCCTCTCGATGATGAATTTCCATCATCCTCTCAGTGTGAAGATTCTACTCCCATTTTGGATAATGGACATGATTTACCTTCCATTTCTGGAGATGTTGTTGATTTTAATCTTTCTTCACTTCCATCTCCCTCAACGACACCATCTCCTATTCCCACTGTGTTGCCTCCACATTCCCGTCGTCCACCTATGCGTCTCAGTAATTACATTTGTAATCATGTATCTTCTTCCAACGATTTTCCCCTTGCTTCTTATTTTTCCTTATCCCAGTTTGGTTCTGCTCATTGCAGTTTTCTTACAAGTGTTCTTGATACAACAGAACCATGATCTTTCCCCAGGCTATGACCTCTCCCCACTGGCGTGACGCTATGGCGAAGGAAATCCAAGCCTTGGAATCAAACCATACTCGGTCTTTATGCCCTTTGCTGCCTAGTAAGATTCCCATTGGATGCAAATAGGTTTACAAGGTTAAACATCATTCTGATGGTTCCATTGAACGCTATATAAAGCACATTTGGTGGCCAAAGGCTACACTCAGGTGGAAGGAGTCGATTATCACGATACCTTCGCGCCTGTTGCTACACCTTCTCCTTTCCATTGCTACAATCAAGTCTTGGTCACTCCATCAACTTGATGTTAACAATGCTTTTCTTCAAGGCGATCTACATGAAGAGGTCTACATGAAACTTCCTACGGGATTCTCCTATAAAGGTGACAATCGGGTCTGCCGACTTCAAAATTCAATTTATGGTCTCAAATAGGCCTCGCGATAATGGTTTTCTAAGTTCTCATCCACTCTTATTAGCCGTGGTTTCCATCAATCCGTTAATGATTATAGTCTTTTTACTTCCGTTCTTAATGACGTCTCCCTTTGTTCTTGTTTACGTTGATGATATTATCATCACTAGAAATAACGATGATGCTATTTTTTATTGAAGTCTTTTCTAGCTCGGTCATTTTCTATTAAAGACCTTGGGTCGCTTCACTACTTTTTAGGGATTGAGGTCTCCCACTCTAAACAAGGGATATTTTTATATCAAGGAAAGTATACCCTTGATATTTTATCTGACTCGGGCATGATCGGTTCTCGCCCTGTCCCTTATCTGGTTATTCTGACTTAGATTGGGCTGGTTGTCTGCTTACTTGTCACTCCACGATAGGATATGTTACCCTGCTGGGTTCTAGTCATATCTCTTGGAAATCCAAGAAACAGGCCACGGTTTCTCGCTCTTTAGCTAAAGCTAAATATCGTTCCCTAGCCTCTCTTACAGCTTAATTACAATGGTTACACAGGATTCTTCATGACCTTGGTATTTCCCATTCTCATCTGATTCCTGTGTACTGCGATAACCAAGCTGCCATCCACATTACTGAAAATTCGGTCTTCCATGAACGCACCAAGCACATCGAGATCGAATGTCACTTTATTCGAGAGAAGATTACTGGCGGTCTCATTAGTCCATCTTATTTGCACTCAAGTGATCAACTTGCCGACATTTTTACCAAACCGCTTGGTGTGGATGTTTTTCATTGGTTTCTTTGCAAGTTCGGTGCCCTAAATCTCTCTCCTCCCGCTCCAACTTGAGGAGGGGTATTGCAGTTTCAACTGTATTCAAATATTCAAATTCAACCATTCAAATTGTAAATAGAAGATAGATTAAGTTTGTTACGTTTGTTTGCTTTATTTTAGCATCACCGATTCTCTTGTAACAAAGTCATGTATATCTTACTCTCTTTATATGTATGAGGCTACAATATCAATAAAATCAAGTTCACAATTTGCTTTTCTATTCAAAATTTCTCGGATTTCACATTGAACATTGTAACAACCAATGGAAGAAGGAATTAAGGTTATTTTTAGTAGGACAAGTGAAAATTTTGGAGCAAACTTAAGCTATAGACATGAATTCAAAACTTGCCTTGTTAACCGTGTCATGTGGGCTTCGAGACATCAACTTATTGAGAATCTTGTAAGTTTGCTACTTTTCTTGTGGCCTCATCCCTTTTTCCCTCAACAACAGGCAAATAACTAAAGTAAAATAAAAAAATAACAATCTTATATCACATCACTATAAAATGCAGAACCATGAGCGACGATGTGGTGTGCCGACGATGAGTGGCGAGGTAATGAGACAACAATGACCGGCGAGGGGGGAGGGGGAGTGAGTTAGCCCAAAACGGAACTAAGTCAGTTTTTTACAACATTTTTGAATCAACAACCGGCTACAAGACTTTTCTGTTACAATCTGTAAATTGAATGATAAAAGTTTAGAATGAGATTTCATATAAAGTTTCACTTGCAGAACAAATTTGAAAGGAACTCAAAAGCTTCCCACGCTACTCAATGTGGCAAAAAGAAACTGGAGGGGGGACAGGTCAAGGTGTTTCCTATGCAACCAGGCTGAGGAAACCACGGACCACCTATTTACTCAATGTTCGTACTCGACGACAACCTGGGAGCAGAGCACTATGGGCAACTCCTTAATCGACTAATGCACTCCAGTAGGATACAAGATCTATGGGGCGACACTGCGATCTCCAAACTAGTGGAGAAGGAGAATCGCCCTGGATGGGAACTGTTAACAATGGTAATCACCTGGAGTATCTAGCTGAAAAGGAACAGGAGATGTTTCGATAACAAACACCGTGTTTTCATAGAACTGACCCACCAAGCAAATTTCTTTTTCCTATTCTGGTTTGACGCAGCGCATGCCACCAGGAAGATACCTCTACAAGGAATACACACCATTGTCAAACAAAGTCTTAACCTCACCAGAGTGGTATGAGTACCGAGGCCCCAGGAAGCGGACTTAGAGGACGAACTCGAACCCCCTCTAATCTCCGTTGTGGTGCAAGACCCGGATTTGGCATTGCAAGCCCCAAACACAAATGCTAATCTTGTAACGCCGACCTAATTATAATATGTTAATAAACATGATTTATCCACCTTTTAATAATAATAATAATAATAATAATAATAATAATAATAATAACTCAAAAGTCTCTATTTAGATATATGGTTACTCTTAACCATCAAATGGGCAACGAGTGGACAGGAACCATGATCTTATCCAGATACCTCTCCTCACCCATTTAATAATGTAAATATGTATTATATACACACGCACACAAATACCAAGAAGAGCAGAAGAGAGTGGAAAGAGAGAGGCATTCGCAGGACAAGGATGATGATGATGAGTCTAGTTGGTTCTTCAACCGTTTGGAAGCCGTCGATGACTACAACGGCGATGAAGACGATGGGCGGCGGAGGTAACGCGAAGGCGAAGGGGATGATGATGGTGGAATGCTCGTCTCGGCCGCAGAAGAAGGCCACTGCGCACCATATGAAGACCAGGCCCAAAAAGTCGCAGCCTTGGGACATCCGCCGCAAGGGCCCCACCGTCTACCCTCCCCTCCCTCCCCTCCCTCCCGATTGGACCCTCGTCGAGCCGGACGCTGGTGATGCCGTCGAAGCCGACTCGCCCGCTCCTGCCCTTTCATCACCATCTTCCTAACTTCGTTCCCTTTTCGTTTCCCTATTTTTGAACTGAGGAAGATTCATGTTTTGCTTTTCTTATTATGGTGTTTGGTATGATGCTTCCTTCTTATCATTTTTTGTTTTCTTCATTGAACGCCCAACATATGTTCGACGTTATGCCTCTGTTGTTCTAGTTTTCTTTTTTTTTTCCCCCACTTACATGAGCAGTGAGCACCATTCTCTGAAATTGAGTGAGAGAAACTAAGCTTGCACTGTTTGATCATTGGATAAGAGCAAGAGTAATGTTGTATGAGTAAAAATAAATGATTTTGGCAGGTTTACATCAACTTCATAAAAATTAATAATCTAACATTCACCTCAACATTGTTAAAGGAGAAATAGTTTTATCCTTTTATCAAGTTAGAGAAAGGGAGGAGAAAGAGTACTAGAACAAATGTAAATTTCCCAAAACAAAAAGAACTATAGAAAAAGTGTACCCCACAACGGGCTACAAAGCTGTAAAAAGCATTATTCATCAGATTAAAGATGAGAGGAAAAGAACCACAACCATTACATTGGAGAAGTTGTTACTGATTGATAATCTCCATTGCACTAATGAAATAACTGGCCTGGAGAGAACTAAAACATATATGTAATATATATGTAAGAAACTTTTCAAGATCTTATCTTGCCATCTATCATTAGTGTCTCCAGCTTCATGGAATTTGCCCAGCTATGTACATCAACATGAGCTCATTGAAGGGAGAACTGAAGAACATCATCAGCAAAGTTTCCAGAAAAGGTTAGAAAGAGAAAGAGGGAGAGAGATCGACTCATTCAACAAGCTACACACTAACTGCTGGTTGCTCAATCTGCCATTCATACTTGCTTTGAGCCAAGTCTTAAGAGGAAGTCGGTGAAAATGTGTTCATAGCCTGGCATTTTGCCATAACCTGCACAATGTAAATTGAGTTTCAATTCGTTTGGGAAAAATATCGTTAAACCAAAACCCGAAAGGAGACAATGTTAACATCTCATAAAGACTAACAAATATCACTTTTCAGTCATATTTGTTATTTGTTACCCTTTCAGTTGATTTATAAGCAAAGCTGCACAGTTATTTCAAAGGAGTCTGCTAGCTTGACAACATTGGATGAATACAGCAGAATATAATTATAAATTTAAAGGATTCACTTACCAGGAAAATAGTTGATATCGATGACATAGAAGTGATCTCTTGTCCCGTGCTCTCTAATTATGTCTATATTGAACAACCGAAGGCCCTACAATAATTGAATGAATGAATGACATATTCTTTTACAGAAATTGTGAATAATAATAAGGATTAAGTGTACTGTTAGTCCTTGGACTATGTGGCTTTCGTCAAATTAGTCCATGAACTATAAAATAAGTCCAAAGGTCTCTTAAGTAAACACTGTTAGTTCCTCTCTGTCAAACACGTTGACGGCTCAAATGAAAAATTGTTTGTGATGATGTGTACAGATGTTCCAATTTGATATATGATGTGGCGTAAACACATCAGCTATTTTGGCAAGCCATGTGCCACATAAGCAACTAAAATTTTTCTAAAAAAAATAAAAATAAAAGATAAAAACAGATGACATGTGGCATAGGACATGGCATATTAGTTGATGTGTTCCCGCCACATCATATCCTACACAGGAACAGCAATACATATCATCAAAAAAACATATTTTTTTATTCGAGTTGTTAATGACTGATGGAAAGAGATTAATAGTGACCATTTGTTTTAGTTCAAAACCAATTTTGACACCAAAGGCCATACAGCAATTTACAACCAAACAGCAATTTACCAATCGTCGACGGAGCTCTCTAGCAAGTCTTTCAAGTAATGGTCTTGGAGGAAGCTCTGTGTCAGAAAAGAAATAAAGGATGAAGTAAACACGAGGTTCTTAATAGTTCATAGATCATGCATCTTCCTCAATTAAAACAAATGTTCGCTGTTAAGAAGCTTGTGAGGAGAAAAAATGGAGTAATTATCTTACCAGCAATACAGGGATCAAGGTCTGCATCATCTGCAGAAGCTGCAGCACAAGACACCCTTGGGAAATGGAAGACACCGGCATTATTCAGCAGTTCTCGTTCATCAACATCAGGAAGTGAAAACCTTCTCACGACTTTTATAGCCTCCCCAACAATATAGACCTTAAAGAGAACACCACCTTCATAGAAGACAAGAAAATAAGTTCTGTACAGCAGGCTATTCCATTTAATGTAATAAACTTGCGCACCAACAATCACAACATACCATGGTTGACGAATTCCTGAAGAACCAAAGGAGGTTCAAGCATTGACAAGGAATACTGATCATATGCAAGGGATAATTCATGTGATTTTGCACTTCCATCTACTACTAATGGCTTGGCAACTGCAGCAAACACAACCAAAAAGATGAACATAGATGTGAGAGCAATTTTACATGTCATGAATTTAATTATATATATTCTAGGCATCAGGAAACAAACAAGTATATCTGAATTTACAAAAGGGTCTATTGTTTTTTGGTGCCTAAGCCAAAACAGTGTTTAATGTTTTGTACATGACTCACTAGCATGCATGTAAGAAATTTTGACTTCAAATAGGATATAACCAGTGAAATCTATTAGGAAATGTATCAGATCCTGAAGTCAAGGGATAAAAACAAAAGAAAAAATAAACTGAGAAGAAAGAAAATAAACAATACACAGTTCATCAAAACTTGATAAATGATGATTATTCAATCAAAAACAGAATTAATCTCCAATAATATTCAAGAACAACTTTCAAATTGCATATCTGTGCTGCCATAAATCATAAAGTTAGCAGAGAAACACAAATCAAAGTACTTTCCAGCTATCAATCTCCTTTTGGTTATGTTACCATATTCCTACCTACTGCATCCATGATGTTACTGCTTTACAAAAAATCAAAGAGTAAATCATAAAAAGGTCATAATAGAAATTTTTACCTAATGGTAATGTTAGTCCAGCTTTGGAAACTGCATCAGGGATTGATGATGGATCCTTGGTGATCACTAGCTGCTTGGGAACACCAACTTTACCTGCATCAGTATGAACCTTGTAATGCACATAACTATAATGTCAAAGCCTTAAGAATGTTTATTATGTTATCCCTGCATCCACAAGTACAGATGCATTTATTGGCTTTAGCAACAAAAGTAATCAGGTGATACCTCACTTTAGGCAATGCAATACTTTGATTAAATTTATGTAACAGGTTATTTAAATATAAAAGAGAGATCCTCTTATGAGAGAAGAAATAGGAATCTGCTTGGTGTCCAACAAATGAAAAACCGTTAAGTAGCTTCCATAATGCTTATTGAGAGGATCGAAAATAAAAAACTGTTTAACGAGATTCTATAACATAACATTCAGAATAATTTAAATTTGTTGCATTGAAAGTAAAGCTAATACCATAACAATCAGCCAAATTTAAATCAGCTACATCTTCAAGCATTGATTGGCGATTGTGTACATGCTGTATGGCACCTGGTGGGTCAAGGACAGTTACTTCTGGATGTTTTTCCCAATAATCCTTCATAGAGAAGAAAACCAAAAGTAAGAAAATGAACCAAACAAAGGTTCAAAAGCTATCATTCAGTATCTATCTTGCTTCAACGTGGCCTCAAGACAAACCGCATTTTGCAAAAAAAAACTTATAAAAAAAAAGAAAAAAAGACGAGAAAAGACCAACCAGTTCCAAGTCAGGCTAAAGACAAATCTTTCACTGAGTTAAAGTGACGCAATCTAGAAAAGACATCTTATTTTCCACACAATTAACTCATATAATGAAGGTTTTATGACGCAACAAAGAAAAAAAAGGAAAAAAAGAAGCTTGCCACAAAGCTTAATGAACATAATGAAGGTTTTATTAAGAACCAAACCACAGAAACATGCGTTGCACAATGCTTAACTAACATAGTTAAGGTTTAATAATGGTACTAACAAGTAACTACTAATATTAAATCATTACTAAGTTATACTTCAAATTCAAGGAATGCAGAAGGACATCAAACATTGTTTACTATCGCGAGTCATCATTGTTAGAAAGTGCTGTCTTAATAGATCTTTCCTCGACAGCCTTCTAATTCAGCAAGTTATTCTTTTCAAGCAAAAAAAAATCTGGTATATAGGGCAAGTTTTGTTCTAAAACAAACTATCAAACACTAAAAGCAAACAAAAAGCACAAAACTTGTGTTACTGGCCTTGCGTATTCTAAACCAACTCATTTTGGACCATCAAAGATGACAAGAATAGAATGCACAACAACAGTATAATCATTCAAGAAAAAAGAGAGTAAGGCCAAATTCCAAAGAAAGATCATTCTGTGATCTAATGTAACAAGAAAAGCATGATTAAATAAGTTTGAGAAATATTCCGTGTCATTCAAAGGGAAACTTCGCAGAATCACAAGCTCCAAGAGTTGTATATAAAACAGAAATAGCACCAACCCACAAAATACTAGTCTTCAGCATAGTAGCTAGATACATAATCACCTCTTTCCCTTTGTATACACATAAAGACACAAGGGGCAAATAGCGCACTCACACCTAATCTCCAAGAACTAGCAACTTGTGCTGAGTAAGGAATCGCCTCTAATCCAGCAAATGGCCAGTAAAGTGTCTCTAGCAATCAGTTGTACAAATAAATATTGCAACATATAAAAACCAAAACCATACAGAATATTTAAAATGATAAGGTTGGACAATACAAAGATCTGTCTCAGGGAGTGATACTTCAACAGAAGCATGGATAAAATTCAAGCAGCAAACCTACTGCCAAGGCTGCTAAAGCAGTATAGTGCATCTATCGACTATATAAATATAAACCAAGATGACTATATAGATTGCATTGCGGTTCCCACTCAGCTTTTATGCTGTTGGAGACATCTTCACATGATTAGGAGGGATCATAGTTGACCACTCCTTGACAAAATAGAAAATAAAGAATAAAAAATAAAATACACAACTAAAGTAAGAATTTGCACAGGCATTGCCATTGGCATTAAAAACATAAAGTATATACATAATTTATCATTGAACTGTTAAAATAACTAAAGTTTAGTTAGACTTTTGGATGGAAAAAACAACATTATTAAAAGGTGTAGAATATTTGATTTGTTTTTCTCTCTTTAGAGGAAGGCTTTTGAACATGACAAGGTCACTCATCTGCATCTGGGTGTCTGGTGTTGAAAATGAAGAAACAGCACCAAGGGAGGATAAGGCTGATTGTTGCTTCATCCAAATGTGAAAAAGATCACAGTCGCACTTAAAAGCAGATGAAATTCTTACTGATAGTTGGTTGTATTCACCAATTTTCAACATGATACATTGAACTCTTCACTTATTTTACTCTCTTTGGTCATATGTTTAAGTAATTCTATATTTTCTGACTCAAAATGATTCAATACGCATAACTGATTTAAACTATAATAATCTAAATCAATATTGATGATTGATGATGCACTCTTTTTGAGATAACTCACAGCTTAAATATATTTGACATTTCGTACTTAAAGTTGAAGGAAAAATATTTCTGCTTTGATTGCAAAATTACTTCAAAACCCTGAGAGCATGTTTTGAATATGTTTCAATTTTGAAATTAAAGGAATCAACTTGCATGCAATAGTCTCCGAAGGAAAATAAGGTCATTGAAGTGATGTTAGAGATATGGTGAATTTGGCAAGACATTTGAAAACATGCACTGTTACATGTCCTTCAAAAGACAAGAAATTAATAACACTACCATTAACAAGACCTGAACAAGTCACCTAGCAACAACATGAGGCTACACTGATGACAGAAGACAATCTATTGATGCTTGTGGCTTCAACTTTTAACTATCTGATCATGATTCATGATGCAGGATAGAGCAAGAACTCTGCAAACTGTCAAACAAAAAATGAGCATACAAGTCTAGACTACTTCTACAGCATTGTTCGCTCATTTTTTATTTTCCACTTGTATTGCCAACAGTATTGCAAAAGGAAGCAAAAATGATGCATCATACAGTCATGTCAGAAATTAATAACTTAAAGACCACAATTTGAAGTATAAAAATCATTGAGTTTTGACTAACCTCAAGAATTTGACGCCATTCTTTTCCTGTTAGCTGAAAAAACATGAAAGATAAACATCAACATGTGACAATCATGGACAAAACTTATAAAGAACTCAGGCCATGGAAGCCTTTTGTGTAATTAAATAACATTAAAAAATATTAGTCACCAGTGAGAGACCTGACAAGGACATAATTAGGTGTCACAGTGCTGACCTTATGCAAAAGGATATCAAAAGGGCCTTGATCTGAAAGAGGCCTGTTTTGGTCAATTGCAACAAATAAAATCCCCTTCGTCCTGTACCACAGTTTCAAGACATGGACAACAATTAGCAGAAAGTAAGCAATGGCTATCATGAATACATCATGTGGCAATCAAGCAAAATAAACATGTTAAAACTCTGCAATGTGGCAAACCTAATATACAATATTATAACAGTTAAATAAAAAATATATATAGTAAGCAAATCAAAAGAGTTGTAGAAGCAAAATGGCTATACTAGTGGATTGTGCACTTGCATATGGACCATAGTCTGCAGATGAAAAGGTGTACTTCATCATTTATCAATTTCTCATAAATAAATAAATAAATAATCCTGAATTCTTCGCTTCCAATATAGTTTAACTGAAAACAAGATTAAAAATCAAAGAATTTGATCCACAAGAGGAAAGATCTTAAAATATAAGCATATCCTTTCTGATTCCTGGTTGACCCAGCCCATAATCTAAAACATGAGTAAATTTGAAGATCCAATCAAAAACAAACTAAGACATATATAATTCTTCAAATGCATTTGGGTATAATGTTTAAAATTGCCCATAATAAAAATAAAAATAAAAACAAAAATAAAAAACCACAAGACCAAAACATATTTTGTGATCACTCCTAAATTACTAGTACGAGATCTCACCCTTGAGATTACAATTAAGCACAAGCCCAGCAAAAGGAAGCTGGTTCATAATTCATATAAGAAATGTTAAAATTGAATATATGTGCACATGGAGTCAAGTTACAATAAGAAAAAGTTTTCATAAAGCAACAGCTGCAAGTAATACATAGCAAGGACCAAAGTTTTCATTTTTCATGCACAAAACAGAAAGGCCGTGTTTATTGGGATAACCCCCAACCAAACACCGTAAAAGGCTCATCAGCAAGCAACCATTTTATTTTCTTAAACTTTGGTATATCTGGAAAAACAATGAAATGTGGCGACCGCACAAATTCTTAATTAAAAAAATATATATATCATCCCTGGATGGGAATTCATTTCTGCTTCTCCACGCAAAAAATGGGAGAAGAGAAACAAAAATTTAAAAATTTAAAAATTTAAAAATAATTAAAAAATAAAAGCCATGGAACAGGATACCAAGAAAGAGAGAACATCATCGAAGGCAGTTTTCCCAACACGCAAAACAAGAAAAATGGCATTCAAATCATCAAAAGAACAAAAAAAAACACCGATAAAGAACATATCTTTGTACACCATTGAAACCAATCCAGTCAAATCCGCCTCCAAATAAGTCTCTCGGGATGAACGAAAAAAAAAATCAACAACGCGAAACAAACGAGGGCTACCAATCCCCACCCACTCCACCAAAACAAACTCATCAAATTAGGGCTCCAACTGATCCAAGAAAAGAATTTTCTCAAAGATATACCTAGCCAACCGTTCAAGCTTGGGCTGGAGGAAGCTCTTGACTTTCTTCGACGTCAAAGCGTAGCCAACAACGAGCTCCGGAGGTGGAACAAGAGAACCCCTCTCGTTCTCCCTCTCCTCGTCATTACGATACGAGATCTCGCTGCTAAACCTCATGAGCATCGCCTCAAACCCCACAAACACGAGAATCCACGGACCCTAAGGAGATAGAGATGAGATCGAGAAGAGAATCGAAAGGAATAGGAATCGGAATAGCTATTCCAATGGGTTGGAACAAGGAAGGAATCGAGATATTCCGGGGAAGTAGGACGAAGCTCGCAGTGGCGAGCGTGGGCCGTGTATTTGAAGACGGTTTTCGATAGAGACTAAATTACTTAAATGGCCACGTTTCCATGATTATTACTGTATTGCCATCGCCAATATTTGAAGTCTTCTCCTAAAATTACCATCTTAACCTTGATAATAAGCATTACTTTTGATGACGATTGATTATGTCCCCCTCTCTCCTTGTCACGACATGACAAAAACTTTTAATATATATTTTTTATGAATTTGCATTTACGTGTATAAAATGGGTAATAATCTTGGTGGGTTACCGGACTATGAGCTTTTTATCATTTTGATTACCGAATTTTAATTTGTTTTCATTTTTGGTATTAGAAATCAATTTTGTTTCACCGGAAGGATACTAAGGAGATTTCAGTAAATAAAAAGAGGATTCTAGCGAAATTAAGCTCACATATCCACATTAGACTCTAATATTAAAATTGTATTAAAAATAATTATTTTCAATTAATTATTTTAATTACATTCAATATATATTAAATATTATTAATTTAATTGACTAACCCTAACCCCCAACTCCCACTGTGTCGGCGGGGTTGCTCGGCCAAGGACCTCTCCTGCGTCGCCAGAGCTGAAAGGGAAGGCGAATTAGATGGTGACACGAGATGACGGTGACAGAGCTTGGAGAGTATCTTGATCTAGGTCTGGAATTCATGGATGCCTTACTCAGAGAGAGGGTTGCAGCACTTGATGGCGACTTTGTTGGTGCCGCCATCGATCTTGCAGTGGTAGATCTTGTCGAAGCCACCGATACCAAGGAGCAGGGCCTCGTCCAAGCCGTTGGTGGAAACCTCGATCTCGGCGAAGGATAAGTGACGGCAAAGGTTGGAAGGGAGAGAAGGGACATAGCTCCCGGTCATTATCGTCTTAGCGGTGACGACGGAGTGAGAGTTGTCGTAGAGAGGGAGAGCCAGCTAGAGGGGTCATCGTTGGAACCGAACTGCTTACCGTCCTTGGGCAGCTGCCGACGGCGCTGGCAACACACACAGAAGACCAAGAAGCAACCGAGGAGCAGAACCGTGAGACCGTCGATGATCCCGCCGGCGATGGCAAGGGCTTTGCTCTTTGACCGGGATTTCGCCGGGATAAGGACCTTGTTGAGATCAGCGTCGGGCTCCGGGCAGGGCGTGGGGCTGCTAATGATGCGCTGGATCTTGAATACCTCTAGCTCGTGTACAAGATGGCTTTGCCCAGCATCCTTCGGCAGGGCATGGGGTTCTCCTTCAGCTCCGGTGTCGGTCGCTAGAGAGGTCCGCGGCCGAGGTCGAGCAACCCCGCTGGCGTCGTGGGAGATGGAGGTTAAGGTTTAGATTAATAATGTTTAATATTTTTTAGTGTAATTAAAATAATTAATTTAAAATAATTATTTAAAATATTATTTTAATATTAGAGTCTGACGTGGATGATCCACGTCAGCTTAATTTGGTCGGAATCCTCTTTTTACTAGTCGGAATCTCTTCAGTACCCTCTCGGTGAAACAAAATTGATGTCTTGTACCAAAAAAACAAACAAATTGAAATTCGGTAACCAAAATGAAAAAATCTCATAATTTAGTAACCCACCAAGATTATTACCCTCCATAAGAAAGTACTTATTGTTGTATAAATTATACTTGCATATAGGGAAAATTAATTATAGTTCCTTGAAAGTTTCAAAACTTGACAGTCTCTATGACATTTGAATTTCTCAAACAATCCCTCCTTTTTCATGGCCTTTATTTTTAAATCCTTCAACTTCACATCGTTAGTTAAATGCAACTAAATTTCCAACAATGCCTCTGTAGTTTGACGGAAAAAACCCGTCAAGTCTTGTCAATATTTTTTAATACTATACGGCACCTTGCCTATGGAGTTTACTAGGGCGGTGTAGATGGGGAATCCTGGATGAGCTCTGGTGGTCAAGCAGATTTTAGCTGATTGAAGAGACGAGAGCAGCTTCAAGATGACCGGACTTAGCAAGGTTGGGGATCATAAGGTTGTAGGTGGAGGAATCCAAAGAACATCTGGAGTCCTCCATGGACTCGTAGATCTCGAAAGCTTTGTAGGGTAGGCCTTTGGTGAGGAAGAGGGTGATGTGGGAGTTGTAGGTCTGGGTGGTAATTTGGGAGCTGAAGGTCCGGTCCTTGAGTTTTTTGAAGCAGGAGAAGGCGATCTCGAGATTGGAAGCCATGGCGAGGTGCTGGATGGCGAAGTTGAGGAAGGGGGCAGACAGATTGGGGGGTAATTTGTCAAGGGTTTTGAGGGCATTGTCGAAGAGGGATTGGATGGAGGGGAAATCAAAGGAGGAAGGAGAGGAGGTCGTGGAGAGGCAGAACCAGGGTTGGCGGTGAGCTCAGCAGAATAGGGTAAAGGAGGAATCGAGATCAGGGATGAGGGGGAAAGCATGGGGGGGAGAAGGGGGGAAGGGGAGGAGGTCAAGGTGGGAGTCAAGGTTGGGGCCCATCGCCATCGGTGGGCGAGCTTGACGAGCTTGGAGATGGCTGCGGAGTTGGAGAAGGATTGGTGGAGATGGCCGACGAGGTGGGAGTCAAGGGCGGGATCGACGGGGCAGAGGTCGGGGACGGACGTGATGACGGAGTCAGACTCGTCTAGGTAGACGATGTCGTCGGTCCATAGGGCGGAGCGGTGGCCGGAGGAGAAGGGACGGCGGGGGAGGCTAGAGTTTGCACAAATGGTTTTTGGGTTTATTTGACAATGAAAGGGTATTTTCGTCATATCACCCTAAAAATCACACCGTTTGTGATGGGAAGGATTGAAAAACCATTTGTGCAAAAAGGAGGGGGGTTCTGGGAATATACAAACTTGGGTGGATCATGTGTGTATTCATGGAACTTAGAGGGGCATTTTGTTCATTGCTAGTATATATATATATATATATATATATATATATATATAGGGTCATAAATATAGGGGGGGTACAAAACGTTTGTATTCAAGAGGGTGTGTGCTCTACTCGGTACTCACTCAGTTATCTTGCAGGTGTAATGGCCTTTTTTTTTTTTTTTTTTTTTTTTTGGGAACTAGCAACTAAGAACCAAGAACAAAGTCATTACCTCTCGAACACCCAAAATAAACCCTAAGCGCCTTCACACACTTGGCATTTACGGGTTTTTTTGACCGAATTTACAACCTCGAGCACAGACTTTATTCCTACTCTTAACAAATCCACATCCCTTTCGTGTGAGTATAAAGTAAATGATAAGTGCGATGTTTACAAAACACAAAAATATACCGAGGAAAATAGAAAGAATAATTTAAGGTGCCATACCGTTAAGATAAAAGAGGTTTCCCTTCGAGGGGCGAAAGAAGAAAGCTTACACTGAGCGCTGAGAATAAACCAAGCTTTATTGCATGACTTCAATAGTTCACAGGACTTGGACTCTCATAGCACACATATTGAAAAGAAAACTCACAAAGCGGGCCAGAGATTTTTCGTCTCCAAGCTTTCAAACTTCGATACCTTAGAAACTTCGGAATGAGCTTCCTCTTATAGACAAGAGAGACTTGCACCTCAAGTATACTTGGAGCGCACGCCAAGTTTGGCATCGCTATCATGAAATTCGTTTCTTGTATCTCAAGAAAGCATGATGATTATTCTAGGTACTCATCATATTCCTCAAGGAGGAATATATTCTATTCTTGTAGATCAAGAAAGAATATTATGATGATAGTAGCACACGAAAGTACAATCTACTACTCATGAGAGAATCTCATGATTACTCATGCTAATCGCACATGGATCGGCAGCCTTTGGGTAGTATCCTACTAGCATGATAGTAATGCAAGAAAGGTAACCTTAAAGGGGCCCATGGCTTGCCATCATCAAGCTCAACATGGGGGTTAAAGGGGTCCGCGGCGTACCGCAGAGACACACGGCTCATCATCGAAGTTCTTCGCCGTCGGTTGAGAGGTGGAGAGGTAGTGGGAGCGGTACGTGGGAGTATATATGGAGTGCCAGTGCGGTGGTGGAGCGTGAAAGCCGTGCAGGGGCGTAGGTGTTGTAATGCCGCCGATGCGCATAACGCCCCGATCTCGGAGGTAGTTCAAGAGGAAGGTGTCACCGGGCTGGTTTGATAATCGGATCGCTGCTTAGGCTTCAACAAGAACCGGTTGGCACCGCACTCACCATCTTTGGAACACCGGTGGGTCATCTTTGAAGAGCAGGATCATGGAAGATGAAACGAAGGACGTCTGGCAGAGTCGTGAGAAGTGACCAGGGAGACCGGAGGGAGCTGGCCGGGGCGTAAATGAAATTTGGCGGCAAGCCTATCCTTTTCCATCCGTAGTTTTGCTAATTTTCTTTTAGCTCAGTAATTTGGATATGATCGGCTGCCCGCCAGAGGCCTTAAGTAAGGAGTCAACGGCAGAGTGCTGGGTTCTGACAACATCAGAGAGGATTTTTATTTCGGCATTCAGGTCGAGAAGTTCATTGACGAGTGGTTTCTGAACGGGGAGAGGAGTTGGGCGTAGGAAGGCCAGGACATTTTGTTGTGACTGGGTGAGACGGCTGAGGCTTTGGTCTAGGTTCAGGAGGTCTTCGTCAGTGGTGGTGTTTTGTGGGAATTCCATGGAGAGGTATTTGCAGAAGGTTTGGGTTCGTTTGAGAAAAGGTGTATGTTTCATGAAGAGGCTTGGGAATGTTTGTGGAGCGGAACCTGCAATTTTATAGGGGAAAAAGTGAGTAGAAAAAGATTCTCGCCATAAGGAGCCGAAAGTACAATCTGATGCGACTAAAGGGAATCGGATTCGCTAGAAAGGAACTAAACGAAGATCTTGGCTAATATGCGAAGATGAACTGCTTCTTTAGTAGCTATCATGCTGTATAAGTGGCTAGATGCAAAGTAAAATGCTTCTTTAGTAGCTATGATGCAAAGATAAGTGGCTAGATGCAAAGTAAAATGCTTCTTTAGTAGCTATCATGCGGTATAAGTGGCTAGATGCTAAGGAATATTGATAATGGCTACGATTCTCTACGATTCTTTAATAATGACTATTCTATTCCATTATCTTTTTCTTTTTTAAATCAGATTCTTCTGATTGAATGGGCTCCACAGGGTCGTGATCAGGGCTAGTGGCTTCCTGACTAAGATTCTTTTGTCCCATATTTAACAAATCTGAGTTCAAACTAAGCTTAATTCCTAAGGAGTTACTCTGAGTGTCTCGTCTAATTAAAGTATCATTAACTATCTTCTGAATGATTTCAACTAACTGATTATAATTATTATTACTTATCTCTTGGCTTTTGGGAAAGCCACACCCATCAAGGATTTGATAAGTCTTTACCTCGCAACTGCCAGTACGGGACTAGCCAATGATGTTTTAGCTTCATTGATAGCTTTAGGTGATATTTTTGGCAAATATCCGTACCATCAACGGATTTGATATGTCTTTACCAATTCTTGCCGCTTGCATTGGACTAGTTGTTGGAATGTCAACCCCAAATAAAGTGGTTTTGATACTTGGAGATATATAATAGTTGGGACCTAGATGGGTGCTTCTGCAGAAATTAAATGCATCTGAAATATTTTCAAAACCCTTATAAAGAGGATTTTTGAAATTCTTTATACCGCCTATAACATCGCACCAAGTAGAAAAACACCAGCTTTAAAACCAATGACTCATCGCATAAAAATTTAAAATTCATGCGGAATTATAGATATTAAAATGCTCACTAACGCATTGATGCAAGTATGAAAATATTTTGGATCTCAGATAATTTTGTTTTGCTATCCAGAGATTATCTAAAAGACACTGCTGTTCGACAGAGACTGAGATATGAGCTAATGTTTTAAATGAGAGATTAGACGGAGGAAAACTTTGTAAAGGAATATTACCAAATTGAATAAAGTCTGGCTGAAAGGAAAAAGAAGGGCAAATTGCCCCTTTATTTTTTGACGTGACTGACCGATCATCCCATTCTTGCATTTGTCTCTGCATAAAAAAGCGAGGTTTAAGTATTAGAAACAATTATTTGTCTACTTAAGGCATCCGCTAGCCGATTATCGATTCCTTTAATATGCTCAAACTTAATATTATAACCATTACCATTAATTCTATCCAATAAATTTAACCATCTACGCTTACTACTTCTTTTTCATGCATCTTATTGTAAAGCTTATTATAGCTTCACAACTGCTCAAGACAAGTGAATTCCTTTTTTCCTAAAATATGCATACGAAAGGTATCTAAAGCATAAATTATTGCTAGGACTTACAGATCGATACTACTAATATTTCCTCTTTCTTTATATTGTCCACTCAAGATACCCACAAATTTTTCTTCATTTTGATTAGTGTATTTATGCGGCTTGGCTTTTAGTACTGCTCCCCAGCCGAGGCTTGATCCATCAGTTTCGATTATAATATAATCGCTATCGAGTGGTAACTGTAAATCTGGGAGTTTGACTACTAAATCCTTTATTTGTTGCACAAGTTTTTTATCTTCGTGGTTGAATGTTTTTTGGCCTTTGGAGGATGTTTTAGCATACAAGGGGCCTGCGAGCTTGCTTAAGTTTTTAATAAAACTTCGTGCATAATTTAATAATCCTAAGAATGACTGTAATTTCTTTGTTTCTCTTAACTCATCTATTGAGAAATCCAATATTTTCTTAGCGATATGTTCCTGTAGCTTAATTCTTCCATCGCCAATTTCCATACCAAGGAATTTAACATTCTTTTTGAAGAGTTCCATTTTCTTTTTACTTATGATAATTCCGTGTTTAATAAATTCTGCAAAGACAATTTGTAGATGACTAATATGATCGTCCGTGTTTTGACTAAATACTAGGATGTCATCTATATAAGCAAGAACAAACTTGTTATATTTGGTAAAAATTTCATCCATTTTTCGCTGAAAAATAGATGGTGCATTCTTTAAACCAAAAGGCATGACTAACCATTCGAAATGTCCTTCAGGGCAAGAACAGGTCAGCCCATTCAATACTATCGTGGTGCATTTTAACTTGCGTAAGCGATTTGCAATCAAATTTACTAAATACTTTAGCATTCTCAATACTATTAATTAACCGATTTTTATCGGGAATATCATAAGCTCTTCCTTTGTATTATCATTTAATCTTTTATAATTTATAACCATTCGAGATTTTCCATGAACTACTTATTTGTGATTTCAAGACGATAAAAAATTTGTTGATCTATGTGGAGAAATAGATTTGCGAATCAGCTGTAGTTTAAGTAGATCCTCGATATGAACCTTAAAATCTTCTTTATCCAAGTTTGAAAATTCTATTTTTCCGGTTTTAATTATATAGTTTGGATTAAGGATTTCTAATTTGCAGTGAATCTCTGAAGACTCCTTTATGTATACCAATAGTAAAGGTGAAACATCGTTACGTTTCAGTCAATATAAGAAAAAGAACCATGACCAAGAGCAAGAGTCAGAGCTTCAAAGGCTATCTGAGGATCTTGCGGCCGATTGTAGCATGGTTAACATTGAGTCTTATGAACTATCAGAAGATCCGATCCTTTACCCAAGAGAACTAGAGATGCTCTTATCACCAAATGAATTATTAGAGCTTTCAAGAACAAATTTAATTTCAAATGGACAATTAAATGAATTAGAATCGCTATACTACGATAATTCAGTAACATTAGAAAAGCATTATCTTTGGATATTCTCGATGATAACATATCCACACCTGACAATGCTAGCTTAAAAGAATTTATGGAAGGAGAAGGTAGTACAATTCACCAAGGGCAAGCTCTCCCGTGACAAGCTCCCCTTTTCCTACAAAGGTATAACTATAGTCAAGCTGCCGGACGCTTCTACACCGGTCGTAATCCAAGTTCCGGACAACATTAGACCCAGAGGCAAACGAATGCCTTTAGAACAACCTATAAAATTTCAAAGTGAAAACAGAGGTCATATTTTGAACATCACAGTGCCCATGATCCCCAAATATGGTCAAATGTTATTGACGTATGGAAGGGTCAGTTGTCTCGATTATATCTAAATTTTAAAGACCCGCATAATCAAGAAATGTTTTAGATATTTAGAAGCGTTCCTAGGAGAAAGCGTAAAAGCTTTATGGGAAAATTATAAACGCGTGAACAACATCTCAATTCCAATATATGGTGAGTTTAGGACCAAATCCTTATAACTTTGTCAACAAAATCCATACTCTAATCACCGGAAGAGATCCTAACACTGGGAATATAGAACTTCAAAAGAACGCAGTTATACACTTAGAGCAACTTAGTTTGGCAAATTGGAAAGAAATTAAACCATTTCTTTTAGAATACTTTCACTTTTGCTGTATCTCCGGCAATGCCTTCAGTCAAGAATTAGGTAGTAAGTTAATGAGAAAATTACCTGGTGCATTAGGATTGGAAATCTCCGATAAATGGACTACTATGGAACAAGCTTTCCAACCTAATATTCCCCAGTGGACTATTGGTCAAAGAGTTCAATTTATCTTAGATATACTCAAAGACAAATGCACAAATATACAAATCCAACGGCAGCTCAAGAAAGGTGAATATTCATTTTGCAGTCAAATCTACACTAGCCAAGCTTATGGCTTAAAGGAAACGAAACCTTTAAAAAGGAAATCTAAAAAGCCATTCAAGAAAACTTATTTTGTGCGTAAATCCAATACACGAAAACCCTATTTGGTCCAGGATAAACATGTCCGCAAGTTTAGGCCCAACCGCAATTACCAAAATAAATTGTCTTGCTTTGCATGTGGCAGTGAAGATCATCTAAGCAACACTTGTCCTAAAAAGAAAAATAGTCGAGATCGTAATGCTATTTTAATCGAAACCACTCAGGAAGACTTAATTGCTATTGATGCTTTCATGTCCGACACCGAATCTATCTATAGCATCAAGCTTCTCGCTTATTCAACCGCCAAAGAAGTTTATGAATCAGATAGTGATGATAGTGATAAACATACATTTATTGATGAAATGGCAGACAAAGATAACATGTTCAATTTTGATCTCACCTTTATGGAAACAGTTGAAATACCTGAACTACCTCACCAAAATCCGAATTTGTTTAACCAATTGAACATTGAACAATTACAGCATGATTGCTTACAGCTGTTTCACAACACCTCTGATTTATGGCACCTTAAAATGGATTTTTATTACTTTGAATATATCTTTAAGCAGTACTTAAAAAACATATGCATGCAAATTCCAAATGTCCCACAAATTCTTATCGCACATATAGACAATATTCCTGCCATCTCCGAATTAGAACTTTATTATTATATGGATCATAACACACTAGTCCTCGAACCCAACTTATTTCAATCATCTAGTTATGATTATCTTCATAACCCATGGCACCTAAATTCTGATTATTTTTTAGATTATGATGCGGATAATGAATTAATGGATGTACAAGTTTGTGATCATGATTGGAAAACCAAGTCCTGGTCTTGATAATATACCTTGTTTTATTTGCAAATTTTTCCCTAGTAAATTGAATCAAGCAAAATGTGCTTTTATGCTATATCGAGGGATGCATTCCATGTATTCGAGACTAGATTTGAGGTATCTCTAGCTTCCACTCAATATTGAACATAGAATAGATAAAAGTCGGCTTCGTGATCTTAGAAAGTCGAATTGATATCGTGGAAGAAGAATTAAAAATAGTTAAACAAAATTTATCCCTAAATACCCCTTCCTCCTCATCCGCACTACAATTATCTCTCGCCAACCAATTTGTGTAATGAATATTCACCGTTGATAATGATGGTGTGTGTAATGATCCCAAAATGACTTATATCTCTCAAGTAAAGTAAAACTAATCCTCGGAAGGATTGGAAATCTACCTAGAAGCCTTAATTGATACTTTGGTAGTACACGCCATTTGCATTATAAAATGAAAAACACATTCCCTCCCAATACTTAACAGAGGCCAAAAAGATTACTTATGGACAACAAATGGATGGAAGTTACAATACTTATTTGACTTATATAGAAAACATGAAAATCAGCTTTTATACAAACTGTAACTCCTTTTCAAACCCCTTTTCTTTACCACCGGTATGGACAAGAAAAAAGATGAATAATACAGCAGATTTTGTCTTAGGCTTAAACTTTATTCTGTCAGATAATGGACAAATGACCTTTACAAAAGACTATGTTATACTCAGCCGATCGTCTCTTTTTCTTCCTATTACCCCAGCAAAGCCTCGCCTTACGACAGTCAAACGCCTTAAAACAGATGAAACAGAGACTTGCTTATGCCTCAGAAAAGGTACACGTAAAAGCAGTTTAATAGAATTAGGCGATAATCGAAGAATGGGAAGTAGAACTTAATTATAATGAGACCCCGTGATATTGAAGTTAACTTCTTAGACAACACTAAGATATATCGGGAAATAACGTCCATTCGAAATAGGAAAGACATTGATGAACTTTTAAAAAGATTGGATTACTTAGAAATAATTGGAGAAAATCCTCTTAAATATTGGGAAAACAATAAGATTCACTGCAAATTAGAAATCCTTAATCCAAACTATATAATTAAAACCGGAAAAATAGAATTTTCAAACTTGGATAAAGAAGATTTTAAGGTTCATATCGAGGATCTACTTAAACTACAGCTGATTCGCAAATCTATTTCTCCACATAGATCAACAGCCTTAGTTCCTTTCGGATTTTAATTACAGCTAAGCGAAATTGCGTCTCCTCCATCCCAACTCTTCAGTTCCATTTTGGAAAGATTAGATAAGATTAATACTATTTCTAAACAATTAGAGGAAATTTCTAGTAATTTAGATTTTATCAAAGAAACTCAGAGACTTTTACAAACAAAATTAGATAATATACTTAAAAAGGTTAATTTTGAAGATTTCCCTACGTCTGAAATAAAAAATATTAGTGAAAATATAAAAAATATTAAGCCTCCACCTGATCTAGACGATCTTATAAACCAATTCGGTGGGTTAAAACTCGAAGGCAAAAAGGAAGCTAAAAGAAAACCATGGCTCTTCTACCAAGTTCCTCCCGAGCCATCCAAAAAATAGACAAGCCTCGTGCTAGTTTTAGTGGAAATCGTTCTCAAAACTTTCTTGGTAATATTCTCCATAAAAATAATGAAGATGAAGTTCAACTAGATGAATTAATAGATATAGACCGCGATATCGAACTCTTTAGTACACATCAGCTCCATCTGCTAAATCCTAAAGTACTTTATAAAACAAAATTCTTCGAAGTACATAATGGTTTATTTAGGCATTATCGTGAAGTACAAATAAGTTGTACTAGCACGGATATGGTAAGCCTAAATCTAGTCGAAGATAGTTCTCTTATTGAACTCGTTAAAAAATTTAATCTAATTCATCTTGGATTTTTAGTTATCGGTATTAAAGGTCTAGGACGGAAAGGTTTAGGCACTAAAGTATTGTGTTGTGCTTATGATGCCCGATGGACCGCAACCAACAAGCAATGTTAGGTGTTATCAAGTCGATATGAATAATAATGGCGGAATTTTTATTGTAGCCCGTGATTATATAATGAATATTATTGAATTCGCAAATAATATTAAAGTTGGTATGCAAACTAAAGGTTATGAGCGGTTCAAAGGAAAAAATCTACTTGTCTGCATAGGTTTCCTAGGAAAGGTAACTAATACTAGTAGTACCCACTTTAAATTACGCATCGATGACGTAGTTAATTTAATAGGAAATAAAGGTATTAAATTACTTAAACCTGCAAAATTCTCCTCCGAAACCTTAGCCGGAGAAGAATGGAATTTAGACCTCTTTTCTAAAAGAGATGAAATCTTAGTTCCTGAAGACTCCTTTATGTATACCAATAGTAAAGGTGAAACATCGTTACGCTTCTACCAATATAAGAAAAAGAACCATGACCAAGAGCAAGAGTCGAGCTTCAAAGGCTATCTCGAGGATCTTATACCGATTGTAGCATGGTTAACATTGAGTCTTATGAACTATCGTAAGATCCGATCCTTTACCCAAGAGAACTAGAGATGCTCTTATCACCAAATGAATTATTAGAGCTCGAAGAACAGCTAATTTCAAATGGACAATTAAATGAATTAGAATCGCTATACTACGATAATTCAGGCAACATTAGAAAAGCATTATCTTTGGATATTCTCGATGATAACATATCCCACACCTGACAATGCTAGCTTAAAAAGAATTTATGGAAGGAGAAGGTAGTACAATTCACCAAGGGCAAGCTCTCCTGTGACAAGCTCCCCTTTTCCTACAAACAGTATAACTATAGTCAAGTGCCCCTGACGCCTTTTAATCGGGTGAATCCAAGTTCCGGACAATATTAGACCCAGAGGCAAACGAATGCCTTTAGAACAACCTATAAAATTTCAAAGTGAAAACAGAGGTCATATTTTGAATATCACAAATAAGATGATCCCCAAATATGGTCAAATGTTATTGACGTATGGAAGGGTCAGGTTGTCTCTACGATTATATCTGAAATTTTAAAGACCCGCATAATCAAGAAATGTTTAGATATTTAGAACGTTCCTAGGAGAAAGCGTAAAAGCTTTATGGGAAAATTATAAACGTGAACAACATCTCAATTCCAATATATATGGTGAGTTTAGGACCAAATCCTTATAACTTTGTCAACAAAATCCATACTCTAATCACCTAAGAGATCCTAACACCGGAATATAGAACTTCAAAAGAACGCAGCTTATACACTTGTGAGCAACTTAGTTTGGCAAATTGGAAAGAAATTAAACCATTTCTTTTAGAATACTTTCACTTTTCTTTGTATCTCCCAAGAATGCCTTGATCAAATAAGAATTAGGTAGTAAGTTAATGAGAAAATTACCCGTGCATTAGGATTGGAAATCTCGATAAATGGACTACTATGGAACAAGCTTTCCAACCTAATATTCCCAGTGGACTATTGGTCAAAGAGTTCAATTTATCTTAGATATACTCAAAGACAAATGCACAAATATACAAATCCAACGCAGCTCAAGAAAGGTGAATATTCATTTTGGCAAATCAAATCTACACTAGCCAAGCTTATGGCTTAAAGGAAACTAAACCTTTAAAAGGAAATCTAAAAAGCCATTCAAGAAAACTTATTTTGTGCGTAGAAATCCAATACACACGAAAACCCTATTTGGTCCGGGATAAACATGTCCGCAAGTTTAGGCCCAACCGCAATTACCAAAATAAATTGTCTTGCTTTGCATGTGGCGATGAAGATCATCTAAGCAACACTTGTCCTAAAAAGAAAAATAGTGAGATCGTAATGCTATTTTTAATCAAAACCACTCGTGAAGACTTAATTGCTATTGATGCTTTCATGTCCGACAATCAATCTATCTATAGCATCGCTTTCGCTATTCAAACCGGCCAAGAAGTTTATGAATCGGATTGATGATAGTGATAAAACATACATTTATTGATGAAATGGCGTACAAAGATAACATGTTCAATTTTGATCTCACCTTTATGGAAACAGCTTGAAATACTCGAACTACCTCACCAAAATCCGAATTTGTTTAACCAATTGAACATTGAACAATTACTGACATGATTGCTACAATGCTTCACAACACCTCGATTTATGGCACCTTAAAATGGATTTTATTACTTTGAATATATCTTTAAGCAAGACTTAAAAACATATGCATGCAAATTCCAAATGTCCCACAAATTCTTATCGCATATATAGACAATATTCCCGCCATCTCCTAATTAGAACTTTATTATTATATGGATCATAACACACACTAGTCCTCGAACCCAACTTATTTCAATCATCTAGTTATGATTATCTTCATAACCCATGGCACCTAAATTCTGATTATTTTTTAGATTATGATGCGGATAATGAATTAATGGATGTACAAGTTTGTGATCATGATTGGAAAACCAAGTCCGGTCTTGATAATATACCTTGTTTTATTTGCAAATTTTTCCCTAGTAAATTGAATCACAAGAAAATGTGCTTTATGCTATATCGAGGGATGTATTCCATGTATTCAGACTAGATTTGAGGTATCTCTAGCTTCCACTAATATTGAACATCGAATAGATAAAAGTCGGCTTCGCATTTTAGAAAGTCGAATTGATATCGTGGAAGAAGAGTTAAAAATAGTTAAACAAAATTTAGCCCGAAATACCCCTTCATCCTCATCCGCACCAATTATTTCTGCCAACCAATTGTGTAGTGAATATTCGCTCGTTGATAATGACGGTGTGTGTAATGATCCAAAAATGACTTATATCTCTGTTAAAGTAAAACTAATCCTAGAGGGATTAGAAATCTATCTAGAGGCCTTAATTGATACTGGTAGTACACGTTGCATTATAAATGAAAAACACATTCCCTCCCAGTACTTAACAGAGGCCAAAAAGATTACTTATGGACAACAAATGGATGGAAGTTACAATACTTATTTGACTTATATAGAAAACATGAAAATCAGCTTTTATACAAATTGTAACTCCTTTTCAAACCCCTTTTCTTTACCACCGGTATGGACAAGAAAAAAGATGAATAATACAGCAGATTTTGTCTTAGGCTTAAACTTTATTCTGTCGGATAATGGACAAATGACCTTTACAAAAGATTATGTTATACTCAGCCGATCATCTCTTTTTCTTCCTATTACCCCAGCAAAGCCTCGCCTTTACAGCATACCAAACGCCTTTTAAAAATGTATGAAATGTAGACTTGCTTATGCCCTCAGAAAAGGTACACAGAAAAAATGCATTTAATAGAATTAGGCGATAACTAAGAATGGGAAGTAGAACTTAATTATAATGAGACCCTGATATTGAAGTTAACTTCTTAGACAACACTAAGATATATCGAAATAACGCCCATTCAAATAGGAAAGACGTTGATGAACTTTTAAAAAGATTGGATTACTTAGAAATAATTGGAGAAAATCCTCTTAAATATTGGGAAAACAATAAGATTCATTGCAAATTAGAAATCCTTAATCCAAACTATATAATTAAAACAGGAAAAATAGAATTTTCAAACTTGGATAAAGAAGATTTTAAGGTTCATATCGAAGATTTACTTAAAC
Source organism: Dioscorea zingiberensis (assembly GCA_026586065.1). Classification (NCBI taxonomy): domain Eukaryota; kingdom Viridiplantae; phylum Streptophyta; class Magnoliopsida; order Dioscoreales; family Dioscoreaceae; genus Dioscorea; species Dioscorea zingiberensis. The sequence goes on along the minus strand of CM048824.1, from coordinate 18,037,912 downwards.
TACACCGGTGATTCGCAAATCTATTTCTCCACATAGATCAACAAATTTTATCGATGCGAAATCACAAAATAAGTAGTTCGCGGAAAATCTCGAATGGTTATAAATTATAAAAGACTTAATGATAATACAAAGGAAGACAGTTATGATATTCCCGATAAAAACCAGTTAATTAATAGTATTCAGAATGCTAAAGTATTCAGTAAATTTGATTGCAAATCAAAGCTTACAGCAAGTTAAAATGCACCACGATAGTATTGAATGGGCGGTACTTTTCTTTGCCACGAAGGACATTTCGAATGGTTAGTCATGCCTTTTGGTTTAAAGAATGCACCATCTATTTTTCAGTAAAATGGATGAAATCTTTACCAAATATAACAAGTTTGTTCTTGCTTATATAGATGACATCCTAGTATTTAGTCAAAACACGGATGATCATATTAGTCATCTACAAATTGTCTTTGCAGAATTTATTAAACACGGAATTATCATAAGTAAAAAGAAAATGGAACTCTTCAAAAAGAATGTTAAATTCCTTGGTATGGAAATTGGCGATGGAAGAATTAAGTTACAGGAACATATCGCTAAGAAAATATTGGATTTCTCAGTAGATGAATTAGGCGAAACAAAAAAATTACAGTCATTCTTAGGATTATTAAACTATGCACGAAGTTTTATTAAAGACTTAAGCAAGCTCGCAGGCCCTTTGTATGCTAAAACATCCTCCAAAGGCCAGAAAACATTCAACCACGAAGATAAAAAACTTGTGCAACAAATAAAGGATTTAGTAGTCAAACTCCCAGATTTACAGTTACCACTCGATAGCGATTATATTATAATCGAAACTGATGGATCAAGCCTCGGCTGGGGAGCAGTACTAAAAGCCAAGCCGCATAAATACACAAATCAAAATGAAGAAAAAATTTGTGGGTATGCGAGTGGACAATATAAAGAAAGAGGAAATATTAGTAGTATCGATGCAGAAGTCCTAGCAATAATTTATGCTTTAGATACCTTTCGTATGCATATTTTAGGAAAAAAGGAATTCCTTGTGCGAACAGATTGTGAAGCTATAATAAGCTTTTACAATAAGATGCATGAAAAAAGAAGTAGTAAGCGTAGATGGTTAAATTTATTGGATAGAATTAATGGTAATGGTTATAATATTAAGTTTGAGCATATTAAAGGAATCGATAATCAGCTAGCAGATGCCTTAAGTAGACAAATAATTGTTTCTAATACTAAACCTGTTTATGCAGACAATGCAGCAGTCGGATGATCAGTCAGCTGCCACCTTCTTTTTCCTTTCAGCCAGACTTTATTCAATTTGGTAATATTCCTTTACAAAGTTTTCCTCCGTCTAATCTCTCATTTAAAACATTAGCTCATATCTCAGTCTCTGTCGAACAGCAGTGTCTTTTAGATAATCTCTGGATAGCAAAAAACAAAATTAATACAGATCCAAAATATTTTCATACTTGCATCAATCTAGTTAAAAGCATTTTAATATCTATAATTCCGGCATGTAATTTTAAATTTTATGCAGTAGTCGCTGGTTTTAAAACTGGTGTTTTTTCTACTTGGTCTGATGTTATAGACAGTATAAAGAATTTCAAAAATCCTCTTTATAAGGGTTTTGAAAATATTTCAGATGCATTTAATTTTGCAAAGCACCATCTAGGTCCCAACTATTATATATCTCCTCAAGTATCAAAACCCATCGCTAGGGGTTGACATTCCAACAAATTTAGTCCAATGCAAACTACGATTGGTAAAGACATATCAAATCCGTTGATGGTCGGATATTTGCCAAAATATCACCTAAAGCTATCAATGAAGCTAAAACATCATTGGCTAGTCACATGCGGCCAGGTTGCAGGTAAAGACTTATCAAATCCTGTGATGGGTGTGGCTTTCCCAAAAAGCCAAGAGATAAGTAGTAATAATTATAATCAGTTAGTTGAAATCATTCAGAAGATAGTTAATGATACTTTAATTAGACGAGACACTCAGAGTAACTCCTTAGGAATTAAGCTTAGTTTGAACTCAGATTTGTTAAATATGGGACAAAAGAATCTTAGTCAGGAAGCCACTAGCCCTGATCACGACCCTGTGGAGCCCATTCAATCAGAAGAATCTGATTTAAAAAAGAAAAAGATAATGGAATAGAATAGTCATTATTAAAGAATCGTAGTAGAGAATCGTAGCCATTATCAATATTCCTTAGCATACTTTGCATCTAGCCACTTATATCGCATGATAGCTACTAAAGCAGCATTTTTACTTTTGCATCTAGCCACTTATATACCGCATTTATAGCTACTAAAGAAGCATTTTACTTTGCATCTAGCCACTTATACCGCATTTATAGCTACTAAAGAAGCGGTTCATCTTCGCATATTAGCCAAGATCTTACGTTTAGTTCCTTTCTAGCCGTAATCCGATTCCCCTTTAGTCGCATCACATTGTACTTTCGACTCCTTATGACAAGAATCTTTTTCTACTAACTTTTCTCTCCTATAAACTTGCAGGTTCCGCTCCACAAACATTCCCAAGCCTCTCCATGAAACATACACCTTTTCTCAAACGAACCCAGACCTTCGGCAAATACCTCTCCATGGAATTCCCGCAAAACACCACCACTGAAGAAGACCTCCTGAACCTAGACCAAAGCCTCAGCCGTCTCACCCAGTCACAACAAAATGTCCTGGCCTTCCTACGCCCAACTCCTCTCCCTGTTCAAAAACTACTCGTCAATGAACTTCTCGACCTGAATGCCGAAATAAAAATCCTTTCTGATGTTGTCGTAACCCAAAGACTCTGCTGACTCCTTACTTAAGGCCTCTGCGCGACTCATATCCAAATTCTGAGCTAAAAGAAAAATTAGCAAAACTACAGATGGAAAAGGATGAGCTTGCCGCCAAATTTCATCTTTGCCAGCCTGGCCTCCTGGCCTCCACGGTCACTTCTCACGACTCCTGCCGGACGTCCTTCGTTTCATCTTCCATGATCCTGCTCTTCAGCACAGCCCTCAGTGTTCCAAAGATGGTGAGTGCCAGTGCCAACTGGTTCTTGTTGAAGCCTCGCTTGACACGATCCAGTATCAAACCAGCCCCGGTGACACCTTCCTCTTGAACTACCTCCGAGGATCGAGCTGCGTTATACGCATCCCGGCGATTACAACACCTACGCCCCAGACGGCTTTCCCCTGTTCCACATCACCGCACCGACTCCATATACTCCCCAATACCGCTTCCCACTACCTCTCCACCTCTCGGCCAACTCCATTTTAAGAACTTCGCATGATGAGCCGTGGTTCCTCAACTGCGAAAACGCCACGGACCCCTTTAACCCCCATGTTGAGCTTGATGATGGCAAGCCATGGGCCCCTTAAGGTTACCTTTCTTGCATTACTATCATGCTAGTAGGATACTACCCAAAGGTCAGCCGTCCCATGTAATGCGAGCTAGCATGAGTAATCATGAGATTCTCTCATGAGTAGTAGATTGTACTGCGTGTGCTACTATCATCATAATATTCTTTCTTGATCTACAAGAATAGAATATATTCCTCCTTGAGGAATATGATGAGTACCTAGAATAATCATCATGCTTTCTTGGGATACAAGAAACTAATTTCATGATGACGATGCCAAACTTGGCGTGCACTCCAAGTATACTTGAGGTGCAAGTCTCTGTTGTCTATATGAGGAAGCTCATTCCGAGTTTCTAAGGTATCGAAGTTTGAAAGCTTGGAGACGAAAAATCTCCGCCCGCTTTGTGAGTTTTCTTTTCAATATGTGTGCTATGAGAGTCCAAGTCCTGTAACTATTGAAGTGATGCAATAAAGCTTGGTTTATTCTCAACGTTCGTGTAAGCTTTCTTCTTTCGCCCCCTCGAAAGGGAAACCTCTTTTATCTTAACGGTATGGCCTGCCAAATTATTCTTTCTATTTTCCGTATATTTTGTGTTTGTAAACATCGCACTTATCATTTACTTTATACTCACCCGAAAGGGATGTCGCTTGTTAAGAGTAGGAATAAAGTCCGTGCCCTCGAGGTTGTAAATTCCCAGGTCAAAACCCGTCATGCCTGCAAAGTGTGAAGGCGCTTAGGGTTTATTTTGGGTGTTCGAGAGGTAATGACTTTGTTCTTGGTTCTTAGTTGCTAGTTCCAAAAAGGGGCCATTACCTGCAAGATAACTGAGTGAGTACCGAGTAGAGCACACACCCTCTTGAATACAAACGTTTTGTACTTTTACCCCCCCTATATTTATGGTATCAAAGCCTTAGTTCCTTTCGGATTGTAATTTCAGCTAAGCAAAATTGCGTCTCCTCCATCCCAACTCTTAAGTTCCATTTTGGAAAGATTAGATAAGATTAATACTATTTCTAAACAATTAGAGGAAATTTCTAGTAATTTAGATTTTATCAAAGAAACCCAGAGAATTTTACAAACAAAATTAGATAATTTACTTAAAAAGGTTAATTTTGAAGATTTCCCTACGCCCTCAAATAAAAAATATTAGTGAAAATATAAAAAATATTAAGCCTCCACCTGATCTAGACGATCTTATAAACCAATTCGGTGGGTTAAAACTCGAAGGCAAAAAAGAAGCTAAAAGAAAACCATGGCTCTTTTACCAAGTTCCTCCCGAGCCATCCAAAAAATAGACAAGCCTCGTGCTAGTTTTAGTGGAAATCGTTCTCAAAACTTTCTTGGTAATATTCTCCACAAAAATAATGAAGATGAAGTTCAACTAGATGAATTAATAGATATAGACGCATGATATCTAACTCTTTTAGTACACATCACTCCATCCGCTAAATCCTAAAGTACTCTATAAGACAAAATTCTTGAAGTACATAATGGTTTATTTAGGCATTATGTGAAGTACAAATAAGTTGTACTAGCACGGATATGTGGTAAGTTTCCTAAATCTAGTCAAGATAGTTCCCTTTATTGAACTCAAGTAAAAATTTAATCTAATTCATCTTGGACTTTTAGTTATCGGTATTAAAGGTCTAGGACGGAAAGGTTTAGGCACTAAAGTATTGTGTTGTGCTTATGATGCCCGATGGACTGGCACCGAACAAGCAATGTTAGGTGTTACTGAAGTCGATATGAATAATAATGGTGGAATTTTTTATTGTAGCCCAGATTATATAATGAATATTATTGAATTTGCAAATAATATTAAAGTTGGTATGCAAACTAAAGGTTATGAGCGTTTCAAAGGAAAAAATCTACTTGTCTGCATAGGTTTCCTAGGAAAGGTAACTAATACTAGTAGTACCCACTTTAAATTACGCATCGACGACGTAGTTAATTTAATAGGAAATAAAGGTATTAAATTACTTAAACCTGCAAAATTCTCCTCCGAAACCTTAGCAGGGGAAGAATGGAATTTAGACCTCTTTTCTAAACGAGATGAAATCCTAGTTCCTGAAGATTCCTTTATGTATACAAATAGTAAAGGCGAAACATCGTTCACGCTTTCGGTCAATATAAGAAAAAGAACCATGACCAAGAGCAAGAGTCAGAAGCTTCAAAGGCTATCCGAGGATCTTACTACCGATTGTAACATGGTTAACATTGAGTCTTATGAACTATCGTAAGATCCGATCCTTTACCCAAGAGAACTAGAGATGCTCTTATCACCAAATGAATTATTAGAGGCTCAAGAAATGTACTAATTTCAAATGGACAATTAAATGAATTAGAATCGCTATACTACGATAATTCAGGGCAACATTAGAAAAGCATTATCTTTGGATATTCTCGATGATAACATATCCCACACGGACAATGCTAGCTTAAAAAGAATTTATGGAAGGAGAAGGTAGTACAATTCACCAAGGGCAAGCTCTCCCAGACAAGCTCCCCTTTTCCTACAAAACAGATAACTATAGTCAAGCTGCCGGACGCCTCTAAGACCGGTCGAATCCAAGTTCCTGACAATATTAGACCTAGAGGCAAACGTAATGCCTTTAGAACAACCTATAAAATTTCGAGAGTGAAACAGAGGTCATATTTTGAATATCACAAATGCATGATCCCCAAATATGGTCAAATGTTATTGGCGTATGGAAGGGTCAGTTGTCTCCGATTATATACCTAAATTTTAAAGACCCGCATAATCAAGAAATGTTTAGATATTTAGAAACGTTCCTAGGAGAAAGCGTAAAAGCTTTATGGGAAAATTATAAACGTGAACAACATCCTCAATTCCAATATATGGTGAGTTTAGGACCAAATCCTTATAACTTTGTCAACAAAATCCATACTCTAATCGCCGGAAGAGATCCTAACACTGGGAATATAGAACTTCAAAAGAACGCAGTTATACACTTAGAGCAACTTAGTTTGGCAAATTGGAAAGAAATTAAACCATTTCTTTTAGAATACTTTCACTTTTGCTGTATCTCCGGCAATGCCTTCAGTAAAGAATTAGGTAGTAAGTTAATGAGAAAATTACCTGGTGCATTAGGATTGGAAATCTCCGATAAATGGACTACTATGGAACAAGCTTTCCAACCTAATATTCCCTGCTGGACTATTGGTCAAAGAGTTCAATTTATCTTAGATATACTCAAAGACAAATGCACAAATATACAAATCCAACTAAGCTGACTCAAGAAAGGTGAATATTCATTTTGCGGTCAAATCTACACTAGCCAAGCTTATGGCTTAAAGGAAACGAAACCTTTAAAAAGGAAATCTAAAAGCCATTCAAGAAAACTTATTTTGTGCGTAAATCCAATACACGAAAACCCTATTTGGTCCAGTGATAAACATGTCCGCAAGTTTAGGCCCAACCGCAATTACCAAAAATAAATTGTCTTGCTTTGCATGTGGCGCTGAAGATCATCTAAGCAACACTTGTCCTAAAAAGAAAAATAGTCGAGATCGTAATGCTATTTTAATCAAAACCACTCAGAAGACTTAATTGCATATTGATGCTTTCATGTCCCATTAATCAATCTATCTATAGCATCGCTTCGCTATTCATCCGGCCAAGAAGTTTATGAATCGGCGGTGATGATATAGTGATAAACATACATTTATTGATGAAATGGCGCATAAAGATAACATGTTCAATTTTGATCTCACCTTTATGGAAAACGCTATGAAATACTCGAACTACCTCACCAAAATCCGAATTTGTTTAACCAATTGAACATTGAACAATTACAAAGATGATTGCTTACAAATTTCACAACACCTCCTCGATTTATGGCACCTTTAAAATGGATTTTTATTACTTTGAATATATCTTTAGGCAGTATTTAAAAAACATATGCATGCAAATTCCAAATGTCCCACAGATTCTTATCGCACATATAGACAATATTCCTGCCATCTCCGAATTAGAACTTTATTATTATATGGATCATAACACACTAGTCTTAGAACCCAGTTTATTTCAATCATCTTGTTATGATTATCTTCATAGCCCATGGCACCTAAATTCTGATTACTTTTTAGATTATGATGCGGATAATGAATTAATGGATGTACAAGTTTGTGATCATGATTGGAAAACCAAGTCCGTCTTGATAATATACCTTGTTTTATTTGCAAATTTTTCCCTAGTAAATTGAATCACAAGAAAATGTGCTTTTATGCTATATCGAGGATGCATTCCATGTATTCGAGACTAGATTTGAGGTATCTCTAGCTTCCACTAATATTGAACATAGAATAGATAAAAGTCGGCTTCGTGATCTTAGAAAGTCGAATTAATATCGTGGAAGAAGAATTAAAATAGTTAAAACAAAATTTATCCCGAAATACCCCTTCCTCCTCATCCGCACCAATTATCTCTCACAACCAATTTGTGTAATGAATATTCACTCGTTGATAATGATGGTGTGTGTAATGATCCCAAAATGACTTATATCTCTGTTAAAGTAAAACTAATCCTGGAAGGATTGGAAATCTACCTAGAAGCCTTAATTGATACTGGTAGTACACGCTGCATTATAAATGAAAAACACATTCCCTCCCAATACTTAACAGAGGCCAAAAAGATTACTTATGGACAACAAATGGATGGAAGTTACAATACTTATTTGACTTATATAGAAAACATGAAAATCAGCTTTTATACAAACTGTAACTCCTTTTCAAACCCCTTTTCTTTACCACCGGTATGGACAAGAAAAAAGATGAATAATACAGCAGATTTTGTCTTAGGCTTAAACTTTATTCTGTCAGATAATGGACAAATGACCTTTACAAAAGACTATGTTATACTCAGCCGATCGTCTCTTTTTCTTCCTATTACCCCAAAGAAAGCCTCAGCCACGACGATACCAAACGTCTTAAAACAGATGAAACAGAACCTTGCTTATGCCCTGTAAAAGGTACCTGTAGAACAGATTTAATAGAATTAGGCGATAACGAAGAATGGGAAGTAGAACTTAATTATAATGAGACCCCGGATATTGAAGTTAACTTCTTAGACAACACTAAGATATATCGGGAAATAACGTCCATTCGAAATAGGAAAGACATTGATGAACTTTTAAAAAGATTGGATTACTTAGAAATAATTGGAGAAAATCCTCTTAAATATTGGGAAAACAATAAGATTCACTGCAAATTAGAAATCCTTAATCCAAACTATATAATTAAAACAGGAAAAATAGAATTTTCAAATTTGGATAAAGAAGATTTTAAGGTTCATATCGAAGATTTACTTAAACTACAAATTCATTCAAGAAATCTATTTCTCCACATAGATCAACAAAATTTTAGTTCCTTCTTTCGGATTTTAATTACAAACTAAGCTTAAATTAAGTGCCTCCTCCATCCCAACTCTTCAGTTCCATTTTGGAAAGATTAGATAAGATTAATACTATTTCTAAACAATTAGAGGAAATTTCTAGTAATTTAGATTTTATCAAAGAAACTCAGAGACTTTTACAAACAAAATTAGATAATATACTTAAAAAGGTTAATTTTGAAGATTTCCCTACGTCTGAAATAAAAAATATTAGTGAGAATATAAAAAATATTAAGCCTCCACCTGATCTGGACGATCTTATAAACCAATTTGGTGGGTTAAAACTCGAAGGCAAAAAGGAAGCTAAAAGAAAACCATGGCTCTTTTACCAAGTTCCTCCCGAGCCATCCAAAAAATAGACAAGCCTCGTGCTAGTTTTAGTGGAAATCGTTCTCAAAACTTTCTTGGTAATATTCTCCATAAGAATAATGAAGATGAAGTTCAACTAGATGAATTAATAGATATAGACCGCGATATCGAACTCTTTAGTACACATCAGCTCCATCTGCTAAATCCTAAAGTACTCTATAAGACAAAATTCTTCGAAGTACATAATGGTTTATTTAGGCATTATCGTGAAGTACAAATAAGTTGTACTAGCACGGATATGGTAAGCCTAAATCTAGTCGAAGATAGTTCCCTTTATTGAACTCAAGTAAAAATTTAATCTAATTCATCTTGGACTTTTAGTTATCGGTATTAAAGGCCTAGGACGGAAAGGTTTAGGCACTAAAGTATTGTGTTGTGCTTATGATGCCCGATGGACTGGCACCGAACAAGCAATGTTAGGTGTTACTGAAGTCGATATGAATAATAATGGCGGAATTTTTTATTGTAGCCCAGATTATATAATGAATATTATTGAATTTGCAAATAATATTAAAGTTGGTATGCAAACTAAAGGTTATGAGCGTTTCAAAGGAAAAAATCTACTTGTCTGCATAGGTTTCCTAGGAAAGGTAACTAATACTAGTAGTACCCACTTTAAATTACGCATCGACGACGTAGTTAATTTAATAGGAAATAAAGGTATTAAATTACTTAAACCTGCAAAATTCTCCTCCGAAACCTTAGCCGGAGAAGAATGGAATTTAGACCTCTTTTCTAAAAGAGATGAAATCTTAGTTCCTGAAGACTCCTTTATGTATACCAATAGTAAAGGTGAAACATCGTTACGTTTCAGTCAATATAAGAAAAAGAACCATGACCAAGAGCAAGAGTCAGAGCTTCAAAGGCTATCTGAGGATCTTGCGGCCGATTGTAGCATGGTTAACATTGAGTCTTATGAACTATCAGAAGATCCGATCCTTTACCCAAGAGAACTAGAGATGCTCTTATCACCAAATGAATTATTAGAGCCTCAAGAGCGAATTTTAATTTCAAATGGACAATTAAAATGAATTAGAATCGCTATACTACGATAATTCAGTAACATTAGAAAAGCATTATCTTTGGATATTCTCGATGATAACATATCCCACACGGACAATGCTAGCTTAAAAGAATTTATGGAAGGAGAAGGTAGTACAATTCACCAAGGGCAAGCTCTCCCAGGACAAGCTCCCTTTTCCTACAAAGGTATAACTATAGTCAAGTGCTTCCTGACGCCTCTACACCGGCCTAATCCAAGTTCCGACAATATTAGACCTAGAGGCAAACTAATGCCTTTAGAACAACCTATAAAATTTCAGAGTGAAAACAGAGGTCATATTTTGAATATCACAAACAAGCATGATCCCCAAATATGGTCAAATGTTATTGACGTATGGAAGGGTCGTTGTCTCCGATTATATACCTGAGAAATTTTAAAGACCCGCATAATCAAGAAATGTTTAGATATTTAGAAGCGTTCCTAGGAGAAAGCGTAAAAGCTTTATGGGAAAATTATAAACGTGAACAACATCTCTAATTCCAATATATGGTGAGTTTAGGACCAAATCCTTATAACTTTGTCAACAAAATCCATACTCTAATCACCTAAGAGATCCTAACACTGGGAATATAGAACTTCAAAAGAACGCAGTTATACACTTAGAGCAACTTAGTTTGGCAAATTGGAACGAAATTAAACCATTTCTTTTAGAATACTTTCACTTTTGCTGTATCTCCGGCAATGCCTTCAGTCAAGAATTAGGTAGTAAGTTAATGAGAAAATTACCTGGTGCATTAGGATTGGAAATCTCCGATAAATGGACTACTATGGAACAAGCTTTCCAACCTAATATTCCCCAGTGGACTATTGGTCAAAGAGTTCAATTTATCTTAGATATACTCAAAGACAAATGCACAAATATACAAATCCAACGGCAGCTCAAGAAAGGTGAATATTCATTTTGCAGTCAAATCTACATTAGCCAAGCTTATGGCTTAAAGGAAACGAAACCTTTAAAAAGGAAATCTAAAAAGCCATTCAAGAAAACTTATTTTGTTAAGTAAATCCAATACACGAAAACCCTATTTGGTCCGTGATAAACATGTCCGCAAGTTTAGGCCCAACCGCAATTACCAAAATAAATTGTCTTGCTTTGCATGTGGCGGTGAAGATCATCTAAGCAACACTTGTCCTAAAAAGAAAAATAGTCTAGATCGTAATGCTATTTTAATCGAAACCACTCGTGAAGACTTAATTGCTATTGATGCTTTCATGTCCATTAATCAATCTATCTATAGCATCGTTTCTGCTATTCAGTCCGGCCAAGAAGTTTATGAATCTGACAGTGATGATAGTGATAAACATACATTTATTGATGAAATGGCAGACAAAGATAACATGTTCAATTTTGATCTCACCTTTATGGAAACAGTTGAAATACCTGAACTACCTCACCAAAATCCGAATTTGTTTAACCAATTGAACATTGAACAATTACAAAGATGATTGCTTACAAAATTTCACAACACCTCCGGGATTTATGGCACCTTAAAATGGATTTTTATTACTTTGAATATATCTTTAAGCAAGACTTAAAAACATATGCATGCAAATTCCAAATGTCCCACAAATTCTTATCGCACATATAGACAATATTCCTGCCATCTCCGAATTAGAACTTTATTATTATATGGATCATAACACACTAGTCCTCGAACCCAATTTATTTCAATCATCTCGTTATGATTATCTTCATAGCCCATGGCACCTAAATTCTGATTGCTTTTTAGATTATGATGCGGATAATGAATTGATGGATGTACAAGTTTGTGATCATGATTGGAAAACCAAGTCCGGTCTTGATAATATACCTTGTTTTATTTGCAAATTTTTCCCTAGTAAATTGAATCGCGCAAAATGTGCTTTATGCTATATCGAGGGATGTATTCCATGTATTCAGACTAGATTTGAGGTATCTCTAGCTTCCACTAATATTGAACATCGAATAGATAAAAGTCGGCTTCGCATTTTAGAAAGTCGAATTGATATCGTGGAAGAAGAGTTAAAAATAGTTAAACAAAATTTAGCCCGAAATACCCCTTCCTCCTCATCTGCACCAATTATCTCTGCCAACCAATTGTGTAATGAATATTCACTCGTTGATAATGATGGTGTGTGTAATGATCCCAAAATGACTTATATCTCTGTTAAAGTAAAACTAATCCTGGAAGGATTGGAAATCTACCTAGAAGCCTTAATTGATACTGGTAGTACACGCTGCATTATAAATGAAAAACACATTCCCTCCCAATACTTAACAGAGGCCAAAAAGATTACTTATGGACAACAAATGGATGGAAGTTACAATACTTATTTGACTTATATAGAAAACATGAAAATCAGCTTTTATACAAATCAGAACTCCTTTTCAAACCCCTTTTCTTTACCACCGGTATGGACAAGAAAAAAGATGAATAATACAGCAGATTTTGTCTTAGGCTTAAACTTTATTCTGTCAGATAATGGACAAATGACCTTTACAAAAGACTATGTTATACTCAGCCGATCGTCTCTTTTTCTTCCTATTACCCCAGCAAAGCCTCGCCTTACGACAGTCAAACGCCTTAAAACAGATGAAACAGAGACTTGCTTATGCCCTGTAAAAGGTACCTGTAAAACAGATTTAATAGAATTAGGCGATAACGAAGAATGGGAAGTAGAACTTAATTATAATGAGACCCCAGATATTGAAGTTAACTTCTTAGACAACACTAAGATATATCGGGAAATAACGTCCATTCGAAATAGGAAAGACATTGATGAACTTTTAAAAAGATTGGATTACTTAGAAATAATTGGAGAAAATCCTCTTAAATATTGGGAAAACAATAAGATTCACTGCAAATTAGAAATCCTTAATCCAAACTATATAATTAAAACCGGAAAAATAGAATTTTCAAACTTGGATAAAGAAGATTTTAAGGTTCATATCGAGGATCTACTTAAACTACAGCTGATTCGCAAATCTATTTCTCCACATAGATCAACAAATTTTTATCGTATGAAATCACAGCGAAGTAGTTCGCGGAAAATCTCGAATGGTTATAAATTATAAAAGACTTAATGATAATACAAAGGAAGACAGTTATGATATTCCCGATAAAAACCAGTTAATTAATAGTATTCAGAATGCTAAAGTATTCAGTAAATTTGATTGCAAATCAGGCTTCTGGCAAGTTAAAATGCACCCTGATAGTATTGAATGGACAGCCTTTTCTTGCCCCGAAGGACATTTCGAATGGTTAGTTATGCCCTTTGGTTTAAAGAATGCACCATCTATTTTTCAGCGAAAAATGGATGAAATTTTTACCAAATATAACAAGTTTGTTCTTGCTTATATAGATGACATCCTAGTATTTAGTCAAAACACGGATGATCATATTAGTCATCTACAAATTGTCTTTGCAGAATTTATTAAACACGGAATTATCATAAGTAAAAAGAAAATGGAACTCTTCAAAAAGAATGTTAAATTCCTTGGTATGGAAATTGGCGATGGAAGAATTAAGTTACAGGAACATATCGCTAAGAAAATATTGGATTTCTCAGTAGATGAATTAGGCGAAACAAAAAAAATTACAGTCATTCTTAGGATTATTAAACTATGCACGAAGTTTTATTAAAGACTTAAGCAAGCTCGCAGGCCCTTTGTATGCTAAAACATCCTCCAAAGGCCAGAAAACATTCAACCACGAAGATAAAAAACTTGTGCAACAAATAAAGGATTTAGTAGTCAAACTCCCAGATTTACAGTTACCACTCGATAGCGATTATATTATAATCGAAACTGATGGATCAAGCCTCTACCGGGAGCAAGATTAAAGCCAAGCCGCATAAATACACAAATCAAAATGAAGAAAAAATTTGTGGGTATGCGAGTGGACAATATAAAGAAAGAGGAAATATTAGTAGTATCGATGCAGAAGTCCTAGCAATAATTTATGCTTTAGATACCTTTCGTATGCATATTTTAGGAAAAAAGGAATTCCTTGTGCGAACAGATTGTGAAGCTATAATAAGCTTTTACAATAAGATGCATGAAAAAAGAAGTAGTAAGCGTAGATGGTTAAATTTATTGGATAGAATTAATGGTAATGGTTATAATATTAAGTTTGAGCATATTAAAGGAATCGATAATCAGCTAGCAGATGCCTTAAGTAGACAAATAATTGTTTCTAATACTAAACCTGTTTATGCGCATAATGCAAGCTGATGGATGATCGGTCAGTACGCTAAAAATAAAGGCGCATACCGCCACCTTCTTTTTCCTTTCAGCCAGACTTTATTCAATTTGGTAATATTCCTTTACAAAGTTTTCCTCCGTCTAATCTCTCATTTAAAACATTAGCTCATATCTCAGTCTCTGTCGAACAGCAGTGTCTTTTAGATAATCTCTGGATAGCAAAAAACAAAATTAATACAGATCCAAAATATTTTCATACTTGCATCAATGCTAAGTTAAAAGCATTTTAATATCTATAATTCCGCATGTAATTTTAAATTTTATGCAAGAGTCATTTGGTTTTAAAACTGGTGTTTTTTCTACTTGATCTGATGTTATAAACAGTATAAAGAATTTCAAAAATCCTCTTTATAAAGGTTTTGAAAATATTTTAGATGCATTTAATTTTGCAAAGCACCATCTAGGTCACAACTATTATATATCTCCTGCTATCAAAACCAATCGCTGGGGTTGACATTCCAAATGTTTAGTCCAATGCAAACGGCAATTGGTAAAGACATATCAAATCCGTTGATGGCTGGATATTTGCCAAAAATATCACCTAAAGCTATCAATGAAGCTAAAACATCATTGGCTAGTCCTGCAAGTAAATTGCTGCGGTAAAGACTTATCAAATCCATGATGGGTGTGGCTTTCCCAAAAAGCCAAGAGATAAGTAATAATAATTATAATCAGCTAGTTGAAATCATTCGTAAGATAGTTAATGATACTTTTAATTAGACGAGACACTCGTGAGTAACTCCTTAGGAATTAAGCTTAGTTTGAACTCGATTTGTTAAATATGGGACAAAAGAATCTTAGTCGACGCCACTCAGCCCCTCAATCACACCACTTCAGAGCCCATTCAATCGAGGAATCTGATTTAAAAAGAAAAGATAATGGAATAGAATAGTCATTATTAAAGAATCAGAGAGAATCGTAGCCATTATCAATATTCCTTAGCATCTAGCCACTTATACCGCATGATAGCTACTAAAGAAGCATTTTACTTTGCATCTAGCCACTTATACCGCATTTATAGCTACTAAAGAAGCATTTTACTTTGCATCTAGCCACTTATACCGCATTGATAGCTACTAAAGAAGCAGCTTCATCTTCGCATATTAGCCAAGATCTTCGTTTAGTTCCTTTCTAGCCAGAATCCGATTCCCCTTTAGTCGCATCAGTGTACTCAGCTCCTTATGACGAGAATCTTTTTCTACTCACTTTTTTCCCCTATAAACTTGCAGGTTCCGCTCCTCAAACATTCCCAAGCCTCTTCATGCAACATACACCTTTTCTCAAACGAACCCAGACCTTCTGCAAATACCTCTCCATGGAATTCCCACAAAACACCACCACTGACGAAGACCTCCTGAACCTAGACCGAAGCCTCAGCCGTCTCACCCAGTCACAACAAAATGTCCTGGCCTTCCTACGCCCAACTCCTCTCCCCGTTCAAAAACTACTCGTCAATGAACTTCTCGACCTGAATGCCGAAATAAAAATCCTCTCTGATGTTGTCAGAACCCAGCACTCTGCCGTTGACTCCTTACTTAAGGCCTCTGGCAGGCCAGCTCATATTCAGCTCGCTGAGCTAAAAGAAAAATTAGCAAAACTACAGATGGAAAAGGATGAGCTTGCCGCCAAATTTCATGCTGCCCAGCAACGCCCCTCCGGTCTCCCTGGTCACTTCTCACGACTCCTGCCGGACGTCCTTCGTTTCATCTTCCATGATCCTGCTCTTCAGCACAGCCCTCAGTGTTCCAAAGATGGTGAGTGCCAGTGCCAACTGGTTCTTGTTGAAGCCTCGCTTGACACGATCCAGTATCAAACCAGCCCCGGTGACACCTTCCTCTTGAACTACCTCCGGTGATCGAGCGTTATCCCGTGATCGCTAAAGATACAACACCTACGCCCCGCACGGCTTTTCCCTGCTCCAACCGCCGCACCGACTCCATATACTCCCACAACCGCCCCCACTACCTCTCCACCTCTCTCACAACCGACGAAGAACTCGGCTGATGAGCCGCGGTTCTCAAGGGGCCGCCACTCTGACCCCTTTAACCCCCATGTTGAGCTTGATGATGGCAAGCCATGGGCCCCTTAAGGTTACCTTTCTTGCATTACTATCATGCTAGTAGGATACTACCCAAAGGTCACAGTCCATGTGCGCTAGCATGAGTAATCATGAGATTCTCTCATGAGTAGTAGATTGTACTCGTGTGCTACTATCATCATAATATTCTTTCTTGATCTACAAGAATAGAATATATTCCTCCTTGAGGAATATGATGAGTACCTAGAATAATCATCATGCTTTCTTGGGATACAAGAAACGAATTTCATGATGACGATGCCAAACTTGGCGTGCACTCCAAGTATACTTGAGGTGCAAGTCTCTCTTGTCTATAAGAGGAAGCTCATTCCGAGTTTCTAAGGCATCGAGTTTGAAAGCTTGGAGACGAAAAATCTCCTGGCCCGCTTTGTGAGTTTTCTTTTCAATATGTGTGCTATGAGAGTCCAAGTCCTGTAACTATTGAAGTCATGCAATAAAGCTTGGTTTATTCTCAACGTTCGTGTAAGCTTTCTTCTTTCGCCCCCTCGAAAGGGAAACCTCTTTTATCTTAACGGTATGGCCTGCCAAATTATTCTTTCTATTTTCTGGTATATTTTTGTGTTTGTAAACATCGCACTTATCATTTACTTTATACTCACACGAAAGGGATGTCGTTGTTAAGAGTAGGAATAAAGTCCAGGCCTGAGGTTGTAAATTCCCAGTCAAAAACCCGTCATGCCGTGTGAAGGCGCTTAGGGTTTATTTTGGGTGTTCGAGAGGTAATGACTTTGTTCTTGGTTCTTAGTTGCTAGTTCCAAAAAAAAAAAGGGCCATTACACCGGCTAAGGTTTCGGAGGAGAATTTTGCAGGTTTAAGTAATTTAATACCTTTATTTCCTATTAAATTAACTACGTCGTCGATGCGTAATTTAAAGTGGGTACTACTAGTATTAGTTACCTTTCCTAGGAAACCTATGCAGACAAGTAGATTTTTTCCTTTGAAACGCTCATAACCTTTAGTTTGCATACCAACTTTCACTTTTGCCCTTAGTTCCTTTCGGATTTTAATTACAGCTAAGCAAAATTGCGTCTCCTCCATCCCAACTCTTCAGTTCCATTTTGGAAAGATTAGATAAGATTAATACTATTTCTAAACAATTAGAGGAAATTTCTAGTAATTTAGATTTTATCAAAGAAACTCAGAGACTTTTACAAACAAAATTAGATAATATACTTAAAAAGGTTAATTTTGAAGATTTCCCTACGTCTGAAATAAAAAATATTAGTGAGAATATAAAAAATATTAAGCCTCCACCTGATCTCGACTTATCTTATAAAACCAATTTGGTGGGTTAAAACTCGAGAAGGCAAAAAGGAAGCTAAAAAGAAAACCATGGCTCTTTACCAAGTTCCTCCCGAGCCATCCAAAAAAAAAATAGACAAGCCTCGTGCTAGTTTTAGTGGAAATCGTTCTCAAAACTTTCTTGGTAATATTCTCCATAAGAATAATGAAGATGAAGTTCAACTAGATGAATTAATAGATATAGACCGCGATATCGAACTCTTTAGTACACATCAGCTCCATCTGCTAAATCCTAAAGTACTCTATAAGACAAAATTCTTCGAAGTACATAATGGTTTATTTAGGCATTATCGTGAAGTACAAATAAGTTGTACTAGCACGGATATGGTAAGCCTAAATCTAGTCGAAGATAGTTCCCTTATTGAACTCGTTAAAAAATTTAATCTAATTCATCTTGGACTTTTAGTTATCGGTATTAAAGGCCTAGGACGGAAAGGTTTAGGCACTAAAGTATTGTGTTGTGCTTATGATGCCCGATGGACTGGCACCGAACAAGCAATGTTAGGTGTTACTGAAGTCGATATGAATAATAATGGCGGAATTTTTTATTGTAGCCCAGATTATATAATGAATATTATTGAATTTGCAAATAATATTAAAGTTGGTATGCAAACTAAAGGTTATGAGCGTTTCAAAGGAAAAAATCTACTTGTCTGCATAGGTTTCCTAGGAAAGGTAACTAATACTAGTAGTACCCACTTTAAATTACGATCGAATTTAATGAAGTTAATTTAATAGGAAATAAAGGTATTAAATTACTTAAACCTGCAAAATTCTCCTCCGAAACCTTAGCCGGAGAAGAATGGAATTTAGACCTCTTTTCTAAAAGAGATGAAATCTTAGTTCCTGAAGACTCCTTTATGTATACCAATAGTAAAGGTGAAACATCGTTACGTTTCAGTCAATATAAGAAAAAGAACCATGACCAAGAGCAAGAGTCAGAGCTTCAAAGGCTATCTGAGGATCTTGCGGCCGATTGTAGCATGGTTAACATTGAGTCTTATGAACTATCAGAAGATCCGATCCTTTACCCAAGAGAACTAGAGATGCTCTTATCACCAAATGAATTATTAGAGCTCGAAGAACAGCTAATTTCAAATGGACAATTAAATGAATTAGAATCGCTATACTACGATAATTCAGGCAACATTAGAAAAGCATTATCTTTGGATATTCTCGATGATAACATATCCCACACGGACAATGCTAGCTTAAAAGAATTTATGGAAGGAGAAGGTAGTACAATTCACCAAGGGCAAGCTCTCCCAGACAAGCTCCCCTTTTCCTACAAAGTATAACTATAGTCAAGTTCCGAACGCTCTACATCGGCCTAATCCAAGTTCCGGACAATATTAGGCCCAGAGGCAAACGAATGCCTTTAGAACAACCTATAAAATTTCAAAGTGAAAACATAGGCCATATTTTGAATATCACAGCACATGATCCACAAATATGGTCAAATGTTATTGACGTATGGAAGGGTCAGGTTGTCTCTGATTATATACGAAATTTTAAAGACCTGCATAATCAAGAAATGTTTAGATATTTAGAAACGTTCCTAGGAGAAAGCGTAAAGCTTTATGGGAAAATTATAAACGTGAACAACATCTCAATTCCAATATATGGTGAGTTTAGGACCAAATCCTTATAACTTTGTCAACAAAATCCATACTCTAATCACCTAAGAGATCCTAACACCGGAATATAGAACTTCAAAAGAACGCAGCTTATACACTTAGAGCAACTTAGTTTGGCAAATTGGAAAGAAATTAAACCATTTCTTTTAGAATACTTTCACTTTTGTCAGATTCTCCCAAGTATGCCTTCTACCAAGAATTAGGTAGTAAGTTAATGAGAAAATTACCCGGTGCATTAGGGATTGGAAATCTCCGATAAATGGACTACTATGGAACAAGCTTTCCAACCTAATATTCCCCAAAGTGGACTATTGGTCAAAGAGTTCAATTTATCTTAGATATACTCAAAGACAAATGCACAAATATACAAATCCAATCTGGGCCTCAAGAAAGGTGAATATTCATTTTGTACCAAATCTACACTAGCCAAGCTTATGGCTTAAAGGAAACGTAAACCTTTAAAAAGGAAATCTAAAAGCCATTCAAGAAAACTTATTTTGTGCGTAAATCCAATACACGAAAACCCTATTTGGTCCGTGATAAACATGTCCGCAAGTTTAGGCCCAACCGCAATTACCAAAATAAATTGTCTTGCTTTGCATGTGGCTGAAGATCATCTAAGCAACACTTGTCCTAAAAAGAAAAATAGCTCGAGATCGTGAATGCTATTTTAATCAAACCACTTTCGTGAAGACTTAATTGCTATTGATGCTTTCATGTCCGACAATCGAATCTATCTATAGCATCGCTTACGCTATTCACCGCCAAGAAGTTTATGAATCATAAAATGATGATAGTGATAAACATACATTTATTGATGAAATGGCAGACAAAGATAACATGTTCAATTTTGATCTCACCTTTATGGAAACAGTTGAAATACCTGAACTACCTCACCAAAATCCGAATTTGTTTAACCAATTGAACATTGAACAATTATACAAGATGATTGTTTACAAAATAAGCTTCACAACACCTCTGATTTATGGCACCTTAAAATGGATTTTTATTACTTTGAATATATCTTTAAGCAGTACTTAAAAAACATATGCATGCAAATTCCAAATGTCCCACAAATTCTTATCGCACATATAGACAATATTCCTGCCATCTCCGAATTAGAACTTTATTATTATATGGATCATAACACACTAGTCCTCGAACCCAACTTATTTCAATCATCTAGTTATGATTATCTTCATAACCCATGGCACCTAAATTCTGATTATTTTTTAGATTATGATGCGGATAATGAATTAATGGATGTACAAGTTTGTGATCATGATTGGAAAACCAAGTCCGGTCTTGATAATATACCTTGTTTTATTTGCAAATTTTTCCCTAGTAAATTGAATCGCGCAAAATGTGCTTTATGCTATATCGAGGGATGTATTCCATGTATTCAGACTAGATTTGAGGTATCTCTAGCTTCCACTAATATTGAACATCGAATAGATAAAAGTCGGCTTCGCATTTTAGAAAGTCGAATTGATATCGTGGAAGAAGAGTTAAAAATAGTTAAACAAAATTTAGCCCGAAATACCCCTTCATCCTCGTCTGCACCAATTATCTCTGCCCACCAATTGTGTAGTGAATATTCACTCGTTGATAATGACGGTGTGTGTAATGATCCCAAAATGACTTATATCTCTGTTAAAGTAAAACTAATCCTAGAAGGATTGGAAATCTACCTAGAAGCCTTAATTGATACTGGTAGTACACGCTGCATTATAAATGAAAAACACATTCCCTCCCAGTACTTAACAGAGGCCAAAAAGATTACTTATGGACAACAAATGGATGGAAGTTACAATACTTATTTGACTTATATAGAAAACATGAAAATCAGTTTTTATACAAATTGTAACTCCTTTTCAAACCCCTTTTCTTTACCACCGGTATGGACAAGAAAAAAGATGAATAATACAGCAGATTTTGTCTTAGGCTTAAACTTTATTCTGTCAGATAATGGACAAATGACCTTTACAAAAGATTATGTTATACTCACTCAAATTTATCGTCTCTTTTTCTTCCTATTACCCCAAAGAAAGCCTCAGCCATTTACGGTACCAAACGCTTTAAAATGTATGAAATGTAGACTTGCTTATGCCCTCAGAAAAGGTACCAGAAAATGATTTAATAGAATTAGGCGAATAATCTAAGAATGGGAAATAGAACTTAAGTATAATGAGACCCCGGATATTGAAGTTAACTTCTTAGACAACACTAAGATATATCGGGAAATAACGTCCATTCAAATAGGAAAAGACATTGATGAACTTTTAAAAAAGATTGGATTACTTAGAAATAATTGGAGAAAATCCTCTCTTAAATATTGGGAAAACAATAAGATTCATCAGAAATTAGAAATCCTTAATCCAAACTATATAATTAAAACCGGAAAAATAGAATTTTCAAACTTGGATAAAGAAGATTTTAAGGTTCATATCGAGGATCTACTTAAACTACAAATGATTCAAGAAATCTATTTCTCCACATAGATCAACAAATTTTTATCGTATAAATCACAAAATAAGTAGTTCATGGAAAATCTCGAATGGTTATAAATTATAAAAGATTAAATGATAATACAAAGGAAGATGCTTATGATATTCCCGATAAAAATCGGCTAATTAATAGTATTGAGAATGCTAAAGTATTTAGTAAATTTGATTGCAAATCGTGCTTCCGCAAGTTAAAATGCACCTCGATAGTATTGAATGGAATGACCTTTTCTTGCCCTCAAGGACATTTCAATGGTTAGTCATGCCTTTGGTTTAAAGAATGCACCATCTATTTTTTCAAATAAAATGGATGAAATTTTTACCAAATATAACAAGTTTGTTCTTGCTTATATAGATGACATCCTAGTATTTAGTCAAAACACGGATGATCATATTAGTCATCTACAAATTGTCTTTGCAGAATTTATTAAACACGGAATTATCATAAGTAAAAAGAAAATGGAACTCTTCAAAAGAATGTTAAATTCCTTGGTATGGAAATTGGCGATGGAAGAATTAAGTTACAGAACATATCGCTAAGAAAATATTGGATTTCTCAAGAGATGAATTAGGTAAACAAAAATTACAGTCATTCTTAGGATTATTAAACTATGCACGAAGTTTTATTAAAGACTTAAGCAAGCTCAAGCAGCCCTTTGTATGCTAAAACATCCTCCAAAGGCCGAAAACATTCAACTACCTAAGATAAAAACTTGTGCAACAAATAAAGGATTTAGTAGTCAAACTCCCGATTTACAGCTACCACTGATAGCTTATTATATTATAATCAAATCGATGGATCAAGCTCTACCGGGGAGCAAGATTACTAAAAGCCAAGCCGCATAAATACACAAATCAAAATGAAGAAAAATTTGTGGGTATGCGAGTGGACAATATAAAGAAAGAGGAAATATTAGTAGTATCGATGCAGAAGTCCTAGCAATAATTTATGCTTTAGATACCTTTCGTATGCATATTTTAGGAAAAAAGGAATTCCTTGTGCGAACAGATTGTGAAGCTATAATAAGCTTTTACAATAAGATGCATGAAAAAAGAAGTAGTAAGCGTAGATGGTTAAATTTATTGGATAGAATTAATGGTAATGGTTATAATATTAAGTTTGAGCATATTAAAGGAATCGATAATCATTTAGCGTATGCCTAAGTAGACAAATAATTGTTTCTAATACTAAACCTGCTTTACGCATAAATGCAGTGATGGATGATCACCGCCACCTTCTTTTCCTTTCAAATTTACTTTATTCAATTTGGTAATATTCCTTTACAAAGTTTTTCCTCCTCTAATCTCTCATTTAAAACATTAGCTCATATCTCACTGTCACAATGAGCTCTGTCTTTTAGATAATCTCCGGATAGCAAAAACAAAATTAATACAGATCCAAAATATTTTCATACTTGCATCAATGCGTTAGGTGAGCATTTTAATATCTATAATTCCGCATGTAATTTTAAATTTTATGCATTAGTCAGCCGGTTTTAAAACCGGGTGTTTTTCTACTTGGTCTGACAAGTTATAGATGTAAAGATAAAGAATTTCAAAATCCTCTTTATAAGGGTTTTGAAAATATTTGAGATGCATTTAATTTTGCAAAGCACCATCTAGGTCCCAACTATTATATATCTCCACGCTATCAAAACCCATCGCTGGGGTTGACATTCCAACTGACTAGTCCAATGCAAACGGGCAATTGGTAAAGACATATCAAATCCGTTGATGGCTGGATATTTGCCAAAAATATCACCTAAAGCTATCAATGAAGTTAAAACATCATTGGCTAGTCCTGCACATGTGAGGTTCGTAAAGACTTATCAAATCCTCATGATGGGTGTGGCTTTCCCAAAAAGCCAAGAGATAAGTAATAATAATTATAATCGCTTAGTTGAAATCATTGAGGAAGATAGTTAATGATACTTTAATTAGGCAGAGACACTTTCGGAGTAACTCCTTAGGAATTAAGCTTAGTTTGAACTCGCATTTGTTAAATATGGGACAAAAGAATCTTAGTCAGGGGCCACTAGCCCCTCGACACGACCATGGAGCCCATTCAATCGAGGAATCGATTTAAAAGAAAAAGATAATGGAATAGAATAGTCATTATTAAAGAATCAGTAGAGAATCGTGAGCCATTATCAATATTCCTTAGCATCTAGCCACTTATACCGCATTTATAGCTACTAAAGAAGCATTTTACTTTGCATCTAGCCACTTATAACGCATTGATAGCTACTAAAGAAGCATTTTACTTTGCATCTAGCCACTTATACCGCATGATAGCTACTAAAGAAGTATTCATCTTCGCATATTAGCCAAGATCTTACGTTTAGTTCCTTTCTAGCCGAATCCGATTCCCCTTTAGTCGCATCGGTGTACTTTCGGCTCCTTATGACGCGAGAATCTTTTTCTACTCACTTTTTCCCCTATAAACTTGCGAGGTTCCGCCTCAAACATTCCCAAGCCTCTTCATGCAACATACACCTTTTCTCAAAGCTTGAACCCGGACCTTACGCAAATACCTCTCCATGGAATTCCCACAAAACACCATCGACGGTAAGACCTCCACGAACTCTAGACTCGAAGCCTCCCACCAGTCCACCTGGCCACAACAAAATGTCCCGGCCTTCCCTACGCCCAACTCCCTCCCCGCTTCAAAAACTACTGGCTAATGAACTTCTCGACTGAATGCCGAATAAAAATCCTCTCGAGCGTTGTCGGGAACCCAGACTCTACTTGGGTGGCTCACTTACTTAAGGCCTCTGGCAAAGCCGAGCTCATATCCGGCTTCGGCCGAGCTAAAGAAAAATTAGCAAAACTAGGATGGAAAAAGGATAGCTTGCCGCCAAATTTCATGCCGCCAGTGGCCCTCCGTCTCCCCTGGTCACTTCACGACTCCTGCGGGCGCGTCCCGCTTTATCTTCCATGATCACGCTCTTCAAAGATGCACGGTGTTCCAAAGATGGTGAGTGCGGTGCCAATCGGTTCTTGTTGAAGCCTAAGCTGACACGCATCCAAGATCAAAAGCCAGCCATTGGCACCTTCCTCTTGAACTACCTCCGAGATGAGCGCGTTACCTGCATCAGCGCATTACTGACACCTACGTCCCGTCGGCTTTCCCCTGCTCCACCGCCGCGAGCTCCATATACTCCCGCTGCTCCACTACCTCTCCACCTCTGTCACAACCGACGAAGAACTTCGATGATGAGCCGTGGTCTCTGCGCTGCCACGGACCCCTTTAACCCCATGTTGAGCTTGATGATGGCAAGCCATGGGCCCCTTTTAAGGTTACCTTTCTTGCATTACTATCATGCTAGTAGGATACTACCCAAAGGTCTGCCGTCCATGTGCGATTAGCATGAGTAATCATGAGATTCTCTCATGAGTAGTAGATTGTACTGCGTGTGCTACTATCATCATAATATTCTTTTCTGATCTACAAGAATAGAATATATTCCTCCTTGAGGAATATGATGAAAGTACCTAGAATAATCATCATGCTTTCTTGGGATACAAGAAACTAATTTCATGATGACGATGCCAAACTTGGCGTGCACTCCAAGTATACTTGAGGTGCAAGTCTCTGTTGTCTATATGAGAGGAAGCTCATTCCTCGAGTTTCTAAGGTATCGAGTTTGAAAGCTTGGAGATCTAAAAATCTCCGCCCGCTTTGTGAGTTTTCTTTTTCAATATGTGTGCTATGAGAGTCCAAGTCCTGTAACTATTGAAGTCATGCAATAAAGCTTGGTTTATTCTCAACGTTCGTGTAAGCTTTCTTCTTTCGCCCCCTCGAAAGGGAAACCTCTTTTATCTTAACGGTATGGCCTGCCAAATTATTCTTTCTATTTTTACGGTATATTTTTGTGTTTGTAAACATCGCTTATCATTTACTTTATACTCACGAAAGGGATGTCGTTGTTAAGAGTAGGAATAAAGTCAGGGCCCGGTTGTAAATTCCTAGGTCAAAACCCGTGCCGTGTGAATGTGAAGGCTTAGGGTTTATTTTGGGTGTTCGAGGAGGTAATGACTTTGTTCTTGGTTCTTGGTTGCTAGTTCCAAAAAAGGGGCCATTACACCTCGCAGATAGCGAGTGAGTACCGAGTAGAGCACACACCCTCTTGAATACAAACGTTTTGTACCCCCCCTATATTTATGGTATCAGAAAGGGTGTGTGCTCTACTCGGTACTCACTCAGTTATCTTGCAGGTGTAATGGCCCCTTTTTTTTTGGAACTAGCAACTAAGAACCAAGAACAAAGTCATTACCTCTCTAACACCCAAAATAAACTCCTAAGCCTTCACACCTGCATGACGGGTTTTGACCTGAATTTACAACCTCAGCCCTGACCTTATTCCTACTCTTAACAACGGCATATCCCTTTCGTGTGAGTATAAAGTAAATGATAAGCGCATGTTTACAAACACAAAAATATACCAAAAATAGAAAGAATAATTCTAAGGTGCCATACCGCTAAGATAAAAGAGGTTTCCTTCGAGGGGCTAAAGAAGAAAGCTTACACTTAACGCTGAGAATAAACCAAGCTTTATTGCATGACTTCAATAGTTACAGGACTTGGACTCTCATAGCACACACATATTGAAAAGAAAACTCACAAAGCTGGCCAGAGATTTTTCGCCTCCAAGCTTTCAAACTCGATACCTTAGAAACTCGGAATGAGCTTCCTCTTATAGACAAGAGAGACTTGCACCTCAAGTATACTTGGAGTGCACGCCAAAGTTTGGCATCGCCATCATGAAATTCGCTTCTTTGTATCCCAAGAAAGCATGATGATTATTCTAGGTAATTCTCATCATATTCCTCAAGGAGGAATATATTCTATTCTTGTAGATCAAGAAAGAATATTATGATGATAGTAGCACACGAAGTACAATCTACTACTCATGAGAGAATCTCATGATTACTCATGCTAACTCCACATGGACGGCAAATTTGGTAGTATCCTACTAGCATGATAGTAATGCAAGAAAGGTAACCTTAAGGGCCCATGGCTTGCCAACATCAAGCCTCAACATGGGGGTTAAGGTCCGTGGCGTACCGCAGAGACACGGCTCATCATCGAAGTTCTTCGCCGCTGACAGAGGTGGAGAGGTAGTGGGAGCAAATGGGAGTATATGGAGTCAGCGCAGCGTGGAACAGAAAGCCGTGACGGGACGTAGGGTGTTGTAATGCCGCCGATGCGATAACGCCCCGATCTCGGAGGTAGTTCAAGAGGAAGGTGTCACCGGCCGGGTTTGATATCGATCGCGGCCGTTTAGGCTTCAACAAGAACCAGCTTGGCACCGGCACTCACCATCTTTGAACACCGAGGGTCATAACAAGAGCGTGATCATGGAAGATGAAACGAAGGACGCCCTACAGAGTCGTGAGAAGTGACCAGTGGAGACCGGGAGGGGCGCCAGCGGGCAAAGATGATTTAAGCGCAAGCAAGCTCATCCTTTTCCATCTGTAGTTTTGCTAATTTTTCTTTTAGCTCAGCGAGCTGGATATGAGCTGGCCTGCCAGAGGCCTTAAGTAAGGAGTCAACGGCAGAGTGCTGGGTTCTGACAACATCAGAGAGGATTTTTATTTCGCAAGATTCAGTCGGTAGTTCATCGACGAAAGTAGTTTTGAACGGGGAGAGGAGTTGGGCGTAGGAAGGCCAGGACATTTTGTTGTGACTGGGTGAGACGGCTGAGGCTTCGGTCTAGGTCTGTGGAGGTCTTCTCTGCCAAGCAGGTGTTTCTTTGTGGAATTCCATGGAGAGGTATTTGCGTAAGGTCCGGTTCGCTTGAGAAAAGGTGTATGTTGTAATGAAGAGGCTTGGGAATGTTTGAGGAGCTGAACCTCGCAAGTTTATAGGGGAAAAGTGAGTAGAAAAAGATTCTTACCTTACTCGCCATAAGGAGCCGAAAGTACACCGATGCGACTAAAGTGGGAATCGGATTCGCTAGAAAGGAACTAAACTAAGATCTTGGCTAATATGCTAAGATTTAACCGCCTTTAGTAGCTATCATGCGCGTATAAGTGGCTAGATGCAAAGTAAAATGCTTCTTTAGTAGCTATCATGCAAAGATAAGTGGCTAGATGCAAAGTAAAATGCTTCTTTAGTAGCTATCATGCGTATGCAGATAAGTGGCTAGATGCTAAGGAATATTGATAATGGCTACATTCTCTACGCATTCTTTAATAATGACTATTCTATTCCATTATCTTTTCTTTTTAAATCGATTCCTCCGATTGAAACGGGCTCCACGTGGTCGTGATCGTAGCGGCGCCCTCGACTAAGATTCTTTTGTCCCATATTTAACAAATCCGAAGTTCAAACTAAGCTTAATTCCTAAGGAGTTACTCCGAGTGTCTCTGCCTAATTAAAGTATCATTAACTATCTTCCTCAATGATTTCAACTAACTCCATTATAATTATTATTACTTATCTCTTGGCTTTTGGGGAAAGCCACACCCATCACAGATTTGATAAGTCTTTACTCGCAACTGCCGCATGTGACTAGCCAATGATGTTTTAGCCTTCATTGATAGCTTTAGGTGATATTTTTGGCAAATATCCACCATCAACGGATTTGATATGTCTTTACCAATTGCCGCTTGCATTGGACTAGTCGTTGGAATGTCAACCCCAACAGGTTTTGATAGCGTGGAGATATATAATAGTTGGGACCTAGATGGTGCTTTGCAAAATTAAATGCATCCGAAATATTTTCAAAACCCTTTATAAAGAGGATTTTTGAAATTCTTTTATACCTGCCTATAACATCGCATCAAGTAGAAAAACACCAGCTTTTAAAACCAAATACTCATCGTGCATAAAATTTAAAATTGTCTGAATTATAGATATTAAAATGCTCACCTAACGATTGATGCAAGTATGAAAATATTTTGGATCTGTATTAATTTTGTTTTTGCTATCCGTAGATTATCTAAAAGACAATCGGCCGCTCTCATGAGACCTATGATAAGGAGCTAATGTTTTAAAATGAGAGATTAGACGGAGGAAAACTTTGTAAAGGAATATTACCAAATTGAATAAAGTCTGGCTGAAAGGAAAAAGAAGGTGGCAGCTGTCTGCCTTTATTTTTGACGCACTGACCGATCATCCGATCACCGTGCATTGTCCGTCAGATAAAATGTGTTTAGTATTAGAAACAATTATTTGTCTACTTAAGGCATCTGCTAGCTGATTATCGATTCCTTTAATATGCTCAAACTTAATATTATAACCATTACCATTAATTCTATCCAATAAATTTAACCATCTACGCTTACTACTTCTTTTTTCATGCATCTTATTGTAAAAGCTTATTATAGCTTCACAATCTGTTCGCACAAGGAATTCCTTTTTTCCTAAAATATGCATACGAAAGGTATCTAAAGCATAAATTATTGCTAGGACTTCTGCATCGATACTACTAATATTTCCTCTTTCTTTATACTGGCCACTCATACCCACAAATTTTTCTTCATTTTGATTTGTGTATTTATGCGTTTGGCTTTTTAGTAATCGCTCCTCACCAGGCTTGATCCATCGGGCTTCATTATAATATAATCGCTATCGAAAGTGGTAAATCAGAATCCGGAGTTTGACTACTAAATCCTTTATTTGTTGCACAAGTTTTTATCTTCGTGGTTGAATGTTTTCTCGCCTTTGGAGGATGTTTTAGCATACAAAGGGCCTCAAGCGAGCTTGCTTAAGTCTTTAATAAAACTTCGCGTATAGTTTAATAATCCTAAGAATGACCGTAATTTTTTTGTTTCATTCCTAATTCATCTAATCGAGAAATCCAATATTTTCTTAGCGTATATGTTCCTCAGAACTTAATTCTTCCATCGCCAATTTCCATACCAAGGAATTTAACATTCTTTTTGAAGAGTTCCATTTTCTTTTTACTTATGATAATTCCGTGTTTAATAAATTCTGCAAAGACAATTTGTAGATGACTAATATGATCATCCGTGTTTTGACTAAATACTAGGATGTCATCTATATAAGCAAGAACAAACTTGTTATATTTGGTAAAAATTTCATCCATTTTTCGCTGAAAAATAGATGGTGCATTCTTTAAACCAAAAGGCATGACTAACCATTCGAAATGTCCTTCAGGGCAAGAAAAGGCTGTCCATTCAATACTATCAGGGTGCATTTTAACTTGCCAGAAGCCTGATTTGCAATCAAATTTACTAAATACTTTAGCATTCTGAATACTATTAATTAACTGATTTTTATCGGGAATATCATAACTGTCTTCCTTTGTATTATCATTTAATCTTTTATAATTTATAACCATTCGAGATTTTCCGCGAACTACTTCGCTGTGATTTCGCACGATAAAGGCTGTTGATCTATGTGGAGAAATAGATTTGCGAATCAGCTGTAGTTTAAGTAGATCCTCGATATGAACCTTAAAATCTTCTTTATCCAAGTTTGAAAATTCTATTTTTCCGGTTTTAATTATATAGTTTGGATTAAGGATTTCTAATTTGCAGTGAATCTTATTGTTTTCCCAATATTTAAGAGGATTTTCTCCAATTATTTCTAAGTAATCCAATCTTTTTAAAAGTTCATCAATGTCTTTCCTATTTCGAATGGACGTTATTTCCCGATATATCTTAGTGTTGTCTAAGAAGTTAACTTCAATATCCGGGGTCTCATTATAATTAAGTTCTACTTCCCATTCTTCGTTATCGCCTAATTCTATTAAATCTGTTTTACAGGTACCTTTTACAGGGCATAAGCAAGTCTCGCTTCATCCGCTTTTAAGGCGCTTGACTCGTCAGCGTATAGCAGGCTTTCTTTGGGGTAATAGGAAGAAAAAGAGGACGATCAATGAGTATAACATAGTCTTTTGTAAAGGTCATTTGTCCATTATCCCATGTAATAAAGTTTAAGCCTAAGACAAAATCACCAGATTATTCATCTTTTTTCTTGTCCATACCCGGGTGGGTAAAAGAAAAGGGGTTTGAAAAGGAGTTACAATTTGTATAAAAGCTGATTTTCATGTTTTCTATATAAGTCAAATAAGTATTGTAACTTCCATCCATTTGTTGTCCATAAGTAATCTTTTTGGCCTCTCATAAGTATTGGGAGGGAATGTGTTTTTCATTTATAATGCAAAATGTACTACCAAAGATCAATTAAGGCTTCTAGGTAGATTTCCAATCCTTCCGTGATTAGTTTTACTTTAATGTAGATATAAGTCATTTTGGGATCATTACACACACCATCATTATCAACGAAAGTGAATATTCATTACACAATTGGTTGGCGGAGATAATTGAGTGCGCATTTAGGAGGAAGGGGTATTTCTGATAAATTTTGTTTAACTATTTTTAATTCTTCTTCCATCGATATCAATTCGACTTTCTAAGATGCGAAGTTTACTTTTATCTATTCTATGTTCAATATTAGTGGAAGCTAGAGATACCTCAAATCTAGTCACGAATACATGGAATGCATCCCTCGATATAGCATAAAAGCACATTTTGCTTGATTCAATTTACTAGGGAAAAATTTGCAAATAAAACAAGGTATATTATCAAGACCGACTTGGTTTTCCAATCATGATCACAAACTTGTACATCCATTAATTCATTATCCGCATCATAATCTAAAAATAATCAATTTAGGTGCCATGGGTTATGAAGATAATCATAACTAGATGATTGAAATAAGTTGGGTTCGAGGACTAGTGTGTTATGATCCATATAATAATAAAGTTCTAATTCGGAGATGGCAGGAATATTGTCTATATGTGCGATAAGAATTTGTGGGACATTTGGAATTTGCATGCATATGTTTTTTAAGTACTGCTTAAAGATATATTCAAAGTAATAAAAATCCATTTTAAGGTGCCATAAATCAGAGGTGTTGTGAAACAGCTGTAAGCAATCATGCTGTAATTGTTCAATGTTCAATTGGTTAAACAAATTCGGATTTTGGTGAGGTAGTTCAGGTATTTCAACTGTTTCCATAAAGGTGAGATCAAAATTGAACATGTTATCTTTGTCTGCCATTTCATCAATAAATGTATGTTTATCACTATCATCACTGTCAGATTCATAAACTTCTTGGCCGGACTGAATAGCAGAAACGATGCTATAGATAGATTCGGTGTCGGACATGAAAGCATCAATAGCAATTAAGTCTTCCTTAGTGTTTTCGATTAAAATAGCATTACGATCTCTACTATTTTTCTTTTTAGGACAAGTGTTGCTTATATGATCTTCACTGCCACATGCAAAGCAAGACAATTTATTTTGGTAATTGCGGTTGGGCCTAAACTTACTTGGACATGTTTATCCCGACCAAATAGGGTTTTCGTGTATTGGATTTACGCACAAAATAAGTTTTCTTGAATGGCTTTTTAGATTTCCTTTTAAAGGTTTCGCTTTCCTTTAAGCCATAAGCTTGGCTAGTGTAGATTTGACCGCAAAATGAATATTCACCTTTCTTGAGTCAGCCGTTGGATTTGTATATTTGTGCATTTGTCTTTGAGTATATCTAAGATAAATTGAACTCTTTGACCAATAGTCCACCTGGGGAATATTAGGTTGGAAAGCTTGTTCCATAGTAGTCCATTTATCGGAGATTTCCAATCCTAATGCACTGTAATTTTCTCATTAACTTACTACCTAATTCTTGGATCAAGGCATTGCCTGAGATACAAAGAAAAGTGAAAGTATTCTAAAAAGAAATGGTTTAATTTCTTTCCAATTTGCCAAACTAAGTTGCTCTAAGTGTATAACCGCATTCTTTTGAAGTTCTATATTCCCAAAGTTGTTAGGATCTCTTCCTATGATTAGAGTATGGATTTTGTTGACAAAGTTATAAGGATTTGGTCCTAAACTCACCATATATTGGAATTGAGATGTTGTTCACGCTTATAATTTTCCCATAAAGCTTTTACGCTTTCTCCTAGGAACGCTTTCTAAATATCTAAACATTTCTTGATTGTCCTGGTCTTTAAAATTTCAGATATAATCAGAGAGACAACCTCATCTTCTTCCATACGCCAATAACATTTGACCATATTTGGGGATCATGCTTGTGATATTCAAAATATGACCTCTCGCTTTCACCTCAAATTTTATAGGTTGTTCTAAAGGCATTCGCTTGCCTCTAGGTCTAATATTGTCCTGAACTTGGATTCACTCAAACAGGGCGTCCGGGGCACTTGACTATAGTTATACACTGTAGGAAAAGGGGGAGCTTGTCCTGGGAGAGCTTGCCCTTGGTGAATTGTACTACCTTCTCCTTCCATAAATTCTTTTAAGCTAGCATTGTCCGTGTGGGATATGTTATCATCGAGAATATCCAAAGATAATGCTTTTCTAATGTTGCCTGAATTATCGTAGTATAGCGATTCTAATTCATTTAATTGTCCATTTGAAATTAGCTGTTCTTCGAGCTCTAATAATTCATTTGGTGATAAGAGCATCTCTAGTTCTCTTGGGTAAAGGATCGGATCTTCTGATAGTTCATAAGACTCAATGTTAACCATGCTACAATCGGCCGCAAGATCCTCAGATAGCCTTTGAAGCTCTGACTCTTGCTCTTGGTCATGGTTCTTTTCTTATATTGGATCAAACGTAACGATGTTTCACACCTTTACTATTGGTATACATAAAGGAGTCTTCGTGAACTAGGATTTCATCTCTTTTAGAAAAGAGGTCTAAATTCCATTCTTCTCCGGCTAAGGTTTCGGAGGAGAATTTTGCAGGTTTAAGTAATTTAATACCTTTATTTCCTATTAAATTAACTACGTCGTCGATGCGTAATTTAAAGTGGGTACTACTAGTATAGTTACCTTTCCTAGGAAACCTATGCAGACAAGTAGATTTTTTTTTCCTTTGAAACGCTCATAACCTTTAGTTTGCATACCAACTTTAATATTATTTGCAAATTCAATAATATTCATTATATAATCTGGGCTACAATAAAAAATTCCACCATTATTATTCATATCGACTTCAGTAACACCTAGCATGGCTTGTTCGGTGCCAGTCCATCGGGCATCATAAGCGCAACACAATACTTTAGTGCCTAAACCTTTTCGTCCTAGACCTTTAATACCGATAACTAAAAGTCCAAGATGAATTAGATTAAATTTTTTAACGAGTTCAATAAGGGAGCTATCTTCGACTAGATTTAGGCTTACCATATCCGTGCTAGTACAACTTATTTGTACTTCATGATAATGCCTAAATAAACCATTATGTACTTCGAAGAATTTTGTTTTATAGAGTACTTTAGGATTTAGCAGATGGAGCTGATGTGTACTAAAGAGTTCGATATCGCGGTCTATATCTATTAATTCATCTAGTTGAACTTCATCTTCATTATTTTTGTGGAGAATATTACCAAGAAAGTTTTGAGAACGATTTCCACTAAAACTAGCACGAGGCTTGTCTATTTTTTGGATGGCTCGGGAGGAACTTGGTAAAAGAGCCATTGTTTTCTTTTTAGCTTCCTTTTTGCCTTCGAAGTTTTAACCCACCAAATTGGTTTATAAGATCGTCCCGTGATCAGTGGAGGCTTAATATTTTTATATTCTCACTAATATTTTTTATTTCTGGGGCATTTAGGGAAATCTCTTCAAAATTAACCTTTTTAAGTATATTATCTAATTTTGTTTGTAAAAGTCTCTGAGTTTCTTTGATAAAATCTAAATTACTAGAAATTTCCTCTAATTGTTTAGAAATAGTATTAATCTTATCTAATCTTTCCAAAATGGAACTGAAGAGTTGGGATGGAGGAGACGCAATTTTGCTTAGCTGTAATTAAAATCCGAAAGGAACTATTACCCAAGAGAACTAGAGATGCTCTTATCACCAAAATGAATTATTAGAGCTCAAGAACATTTAATTTCAAATGGACAATTAAATGAATTAGAATCGCTATACTACGATAATTCAGTAACATTAGAAAAGCATTATCTTTGGATATTCTCGATGATAACATATCCCACACCTGACAATGCTAGCTTAAAAGAATTTATGGAAGGAGAAGGTAGTACAATTCACCAAGGGCAAGCTCTCCCCGGGGACAAGCTCCCCTTTTCCTACAGCTGTATAACTATAGTCAAGTGCCCCGAACGCCCTACACTGGTCGAATCCAAGTTCCGGACAATATTAGACCCAGAGGCAAACGAATGCCTTTAGAACAACCTATAAAATTTCAAAGTGAAAACAGAGGTCATATTTTGAATATCACAGCGCATGATCCACAAATATGGTCAAATGTTATTGACGTATGGAAGGGTCAGGTTGTCTCTGATTATATACGAAATTTTAAAGACCCAGACACCGAAGAAATGTTTAGATATTTAGAAACGTTCTTAGGAGAAAGTGTAAAAGCTTTATGGGAAAATTATAAACGTGAACAACATCTCGAATTCCAATATATGGTGAGTTTAGGACCAAATCCTTATAACTTTGTCAACAAAATCCATACTCTAATCACCGGAAGAGATCCGAACACTGGGAATATAGAACTTCAAAAGAATGCAGTCATACACTTAGAGCAGCTCAGCTTGGCAAATTGGAAAGAAATTAAACCATTTCTTTTAGAATACTTTCACTTTTGCTGTATCTCCGGCAATGCATTCAGTCAAGAATTAGGTAGTAAGTTAATGCGAAAATTACCTGGTGCATTAGGATTAGAAATCTCCATAAAATGGACTACTATGGAACAAGCTTTCCAACCTAATATTCCCCAAAGTGGACTATTGGTCAAAGAGTTCAATTTATCTTAGATATACTCAAAGACAAATGCACAAATATACAAATCCAACGGCGTTTCAAGAAAGGTGAATATTCATTTTGGTACCAAATCTACACTAGCCAAGCTTTATGGCTTAAAGGAAACGTAAACCTTTAAAAAGGAAATCTAAAAGCCATTCAAGAAAACTTATTTTGTGCGTAAATCCAATACACTAAAACCCTATTTGGTCCGTGATAAACATGTCCGCAAGTTTAGGCCCAACCGCAATTACCAAAATAAATTGTCTTGCTTTGCATGTGGCAGTGAAGATCATCTAAGCAACACTTGTCCTAAAAAGAAAAATAGTCGAGATCGTAATGCTATTTTAATCAAACCACTCGGGAAGACTTAATTGCTATTGATGCTTTCATGTCCGACAATCAATCTATCTATAGCATCGCTTCGCTTATTCAACCGCCAAGAAGTTTATGAATCACAGTTGATGATAGTGATAAACATACATTTATTGATGAAATGGCGAGACAAAGATAACATGTTCAATTTTGATCTCACCTTTTATGGAAACAAATTTGAAATAATTCTAACTACTCCTCACCAAAATCCAAATTTATTTAAACAATTGAACATTGAACAATTGCAGCATGATTGTTTGCAGCTGTTTCACAACACCTCTGATTTATGGCACATTAGAATGGATTTTTATTACTTCGAATATATCTTTAGGCAGTATTTGAAAAACATATGCATGCAAATTCCAAATGTCCCACAAATTCTTATCGCACATATAGACAATATTCCTGCCATCTCCGAATTAGAACTTTATTATTATATGGATCATAACACACTAGTCCTCGAACCCAACTTATTTCAATCATCTAGTTATGATTATCTTCATAACCCATGGCACCTAAATTCTGATTATTTTTTAGATTATGATGCGGATAATGAATTAATGGATGTACAAGTTTGTGATCATGATTGGAAAACCAAGTCCGGTCTTGATAATATACCTTGTTTTATTTGCAAATTTTTCCCTAGTAAATTGAATCACAAGAAAATGTGCTTTATGCTATATCGAGGATGCATTCCATGTATTCGCACTAGATTTGAGGTATCTCTAGCTTCCACTAATATTGAACATAGAATAGATAAAAGTCGGCTTCGTATCTTAGAAAGTCGAATTGATATCGTGGAAGAAGAATTAAAAATAGTTAAACAAAATTTATCCCGAAATACCCCTTCCTCCTCATCTGCACCAATTATCTCTGCCAACCAATTGTGTAATGAATATTCACTCGTTGATAATGATGGTGTGTGTAATGATCCCAAAATGACTTATATCTCTGTTAAAGTAAAACTAATCCTGGAAGGATTGGAAATCTACCTAGAAGCCTTAATTGATACTGGTAGTACACGCTGCATTATAAATGAAAATCACATTCCCTCCCAATACTTAACAGAGGCCAAAAGATTACTTATGGACAACAAATGGATGGAAGTTACAATACTTATTTGACTTATATAGAAAAACATGAAAATCACTTTTATACAAATCAGTAACTCCTTTTCAAACCCCTTTTCTTTACCAACCTGTGTATGGACAAGAAAAAAGATGAATAATACGTAGATTTTGTCTTAGGCTTAAACTTTATTCTCATGGATAATGGACAAATGACCTTTACAAAAGACTATGTTATACTCAAATTCGATCGCCTCTTTTCTTCCTATTACCCCAAAGAAAGCCTCGCCTTTACGCATACCAAACGCCTTTAAAACAGTATGAAACAGAGACTTGCTTATGCCCCCTCAGAAAAAGGTACACCAGAAATGATTTAATAGAATTAGGCGATAACTTAAGAATGGGAAGTAGAACTTAATTATAATGAGACCCCGTGATATTGAAGTTAACTTCTAGACAACACTAAGATATATCGGAAATAACGCCCATTCAAATAGGAAAGACATTGATGAACTTTTAAAAAGATTGGATTACTTAGAAATAATTGGAGAAAATCCTCTTAAATATTGGGAAAACAATAAGATTCAATCTGCAAATTAGAAATCCTTAATCCAAACTATATAATTAAAACCGGAAAAATAGAATTTTCAAACTTGGATAAAGAAGATTTTAAGGTTCATATCGAGGATCTACTTAAACTACAAATTTGATTCAAGCAAATCTATTTCTCCACATAGATCAACAAATGTATTTTATCGTATAAATCACAAATAAGTAGTTCGCTGAAAATCTCGAATGGTTATAAATTATAAAAGACTTAATGATAATACAAAGGAAGACAGTTATGATATTCCCGATAAAAACCAGTTGATTAATAGTATTCAGAATGCTAAAGTATTCAGTAAATTTGATTGCAAATCGCTTCCGCAAGTTAAAATGCACCTCGATAGTATTGAATGGACACCTTTTCTTGCCCTTAAGGACATTTCAATGGTTAGTCATGCCTTTTGGTTTAAAGAATGCACCATCTATTTTTCAAATGAAAAATGGATGAAATTTTACCAAATATAACAAGTTTGTTCTTGCTTATATAGATGACATCCTAGTATTTAGTCAAAACACGGATGATCATATTAGTCATCTACAAATTGTCTTTGCGTAATTTATTAAACACGGAATTATCATAAGTAAAAAGAAAATGGAACTCTTCAAAAGAATGTTAAATTCCTTGGTATGGAAATTGGCGATGGAAGAATTAAGTTACTGAGGAACATATCGCTAAGAAAATATTGGATTTCTCATTAGATGAATTAGGCTAAACAAAAAATTACAGCCATTCTTAGGATTATTAAACTATGCACTAAGTTTTATTAAAGACTTAAGCAAGCTCGCAGCCCTTTGTATGCTAAAACATCCTCCAAAGGCCGAAAACATTCAACCACCTAAGATAAAAAACTTGTGCAACAAATAAAGGATTTAGTAGTCAAACTCCTGATTTACAAGCACACTGATAGCGATTATATTATAATGGCAAATCGATGGATCAAGCCTCTACTGGGAGCAAGATTAAAAGCCAAGCCAGCATATATACACAAATCAAAATGAAGAAAAAATTTGTGGGTATGCGAGTGGACAATATAAAGAAAGAGGAAATATTAGTAGTATCGATGCAGAAGTCCTAGCAATAATTTATGCTTTAGATACCTTTCGTATGCATATTTTAGGAAAAAAGGAATTCCTTGTGCGAACAGATTGTGAAGCTATAATAAGCTTTTACAATAAGATGCATGAAAAAAGAAGTAGTAAGCGTAGATGGTTAAATTTATTGGATAGAATTAATGGTAATGGTTATAATATTAAGTTTGAGCATATTAAAGGAATCGATAATCAGCTAGCAGATGCCTTAAGTAGACAAATAATTGTTTCTAATACTAAACCTGTTTATGCAGACAATGCAAAGATCGGATGATCGATCAGTGCGCTAAAAAATAAAGGCGCATACCGCCACCTTCTTTTTCCTTTTCTCAAATTTACTTTATTCAATTTGGTAATATTCCTTTACAAAGTTTTCCTCCGTCTAATCTCTCATTTAAAACATTAGCTCATATCTCTCATCTCGTGAGCAATGTCTTTTAGATAATCTCCGGATAGCAAAAACAAAATTAATACATATCCAAAATATTTTCATTCTTGCATCAATGCGTTAATTTGAGCATTTTAATATCTATAATTCCATGTAATTTTAAATTTTTATGCAAAGAGTCATTTGGTTTTAAAACTGGTGTTTTTTCTACTTGGTCTGATGTTATAGACAGTATAAAGAATTTCAAAAATCCTCTTTATAAAGGTTTTGAAAATATTTCAGATGCATTTAATTTTGCAAAGCACCATCTAGGTCACAACTATTATATATCTCCTGCTATCAAAACCACTGTTGGGGTTGACATTCCAACAGCTAGTCCAATGCAAACGGCAATTGGTAAAGACATATCAAATCCGTTGATGGCTGGATATTTGCCAAAAATATCACCTAAAGCTATCAATGAAGCTAAAACATCATTGGCTAGTCCTGTGCAACAGGTTGCAGGTAAAGACTTATCAAATCCTGTGATGGGTGTGGCTTTCCCAAAAAGCCAAGAGATAAGCAATAATAATTATAATCAGTTAGTTGAAATCATTCAGAAGATAGTTAATGATACTTTAATTAGACGAGATACTCAGAGTAACTCCTTAGGAATTAAGCTTAGTTTAAACTCAGATTTGTTAAATATGGGACAAAAGAATCTTAGTCAGGAAGCCACTAGCCCTGATCACGACCCTGTGGAGCCCATTCAATCAGAGGAGGAATCTGATTTAAAAAGAAAAGATAATGGAATAGAATAGTCATTATTAAAGAATGCGTAGAGAGAATCGTAGCCATTATCAATATTACTTTGCATCTAGCCACTTATACCGCATGATAGCTACTAAAGAAGCATTTTACTTTGCATCTAGCCACTTATACCGCATGATAGCTACTAAAGAAGCATTTTACTTTGCATCTAGCCACTTATACCGCATGATAGCTACTAAAGAAGCGGCCATCTTCGCGATATTAGCCAAGATCTTACGTTTAGTTCCTTTCTAGCCAGAATCCGATTCCCCTTTAGTCGCATCAGTGTACTCAGCTCCTTATGACGAGAATCTTTTTCTACTCACTTTTTTCCCCTATAAACTTGCAGGTTCCGCTCCACAAACATTCCCAAGCCTCTTCATGAAACATACACCTTTTCTCAAACGAACCCAGACCTTCTGCAAATACCTCTCCATGGAATTCCCACAAAACACCACCACTGACGAAGACCTCCTGAACCTAGACCGAAGCCTCAGCCGTCTCACCCAGTCACAACAAAATGTCCTGGCCTTCCTACGCCCAACTCCTCTCCCCGTTCAAAAACTACTCGTCAATGAACTTCTCGACCTGAATGCCGAAATAAAAATCCTCTCTGATGTTGTCAGAACCCAGCACTCTGCCGTTGACTCCTTACTTAAGGCCTCTGGCAGGCCAGCTCATATTCAGCTCGCTGAGCTAAAAGAAAAATTAGCAAAACTACAGATGGAAAAGGATGAGCTTGCCGCCAAATTTCATCTTGCCAGCCAGCCTCCTGCCTCCTCTGGTCACTTCTCACGACTCCTGCCGGACGTCCTTCGTTTCATCTTCCATGATCCTGCTCTTCAGCACAGCCCTCAGTGTTCCAAAGATGGTGAGTGCCAGTGCCAACTGGTTCTTGTTGAAGCCTCGCTTGACACGATCCAGTATCAAACCAGCCCCGGTGACACCTTCCTCTTGAACTACCTCCCAGGATCAGGAGGCGTTATCCGCGATCGCTGACATTACAACACCTACGTCCCCGTCACGGCTTTCTGTTCCACCGCCTCGCACCGACTCCATATACTCCCACAACCGCCTCCCACTACCTCTCCACCTCTGTCAACCACGAAGAACTTCGATGATGAGCCGCGTGTCTCTGCGGCCGCCACTTTACCCCTTTAACCCCATGTTGAGCTTGATGATGGCAAGCCATGGGCCCCTTAAGGTTACCTTTCTTGCATTACTATCATGCTAGTAGGATACTACCCAAAGGTCAGTCCATGTGCAGTTAGCATGAGTAATCATGAGATTCTCTCATGAGTAGTAGATTGTACTCGTGTGCTACTATCATCATAATATTCTTTCTTGATCTACAAGAATAGAATATATTCCTCCTTGAGGAATATGATGAGTACCTAGAATAATCATCATGCTTTCTTGGGATACAAGAAACGTTTTCATGATGACGATGCCAAACTTGGCGTGCACTCCAAGTATACTTGAGGTGCAAGTCTCTCTTGTCTATATGAGGAAGCTCATTCCGAGTTTCTAGGGCATCGAGTTTGAAAGCTTGGAGACGAAAAATCTCCTGGCACGCTTTGTGAGTTTTCTTTTGAATATGTGTGTACTATGAGATTCCAAGTCTTGTAACCATTGAAGTGATGCAATAAAGCTCGGGTTATTCTCAGCGTTAGGTGTAAGCTTTCTTCTTTCGCCCCCTCGAAAGGGAAACCTCTTTTATCTTAACGGTATGGCACACAAATTATTCTTTCTATTTTTTACGGTATATTTTTGTGTTTGTAAACATCGCACTTATCATTTACTTTATACTCACACGAAAGGGATGTCGTTGTTAAGAGTAGGAATAAAGTCCAGGCCTGAGGTTGTAAATTCCCAGTCAAAAACCCGTCATGCCGTGTGAAGGCGCTTAGGGTTTATTTTGGGTGTTCGAGAGGTAATGACTTTGTTCTTGGTTCTTAGTTGCTAGTTCCAAAAAGGGGGCCATTACACCTGCAAGATAACTGAGTGAGTACCGAGTAGAGCACACACCCTCTTGAATACAAACGTTTTGTACCCCCCCTATTGTTCCATAGTAGTCCATTTATCGGAGATTTCCAATCCTAATGCACCAGGTAATTTTCTCATTAACTTACTACCTAATTCTTGACTGAAGGCATTGCCGGAGATACAGCAAAAGTGAAAGTATTCTAAAAGAAATGGTTTAATTTCTTTCCAATTTGCCAAACTAAGTTGCTCTAAGTGTATAACTGCGTTCTTTTGAAGTTCTATATTCCCAGTGTTAGGATCTCTTCCGGTGATTAGAGTATGGATTTTGTTGACAAAGTTATAAGGATTTGGTCCTAAACTCACCATATATTGGAATTCGAGATGTTGTTCACGTTTATAATTTTCCCATAAAGCTTTTACGCTTTCTCCTAGGAACGTTTCTAAATATCTAAACATTTCTTCGGTGTCTGGGTCTTTAAAATTTCGTATATAATCAGAGACAACCTGACCCTTCCATACGTCAATAACATTTGACCATATTTGTGGATCATGCGCTGTGATATTCAAAATATGACCTCTGTTTTCACTTTGAAATTTTATAGGTTGTTCTAAAGGCATTCGTTTGCCTCTGGGTCTAATATTGTCCGGAACTTGGATTCGACCAGTGTAAGGCGTTCGGGGCACTTGACTATAGTTATAAACTGTAGGAAAAGGGGGAGCTTGTCCTGGGAGAGCTTGCCCTTGGTGAATTGTACTACCTTCTCCTTCCATAAATTCTTTTAAGCTGGCATTGTCCGTGGGGGATATGTTATCATCGAGAATATCCAAAGATAATGCTTTTCTAATGTTGCCTGTATTATCGTAGTATAGCGATTCTAATTCGTTTAATTGTCCATTTGAAATTAGCTGTTCTTCGAGCTCTAATAATTCATTTGGTGATAAGAGCATCTCTAGTTCTCTTGGGTAAAGGATCGGATCTTCTGACAGTTCATAAGACTCAATGTTGACCATGCTACAATCGGCCGCAAGATCCTCAGATAGCCTTTGAAGCTCTGACTCTTGCTCTTGGTCATGGTTCTTTTTCTTATATTGACCTAAGCGTAGCGATGTTTCACCTTTACTATTGGTATACATAAAGGAGTCTTGAGGGAACTAAGATTTCATCTCTTTTAGAAAAGAGGTCTAAATTCCATTCTTCTCCGGCTAAGGTTTCTGGAGAGGAGAATTTTTAAGTTTAAGTAATTTAATACCTTTATTTCCTATTAAATTAACTCATTAAATTACGATCGTAATTTAAAGTGGGTACTACTAGTATTAGTTACCTTTCCTAGGAAACCTATGCAGACAAGTAGATTTTTTCCTTTGAAAGCGCTCATAACCTTTTAGTTTGCATACCAACTTTAATATTATTTGCAAATTCAATAATATTCATTATATAATCACAGGCTACAATAAAAAATTCCGCCATTATTATTCATATCGACTTCAGTAACACCTAACATTGCTTGTTCGGTGCCAGTCCATCGGGCATCATAAGCACAACACAATACTTTAGTGCCTAAACCTTTCCGTCCTAGGCCTTTAATACCGATAACTAAAAGTCCAAGATGAATTAGATTAAATTTTTTAACGAGTTCAATAAGGGAACTATCTTCGACTAGATTTAGGCTTACCATATCCGTGCTAGTACAACTTATTTGTACTTCACGATAATGCCTAAATAAACCATTATGTACTTCGAAGAATTTTGTCTTATAGAGTACTTTAGGATTTAGCAGATGGAGCTGATGTGTACTAAAGAGTTCGATATATGCTCATGATCTATATCTATTAATTCATCTAGTTGAACTTCATCTTCATTATTCTTATGGAGAATATTACCAAGAAAGTTTTGAGAACGATTTCCACTAAAACTAGCACGAGGCTTGTCTATTTTTTGGATGGCTCGGGAGGAACTTGGTAAAAGAGCCATGGTTTTCTTT
Source organism: Dioscorea zingiberensis (assembly GCA_026586065.1). Classification (NCBI taxonomy): domain Eukaryota; kingdom Viridiplantae; phylum Streptophyta; class Magnoliopsida; order Dioscoreales; family Dioscoreaceae; genus Dioscorea; species Dioscorea zingiberensis. Next base: position 17,993,864 of record CM048824.1, on the reverse strand, counting down.
TAGCTTCCTTTTTGCCTTCGAGTTTTAACCCACCAAATTGGTTTATAAGATCGTCCAGATCAGGTGGAGGCTTAATATTTTTTATATTCTCACTAATATTTTTTATTTCAGACGTAGGGAAATCTTCAAAATTAACCTTTTTAAGTATATTATCTAATTTTGTTTGTAAAAGTCTCTGAGTTTCTTTGATAAAATCTAAATTACTAGAAATTTCCTCTAATTGTTTAGAAATAGTATTAATCTTATCTAATCTTTCCAAAATGGAACTGAAGAGTTGGGATGGAGGAGACGCAATTTTGCTTAGCTGTAATTAAAATCCGAAAGGAACTATTACCCAAGAGAACTAGAGATGCTCTTATCACCAAATGAATTATTAGAGCTCGAAGAACAGCTAATTTCAAATGGACAATTAAATGAATTAGAATCGCTATACTACGATAATTCAGGCAACATTAGAAAAGCATTATCTTTGGATATTCTCGATGATAACATATCCCACACGGACAATGCTAGCTTAAAAGAATTTATGGAAGGAGAAGGTAGTACAATTCACCAAGGGCAAGCTCTCCCGTGACAAGCTCCCCTTTTCCTACAAAGTATAACTATAGTCAAGTGCCGACGCCTACAATCGGGTGAATCCAAGTTCCTGGACAATATTAGACCTAGAGGCAAACGAATGCCTTTAGAACAACCTATAAAATTTCAGAGTGAAAACGAGAGGTCATATTTTTGAATATCACAAATAAGATGATCCCCAAATATGGTCAAATGTTATTGGCGTATGGAAGAGTCGTTGTCTCCGATTATATACGTAAATTTTAAAGACCCGCATAATCAAGAAATGTTTAGATATTTAGAAACGTTCCTAGGAGAAAGCGTAAAAGCTTTATGGGAAAATTATAAACGTGAACAACATCTCGAATTCCAATATATGGTGAGTTTAGGACCAAATCCTTATAACTTTGTCAACAAAATCCATACTCTAATCACCTAAGAGATCCTAACACTGGGAATATAGAACTTCAAAAGAACGCAGTTATACACTTAGAGCAACTTAGTTTGGCAAATTGGAAAGAAATTAAACCATTTCTTTTAGAATACTTTCACTTTTGCTGTATCTCCGGCAATGCCTTCAGTCAAGAATTAGGTAGTAAGTTAATGAGAAAATTACCTGGTGCATTAGGATTGGAAATCTCCGATAAATGGACTACTATGGAACAAGCTTTCCAACCTAATATTCCCCAGTGGACTATTGGTCAAAGAGTTCAATTTATCTTAGATATACTCAAAGACAAATGCACAAATATACAAATCCAACGGCAGCTCAAGAAAGGTGAATATTCATTTTGCAGTCAAATCTACACTAGCCAAGCTTATGGCTTAAAGGAAACGAAACCTTTAAAAAGGAAATCTAAAAAGCCATTCAAGAAAACTTATTTTGTGCGTAAATCCAATACACGAAAACCCTATTTGGTCCAGGATAAACATGTCCGCAAGTTTAGGCCCAACCGCAATTACCAAAATAAATTGTCTTGCTTTGCATGTGGCAGTGAAGATCATCTAAGCAACACTTGTCCTAAAAAGAAAAATAGTCGAGATCGTAATGCTATTTTAATCGAAACCACTCAGGAAGACTTAATTGCTATTGATGCTTTCATGTCCGACACCGAATCTATCTATAGCATCGTTTCTGCTATTCAGTCCGGCCAAGAAGTTTATGAATCTGACAGTGATGATAGTGATAAACATACATTTATTGATGAAATGGCAGACAAAGATAACATGTTCAATTTTGATCTCACCTTTATGGAAACAGTTGAAATACCTGAACTACCTCACCAAAATCCGAATTTGTTTAACCAATTGAACATTGAACAATTACAGCATGATTGCTTACAGCTGTTTCACAACACCTCTGATTTATGGCACCTTAAAATGGATTTTTATTACTTTGAATATATCTTTAAGCGTACTTAAAAACATATGCATGCAAATTCCAAATGTCCCACAGATTCTTATCGCACATATAGACAATATTCCTGCCATCTCCGAATTAGAACTTTATTATTATATGGATCATAACACACTAGTCTTAGAACCCAGTTTATTTCAATCATCTTGTTATGATTATCTTCATAGCCCATGGCACCTAAATTCTGATTACTTTTTAGATTATGATGCGGATAATGAATTAATGGATGTACAAGTTTGTGATCATGATTGGAAAACCAAGTCAGGTCTTGATAATGTACCTTGTTTTATTTGCAAATTTTTCCCTAGTAAATTAAATCGTGCAAAATGTGCCTTATGCTATATAGAGGGATGTATTCCATGTATTCAGACTAGATTTGAGGTATCTTTAGCTTCCCCTAATATTGAACATCGAATTGATAAAAGTCGGCCGTGATCTTAGAAAGTCGAATTGATATCGATGGAAGAAGAATTAAAAATAGTTAAACGTAATTTATCCCAAATACCCCTTCCTCCTCATCTGCACCAATTATCTCTGCCAACCAATTGTGTAATGAATATTCACTCGTTGATAATGATGGTGTGTGTAATGATCCCAAAATGACTTATATCTCTGTTAAAGTAAAACTAATCCTGGAAGGATTGGAAATCTACCTAGAAGCCTTAATTGATACTGGTAGTACACGCTGCATTATAAATGAAAAACACATTCCCTCCCAATACTTAACAGAGGCCAAAAAGATTACTTATGGACAACAAATGGATGGAAGTTACAATACTTATTTGACTTATATAGAAAACATGAAAATCAGCTTTTATACAAATTGTAACTCCTTTTCAAACCCCTTTTCTTTACCACCGGTATGGACAAGAAAAAAGATGAATAATACAGCAGATTTTGTCTTAGGCTTAAACTTTATTCTGTCGGATAATGGACAAATGACCTTTAAAAAAAAATATGTTATACTCAGCCGATCGTCTCTTTTTCTTCCTATTACCCCAAAGAAAGCCTCACTACTTATATACCAAACGCCTTTTAAAATGTATGAAACAGAGACTTGCTTATGCCCTGTAAAAGGTACCTGTAAAACAGATTTAATAGAATTAAGCGATAATCTAAGAATGGGAAGTAGAACTTAATTATAATGAGACCCTGGATATTGAAGTTAACTTCTTAGACAACACTAAGATATATCGGAAATAACGTCCATTCAAATAGGAAAGACATTGATGAACTTTTAAAAAGATTGGATTACTTAGAAATAATTGGAGAAAATCCTCTTAAATATTGGGAAAACAATAAGATTCACTGCAAATTAGAAATCCTTAATCCAAACTATATAATTAAAACAGGAAAAATAGAATTTTCAAACTTGGATAAAGAAGATTTTAAGGTTCATATCGACGATTTACTTAAACTACAGCTGATTCGTAAATCTATTTCTCCACATAGATCAACGGCCTTTATTGTGCGAAATCACAGTGAAGTAGTTCGCGGAAAATCTCGAATGGTTATAAATTATAAAAGACTTAATGATAATACAAAGGAAGACAGTTATGATATTCCCGATAAACACCAGTTAATTAACAGTATTCAGAATGCTAAAGTATTCAGTAAATTTGATTGCAAATCCGGCTTCTGGCAAGTTAAAATGCACCCTGATAGTATTGAATGGACAGCCTTTTCTTGCCCAGAAGGACATTTTGAATGGTTAGTTATGCCTTTTGGTTTAAAGAATGCACCATCTATTTTTCAACGAAAAATGGATGAAATTTTTACCAAATATAACAAGTTTGTTCTTGCTTATATAGATGACATCCTAGTATTTAGTCAAAACACAGACGATCATATTAGTCATTTACAAATTGTCTTTGCAGAATTTATTAAACACGAAATTATCATAAGTAAAAAGAAAATGGAACTCTTCAAAAAGAATGTTAAATTCCTTGGTATGGAAATTGGCGATGGAAGAATTAAGCTACAGGAACATATCGCTAAGAAAATATTTGATTTCTCAATAGATGAGTTAGGCGTAAAACAAAAATTACAGCCATTCTTAGGATTATTAAACTATGCACTAAGTTTTATTAAAGACTTAAGCAAGCTCATGAGGCCCTTTGTATGCTAAAACATCCTCCAAAGGCGAGAAAACATTCAACCAATTTAAGATAAAAAACTTGTGCAACAAATAAAGGATTTAGTAGTCAAACTCCCAGATTTACAGTTACCACTCGATAGCGATTATATTATAATCGAAACTGATGGATCAAGCCTCGGCTGGGGAGCAAGCATTACTAAAGCCAAGCCGCATAAATACACAAATCAAAATGAAGAAAAAATTTGTGGGTATGCGAGTGGACAATATAAAGAAAGAGGAAATATTAGTAGTATATCGATCACGTAAGTCCTAGCAATAATTTATGCTTTAGATACCTTTCAGATGCATATTTTAGGAAAAAGGAATTCCTTGTCTTGAGCAGATTGTGAAGCTATAATAAGCTTTTACAATAAGATGCATGAAAAAGAAGTAGTAAGCGTAGATGGTTAAATTTATTGGATAGAATTAATGGTAATGGTTATAATATTAAGTTTGAGCATATTAAAGGAATCGATAATCAGCTAGCAGATGCCTTAAGTAGACAAATAATTGTTTCTAATACTAAACTCGCTTTATGCATAATGCGGCTAGCTTGATGATCGGTCAGTACGTCAAAAAATAAAGGCGCATACCGCCACCTTCTTTTCCTTTCAAATTTTACTTTATTCAATTTGGTAATATTCCTTTACAAAGTTTTCCTCCGCCTAATCTCTCATTTAAAACATTAGCTCATATCTCAGCCTCTACGAGAACAGTTGTCTTTTAGATAATCTCCGATAGCAAAAACAAAATTAATACAGATCCAAAATATTTTCATACTTGCATCAATGCGTTAGTCGAAAGCATTTTAATATCTATAATTCCGCATGTAATTTTAAATTTTATGCAAGAGTCACTGGTTTTAAAATCGGTGTTTTTCTACTTGGTCTGATGTTATAGGCAGTATAAAGAATTTCAAAAATCCTCTTTATAAGGGTTTTGAAAATATTTCAGATGCATTTAATTTTGCAAAGCACCATCCAGGTCCCAACTATTATATATCTCCTCGCTATCAAAACCACCGCTAGGGGTTGACATTCCAACAAATGTTAGTCCAATGCAAACGGCAATTGGTAAAGACATATCAAATCCGTTGATGGCTGGATATTTGCCAAAAATATCACCTAAAGCTATCAATGAAGCTAAAACATCATTGGCTAGTCCTGTGCAACAGGTTGCAGGTAAAGACTTATCAAATCCTGTGATGGGTGTGGCTTTCCCAAAAAGCCAAGAGATAAGCAATAATAATTATAATCAGTTAGTTGAAATCATTCAGAAGATAGTTAATGATACTTTAATTAGACGAGACACTCAGAGTAACTCCTTAGGAATTAAGCTTAGTTTGAACTCAGATTTGTTAAATATGGGACAAAAGAATCTTAGTCAGGACGCCACTAGCCCTGATCACGACCCTGTGGAGCCCATTCAATCAGAGGAATCTGATTTAAAAAAGAAAAAGATAATGGAATAGAATAGTCATTATTAAAGAATCGTAGAGATTATCAATATTCCTTAGCATCTAGCCACTTATACCGCATGATAGCTACTAAAGAAGTTGCATCTAGCCACTTATACCGCATGATAGCTACTAAAGAAGCATTTTACTTTGCATCTAGCCACTTATACCGCATGATAGCTACTAAAGAAGCGCTCATCTTCGTGATATTAGCCAAGATCTTACGTTTAGTTCCTTTCTAGCGAATCCGATTCCCTTTAGTCGCATCGATTGTACTTTCGGCTCCTTATGGCGAGAATCTTTTTCTACTCACTTTTTTCCCCTATAAACTTGCGAGTTCCGCCTCCTCAAACATTCCCAAGCCTCTTCATGCAACATACACCTTTTCTCAAAGCGAACCTGCACCTTCTCGCAAATACCTCTCCATGGAATTCCCACAAGACACCACCACTGACGAAGACCTCCTGAACCTAGACCGAAGCCTCAGCCGTCTCACCCAGTCACAACAAAATGTCCTGGCCTTCCTACGCCCAACTCCTCTCCCCGTTCAAAAACTACTCGTCAATGAACTTCTCGACCTGAATGCCGAAATAAAAATCCTCTCTCGATGTTGTCGAACCCAAAGACTCTGGCCCGTTGACTCCTTACTTAAGGCCTCTGGCAAGTGTGCCACTCATATCCAAATTTGAAGCTAAAAGAAAAATTAGCAAAACTACAGATGGAAAAGGATGAGCTTGCCGCCAAATTTCATGCTGCCCAGCAGCGCCCCTCCGGTCTCCCTGGTCACTTCTCACGACTCCTGCCGGACGTCCTTCGTTTCATCTTCCATGATCCTGCTCTTCAGCACAGCCCTCAGTGTTCCAAAGATGGTGAGTGCCAGTGCCAACTGGTTCTTGTTGAAGCCTCGCTTGACACGATCCAGTATCAAACCAGCCCCGGTGACACCTTCCTCTTGAACTACCTCCGAGATCAGGAGCGTTATCTGCATCAGCAGCATTACAACACCTACGTCCCGTACGGCTTTCCTGTTCCACCGCCTGCACCGACTCCATATACTCCCACAGCTGCTCCCACTACCTCTCCACCTCTGTCAACTGACGAAGAACTCGATGATGAGCCGTGTCTCTGCGGCTGCCACGGACCCCTTAACCCCCATGTTGAGCTTGATGATGGCAAGCCATGGGCCCCTTAAGGTTACCTTTCTTGCATTACTATCATGCTAGTAGGATACTACCCAAAGGCTGCCGTCCATGTGCAGTTAGCATGAGTAATCATGAGATTCTCTCATGAGTAGTAGATTGTACTCGTGTGTGCTACTATCATCATAATATTCTTTCTTGATCTACAAGAATAGAATATATTCCTCCTTGAGGAATATGATGAGTACCTAGAATAATCATCATGCTTTCTTGGGATACAAGAAACGAATTTCATGATGACGATGCCAAACTTGGCGTGCACTCCAAGTATACTTGAGGTGCAAGTCTCTCTTGTCTATAAGAGGAAGCTCATTCCGAGTTTCTAAGGTATCGAGTTTGAAAGCTTGGAGACGAAAAATCCCCGGGCACGCTTTGTGAATTTTCCTTTCAATATGTGTGCTATGAGAGTCCAAGTCCTGTAACTATTCAGTAATGCAATAAAGCTTGGTTCATTCTCAACGTTCGTGTAAGCTTTCTTCTTTCGCCCCCTCGAAAGGGAAACCTCTTTTATCTTAACGGTATGGCCTGCCAAATTATTCTTTCTATTCTCTGGTATATTTTTGTGTTTGTAAACATTGCACTTATCATTAACTTTATACTCACACCTAAAGGGATGTCATTGTTAAGAGTAGGAATAAAGTCCGTGCCCCGAGGTTGTAAATTCAGTCAAAACCCGTCATGCCGCGTGTAGAGGCGCTTTTAGGGTTTATTTTGGGTGTTCGAGAGGTAATGACTTTGTTCTTGGTTCTTAGTTGCTAGTTCCAAAAAAAAAAGGGGGCCATTACACCTGCAAGATAACTGAGTGAGTACCGAGTAGAGCACACACCCTCTTGAATACAAACGTTTTGTACCCCCCCTATATTTATGGTATCATTTATGGTATCAGAGCCAAATTGCGTCTCCTCCATCCCAACTCTTCAGTTCCATTTTGGAAAGATTAGATAAGATTAATACTATTTCTAAACAATTAGAGGAAATTTCTAGTAATTTAGATTTTATCAAAGAAACTCAGAGACTTTTACAAACAAAATTAGATAATATACTTAAAAAGGTTAATTTTGAAGATTTCCCTACGTCTGAAATAAAAAATATTAGTGAGAATATAAAAAATATTAAGCCTCCACCTGATCTGGACGATCTTATAAACCAATTTGGTGGGTTAAAACTCGAAGGCAAAAAGGAAGCTAAAAGAAAACCATGGCTCTTTTACCAAGTTCCTCCCGAGCCATCCAAAAAATAGACAAGCCTCGTGCTAGTTTTAGTGGAAATCGTTCTCAAAACTTTCTTGGTAATATTCTCCATAAAAATAATGAAGATGAAGTTCAACTAGATGAATTAATAGATATAGACCGCGATATCGAACTCTTCAGCACACATCAGCTCCATCTGCTAAATCCTAAAGTACTCTATAAAACAAAATTCTTCGAAGTACATAATGGTTTATTTAGGCATTATCGTGAAGTACAAATAAGTTGTACTAGCACGGATATGGTAAGCCTAAATCTAGTCGAAGATAGTTCCCTTATTGAACTCGTTAAAAAATTTAATCTAATTCATCTTGGACTTTTAGTTATCGGTATTAAAGGCCTAGGACGGAAAGGTTTAGGCACTAAAGTATTGTGTTGTGCTTATGATGCCCGATGGACTGGCACCGAACAAGCAATGTTAGGTGTTACTGAAGTCGATATGAATAATAATGGCGGAATTTTTTATTGTAGCCCAGATTATATAATGAATATTATTGAATTTGCAAATAATATTAACGTTGGTATGCAAACTAAAGGTTATGAGCGTTTCAAAGGAAAAAATCTACTTGTCTGCATAGGTTTCCTAGGAAAGGTAACTAATACTAGTAGTACCCACTTTAAATTACGCATCGACGACGTAGTTAATTTAATAGGAAATAAAGGTATTAAATTACTTAAACCTGCAAAATTCTCCTCCGAAACCTTAGCAGGAGAAGAATGGAATTTAGACCTCTTTTCTAAAAGAGATGAAATCCTAGTTCCTGAAGACTCCTTTATGTATACCAATAGTAAAGGCGAAACATCGTTACGTTTCAGTCAATATAAGAAAAAGAACCATGACCAAGAGCAAGAGTCAGAGCTTCAAAGGCTATCTGAGGATCTTGCGGCCGATTGTAGCATGGTCAACATTGAGTCTTATGAATTGTCAGAAGATCCGATCCTTTACCCAAGAGAACTAGAGATGCTCTTATCACCAAATGAATTATTAGAGCTAGAAGAACAACTAATTTCAAATGGGCAATTAAATGAATTAGAATCGCTATACTACGATAATACAGGCAACATTAGAAAAGCATTATCTTTGGATATTCTCGATGATAACATATCCCACACGGACAATGCTAGCTTAAAAGAATTTATGGAAGGAGAAGGTAGTACAATTCACCAAGGGCAAGCTCTCCCAGGACAAGCTCCCCCTTTTCCTACAGTGTATAACTATAGTCAAGTGCCCCGGACGCCCTACACTGGTCGAATCCAAGTTCCGGACAATATTAGACCTAGAGGCAAACGAATGCCTTTAGAACAACCTATAAAATTTCAGAGTGAAAACAGAGGTCATATTTTGAATATCACAGCGCATGATCCCCAAATATGGTCAAATGTTATTGACGTATGGAAGGGTCAGGTTGTCTCTGATTATATACGAAATTTTAAAGACCCAGACACCGAAGAAATGTTTAGATATTTAGAAACGTTCCTAGGAGAAAGCGTAAAAGCTTTATGGGAAAATTATAAACGTGAACAACATCTCGAATTCCAATATATGGTGAGTTTAGGACCAAATCCTTATAACTTTGTCAACAAAATCCATACTCTAATCACCGGAAGAGATCCTAACACCTGGGAATATAGAACTTCAAAAGAACGCAGTTATACACTTAGAGCAACTTAGCTTGGCAAATTGGAAAGAAATTAAACCATTTCTTTTAGAATACTTTCACTTTTGCTGTATCTCCGGCAATGCATTCAGTCAAGAATTAGGTAGTAAGTTAATGAGAAAATTACCTGGTGCATTAGGATTAGAAATTTCAGATAAATGGACTACTATGGAACAAGCTTTCCAACCTAATATCCCCCAGTGGACTATTGGTCAAAGAGTTCAGTTTATCTTAGATATACTCAAAGAAAAATGTACAAATATACAAATCCAACGGCAGCTCAAGAAAGGTGAATACTCCTTCTGCAGTCAAATCTACACCAGCCAAGCTTATGGCTTAAAGGAAACGAAACCTTTTAAGAAGAAATCTAAAAGGCCATTCAAGAAAACTTATTTTGTGCGTAAATCCAATACACGAAAGCCCTATTTGGTCCAGGATAAACATGTCCGTAAGTTTAGGCCCAACCGCAATTACCAAAATAAATTGTCTTGCTTTGCATGTGGCAGTGAAGATCATCTAAGCAACACTTGTCCAAAAAAGAAAAATAGTCGAGATCGTAACGCTATTTTAATTGAAACTACTCAGGAAGACTTAATTGCTATTGATGCTTTCATGTCCCACACGAATCTATCTATAGCATCGCTTTACGCTATTCAAACCGCCAAGAAGTTTATGAATCTGACAGTGATGATAGTGATAAACATACATTTATTGATGAAATGGCAGACAAAGATAACATGTTCAATTTTGATCTCACCTTTATGGAAACAGTTGAAATACCTGAACTACCTCACCAAAATCCGAATTTGTTTAACCAATTGAACATTGAACAATTACAGCATGATTGCTTACAGCTGTTTCACAACACCTCTGATTTATGGCACCTTAAAATGGATTTTTATTACTTTGAATATATCTTTAAGCAGTACTTAAAAAACATATGCATGCAAATTCCAAATGTCCCACAAATTCTTATCGCACATATAGACAATATTCCTGCCATCTCTGAATTAGAACTTTATTATTATATGGATCATAACACACTAGTCCTCGAACCCAATTTATTTCAATCATCTAGTTATGATTATCTTCATAGCCCATGGCACCTAAATTCTGATTACTTTTTAGATTATGATGCGGATAATGAATTAATGGATGTACAAGTTTGTGATCATGATTGGAAAACCAAGTCCGGTCTTGATAATATACCTTGTTTTATTTGCAAATTTTTCCCTAGTAAATTGAATCGCGCAAAATGTGCTTTATGCTATATCGAGGGATGCATTCCATGTATTCAGACTAGATTTGAGGTATCTCTAGCTTCCACTAATATTGAACATAGAATAGATAAAAGTCGGCTTCGCATCTTAGAAAGTCGAATTGATATCGTGGAAGAAGAATTAAAAATAGTTAAACAAAATTTATCCCGAAATACCCCTTCCTCCTCATCTGCACCAATTATCTCTGCCAACCAATTGTGTAATGAATATTCACTCGTTGATAATGATGGTGTGTGTAATGATCCCAAAATGACTTATATCTCTGTTAAAGTAAAACTAATCCTGGAAGGATTGGAAATCTACCTAGAAGCCTTAATTGATACTGGTAGTACACGCTGCATTATAAATGAAAAACACATTCCCTCCCAATACTTAACAGAGGCCAAAAAGATTACTTATGGACAACAAATGGATGGAAGTTACAATACTTATTTGACTTATATAGAAAACATGAAAATCAGCTTTTATACAAACTGTAACTCCTTTTCAAACCCCTTTTCTTTACCACCGGTATGGACAAGAAAAAAGATGAATAATACAGCAGATTTTGTCTTAGGCTTAAACTTTATTCTGTCAGATAATGGACAAATGACCTTTACAAAAGATTATGTTATACTCAGCCGATCATCTCTTTTTCTTCCTATTACCCCAGCAAAGCCTCGCCTTACGACAGTCAAACGCCTTAAAACAGATGAAACAGAGCCTTGCTTATGCCCTGTAAAAGGTACCTGTAAAACAGATTTAATAGAATTAGGCGATAACGAAGAATGGGAAGTAGAACTTAATTATAATGAGACCCCGGATATTGAAGTTAACTTCTTAGACAACACTAAGATATATCGGGAAATAACGTCCATTCGAAATAGGAAAGACATTGATGAACTTTTAAAAAGATTGGATTACTTAGAAATAATTGGAGAAAATCCTCTTAAATATTGGGAAAACAATAAGATTCATTGCAAATTAGAAATCCTTAATCCAAACTATATAATTAAAACCAAAAATAGAATTTTCAAACTTGGATAAAGAAGATTTTAAGGTTCATATCGAGGATCTACTTAAACTACGGTGATTATAGCAAATCTATTTCTCCACATAGATCAACGACCTTTATAAATGCGAAATCACAGTGAAGTAGTTCGCGGAAAATCTCGAATGGTTATAAATTATAAAAGACTTAATGATAATACAAAGGAAGACAGTTATGATATTCCCGATAAAAACCAGTTAATTAATAGTATTCAGAATGCTAAAGTATTCAGTAAATTTGATTGCAAATCAGGCTTCTGGCAAGTTAAAATGCACCCTGATAGTATTGAATGGACAGCCTTTTCTTGCCCTGAAGGACATTTCGAATGGTTAGTTATGCCTTTTGGTTTAAAGAATGCACCATCTATTTTTCAGCGAAAAATGGATGAAATTTTTACCAAATATAACAAGTTTGTTCTTGCTTATATAGATGACATCCTAGTATTTAGTCAAAACACGGACGATCATATTAGTCATCTACAAATTGTCTTTGCAGAATTTATTAAACACGGAATTATCATAAGTAAAAAGAAAATGGAACTCTTCAAAAAGAATGTTAAATTCCTTGGTATGGAAATTGGCGATGGAAGAATTAAGTTACAGGAACATATCGCTAAGAAAATATTGGATTTCTCAGTAGATGAATTAGGCGAAACAAAAAAATTACAGTCATTCTTAGGATTATTAAACTATGCACGAAGTTTTATTAAAGACTTAAGCAAGCTCGCAGGCCCTTTGTATGCTAAAACATCCTCCAAAGGCCAGAAAACATTCAACCACGAAGATAAAAAACTTGTGCAACAAATAAAGGATTTAGTAGTCAAACTCCCAGATTTACAGTTACCACTCGATAGCGATTATATTATAATCGAAACTGATGGATCAAGCCTACTGGGAGCAAGATTACTAAAGCCAAGCCGCATAAATACACAAATCAAAATGAAGAAAAAATTTGTGGGTATGCGAGTGGACAATATAAAGAAAGAGGAAATATTAGTAGTATCGATCACGTAAGTCCTAGCAATAATTTATGCTTTAGATACCTTTCGTATGCATATTTTAGGAAAAAGGAATTCCTTGTCTTGAGCAGTTGTGAAGCTATAATAAGCTTTTACAATAAGATGCATGAAAAAGAAGTAGTAAGCGTAGATGGTTAAATTTATTGGATAGAATTAATGGTAATGGTTATAATATTAAGTTTGAGCATATTAAAGGGAATCGATAATCGGCGTAGGATGCCTTAAGTAGACAAATAATTGTTTCTAATACTAAACACATTTATCGCACAATCTGGCCAGTCGGATGATCAGTGCACGTCAAAAATAAAGGCGCATAAATGCCACCTTCTTTTTCCTTTCAGCCAGACTTTATTCAATTTGGTAATATTCCTTTACAAAGTTTTCCTCCGTCTAATCTCTCATTTAAAACATTAGCTCATATCTCAGTCTCTGTCGAACAGCAGTGTCTTTTAGATAATCTCTGGATAGCAAAAAACAAAATTAATACAGATCCAAAATATTTTCATACTTGCATCAATGCGTTAGCTGAGCATTTTAATATCTATAATTCCAGACAGAATTTTAAATTTTATGCAGTAGTCGCTGGTTTTAAAACTGGTGTTTTTTCTACTTGGTCTGATGTTATAGACAGTATAAAGAATTTCAAAAATCCTCTTTATAAAGGTTTTGAAAATATTTCAGATGCATTTAATTTTGCAAAGCACCATCTAGGTCACAACTATTATATATCTCCTGCTATCAAAACCACTGTTGGGGTTGACATTCCAACAGCTAGTCCAATGCAAACGGCAATTGGTAAAGACATATCAAATCCGTTGATGGCTGGATATTTGCCAAAAATATCACCTAAAGCTATCAATGAAGCTAAAACATCATTGGCTAGTCCTGTGCAACAGGTTGCAGGTAAAGACTTATCAAATCCTGTGATGGGTGTGGCTTTCCCAAAAAGCCAAGAGATAAGTAATAATAATTATAATCAGTTAGTTGAAATCATTCAGAAGATAGTTAATGATACTTTAATTAGACGAGACACTCAGAGTAACTCCTTAGGAATTAAGCTTAGTTTGAACTCAGATTTGTTAAATATGGGACAAAAGAATCTTAGTCAGGACGCCACTAGCCCTGATCACGACCCTGTGGAGCCCATTCAATCAGAGGAATCTGATTTAAAAAAGAAAAAGATAATGGAATAGAATAGTCATTATTAAAGAATCGTAGAGAATCGTAGCCATTATCAATATTCCTTAGCATCTAGCCACTTATACCGCATGATAGCTACTAAAGAAGCATTTTACTTTGCATCTAGCCACTTATACTGCATGATAGCTACTAAAGAAGCATTTTACTTTGCATCTAGCCACTTATACCGCATGATAGCTACTAAAGAAGCAGTTCATCTTCGCATATTAGCCAAGATCTTCGTTTAGTTCCTTTCTAGCCAGAATCCGATTCCCCTTTAGTCGCATCAGTGTACTCAGCTCCTTATGACGAGAATCTTTTTCTACTCACTTTTTTCCCCTATAAACTTGCAGGTTCCGCTCCTCAAACATTCCCAAGCCTCTTCATGCAACATACACCTTTTCTCAAACGAACCCAGACCTTCTGCAAATACCTCTCCATGGAATTCCCACAAAACACCACCACTGACGAAGACCTCCTGAACCTAGGACCAAGCCTCACCTGCCCCCACCCACAACAAAATGTCACGGCCTTCCTACGCCCAACTCCTCTCCCGTTCAAAACTACTGTCACAATGAACTTCTCGACTGAATGCCAAATAAAAATCCTCTCGATGTTGTCGAACCCAAAGACTCTAGTTGACTCCTTACTTAAGGCCTCTGGCAGGCCAGCTCATATTCAGCTCGCTGAGCTAAAAGAAAAATTAGCAAAACTACAGATGGAAAAGGATGAGCTTGCCGCCAAATTTCATCTTGCCGCCAGCCCCTCCGTCTCCACGGTCACTTCTCGACTCTGCGGACGTCCTTCGTTTCATCTTCCATGATCCACGCTCTTCAAAGATGACCCTCAGTGTTCCAAAGATGGTGAGTGCCAGTGCCAACTGGTTCTTGTTGAAGCCTCGCTTGACACGATCCAGTATCAAACCAGCCCCGGTGACACCTTCCTCTTGAACTACCTCCGAGATCAGGAGCGTTATCTGCATCAGCAGCATTACAACACCTACGTCCCGTACGGCTTTCCTGCTCCACCGCCTGCACCGACTCCATATACTCCCGCAGCTGCTCCCACTACCTCTCCACCTCTGTCAACTGACGAAGAACTCGATGATGAGCCGTGTCTCTGCGGCTGCCACGGACCCCTTAACCCCCATGTTGAGCTTGATGATGGCAAGCCATGGGCCCCTTAAGGTTACCTTTCTTGCATTACTATCATGCTAGTAGGATACTACCCAAAGGCTGCCGTCCATGTGCAGTTAGCATGAGTAATCATGAGATTCTCTCATGAGTAGTAGATTGTACTCGTGTGCTACTATCATCATAATATTCTTTCTTGATCTACAAGAATAGAATATATTCCTCCTTGAGGAATATGATGAGTACCTAGAATAATCATCATGCTTTCTTGGGATACAAGAAACGAATTTCATGATGACGATGCCAAACTTGGCGTGCACTCCAAGTATACTTGAGGTGCAAGTCTCTCTTGTCTATAAGAGGAAGCTCATTCCGAGTTTCTAAGGTATCGAGTTTGAAAGCTTGGAGACGAAAAATCTCCTGGCCCGCTTTGTGAGTTTTCTTTTCAATATGTGTGCTATGAGAGTCCAAGTCCTGTAACTATTGAAGTGATGCAATAAAGCTTGGTTTATTCTCAACGTTCGTGTAAGCTTTCTTCTTTCGCCCCCTCGAAAGGGAAACCTCTTTTATCTTAACGGTATGGCCTGCCAAATTATTCTTTCTATTTTCTGGTATATTTTTGTGTTTGTAAACATCGCACTTATCATTTACTTTATACTCACACGAAAGGGATGTCGTTGTTAAGAGTAGGAATAAAGTCCAGGCCTGAGGTTGTAAATTCCCAGTCAAAAACCCGTCATGCCGTGTGAAGGCGCTTAGGGTTTATTTTGGGTGTTCGAGAGGTAATGACTTTGTTCTTGGTTCTTAGTTGCTAGTTCCAAAAAGGGCCATTACACCTGCAAGATAACTGAGTGAGTACCGAGTAGAGCACACACCCTCTTGAAATTCTATTCCATTATCTTTTTCTTTTTTAAATCAGATTCCTCTGATTGAATGGGCTCCACAGGGTCGTGATCAGGGCTAGTGGCGTCCTGACTAAGATTCTTTTGTCCCATATTTAACAAATCTGAGTTCAAACTAAGCTTAATTCCTAAGGAGTTAAAAAATTTAATCTAATTCATCTTGGACTTTTAGTTATCGGTATTAAAGGCCTAGGACGGAAAGGTTTAGGCACTAAAGTATTGTGTTGTGCTTATGATGCCCGATGGACTGGCACCGAACAAGCAATGTTAGGTGTTACTGAAGTCGATATGAATAATAATGGCGGAATTTTTTATTGTAGCCCAGATTATATAATGAATATTATTGAATTTGCAAATAATATTAAAGTTGGTATGCAAACTAAAGGTTATGAGCGTTTCAAAGGAAAAAATCTACTTGTCTGCATAGGTTTCCTAGGAAAGGTAACTAATACTAGTAGTACCCACTTTAAATTACGCATCGACGACCAACTAAGAACCAAGAACAAAGTCATTACCTCTCGAACACCCAAAATAAACCCTAAGCGCCTTCACACGGCATGACGGGTTTTTGACTGGGAATTTACAACCTCAGGCCTGGACTTTATTCCTACTCTTAACAACGACATCCCTTTCGTGTGAGTATAAAGTAAATGATAAGTGCGATGTTTACAAACACAAAAATATACCAGAAAATAGAAAGAATAATTTGGCAGGCCATACCGTTAAGATAAAAGATATATATATAGGGTCAGGATTACGGGACACACTATTTTGACACACCATTTGACATCCTTTTCCATTCTGGCCCCTGAAGCATGTTTGAAAGATTTCCAACAGTACGGATGGGAAGATCATCGAAAAATAAGCTAGCATGTCCATTTTCATACAATTTGGTGACCGTTTGGTCCTCCCACTTAACGGTTTTTGTTTTATAGAAATTTGAACTGTTCAAAATTTCAACCATTAAGTGGGAGAACCAAACGGTCACCAAATTGTATAAAAATAGACATGCTAGCTTATTTTCGGATGATCTTCCTATCCGTACGGTTGGAAATATTTCAAACATGCTTCAGGGGCCAGAATGGAAAAGGATGTCAAATGGTGTGTCAAAATAGTGTGTCCCATGATCCTGACCCATATATATATATATATATATATATATATATATATATAATATAATATAATATAATATGTGCTATATATTATATTATATTATATAATAGATAATATTAAAGATAATATATTACATATATCCTATAAATCATATATAACATATAAAAAATATAAAAAATATATATTATATATATAATATATGATTTAGGGGTGATACAATAGGGCGACTGCACTTGCGGCCGGCCCCATTATATATATATATATATATATATATATATATATATATATATATATATATATATATATATATATATATTGTAAAAAGTATTTATTTGAGCTCTTAGTCAAATTACTTCTTGAAGATGTGAAAGAAACTCTTAGTATTCACCCAACATGAGCTGGATACACTATTGAGAGACAAATTGGAAGACACGACCTCGGACCCCAAAAAAAGGGTATTTAAAATAATGTAGTAATCTAGGAGCTGGCACCGGGGCACCAACTAGGGTCCCTAGGCCGCCAAACTATGTACTTTATAAATTTTATTTTGTTTATCAATAAAATAGTTTAACTATCTATTAAAAAAATGCGAAAGATTAGTGTTTGTAAATATGTTCATACAAAGAAAAATAGATTGGAAAATCAAAGACTGAGGGCCCGTTTGGTTACCCCTTTTACTTTAAAAGATAACTTTGGAACAGGCTCATTCCATAGTAATTTTAAACTTTGGTCTGACCTCTTTTTTTTTCACTGTGTTTGTCGTTCACGCATTCTCGAGTCATACTGCAACTCCCCCTTCACTGTGTCTGACGATCATCTCCACCAGCCGACGACGACCATCTCCACCAGCCAGCGAGATCCACGGCCTCTCCGGTTTTCCCACTTTCAACACTCTCTTCAATTAGGAGGAGAACGAAGGGCTCTTTCCTCGCGCCTCCCAAGACTAGGGCCTCAATTCCTTCCAAGTAAAGGATTCCCCTCCCTCTCCTGTTCCTTTTCAAGCTTGATTTCCTGTTGAATCTCTCGCCTGATGACGAGAAACCCTAGTTTATAGCTTTGATCTTCTCTGCTTTTTGGTTTTCTGTTTTTTTATTTTATTTTATCTGAATAAGGTATGACAAGGACAACATCATAGACTTGAAATGATGATAGCGTACCAGCTTCCATGAAGTGATTTCAATTGTGACTTGTATATCGAGCATGATTCCAAACTTTCACCCAAGATCTTCATAGAATATATATTTTTTAAAAACTATAGATTGCTCATATGTGAAATAAAGAAGGATGAAACTATTCTCCACCATCTGTAGGATTCTAGAAGCTCAATCTTCTTTTCCATGTTTGTTACTTCATTCTTCCATTGATGTACTTGTTGCATGTAATTCAATCTTAGTAAATTAAATGAGATGCATGATCAATAAGACATGTGACTTTGAGGTGTTATAGAATCCTTCATTTCTCCTAGTTTAGGGGACTCATGAGATGTCACTGTATTTTATCTAAGAAAATGGTTGCAGGGAAATAGTCAAAGTAGAATATCCATTGATATCATGTAGCTCTAATCTTCAAATCAATTGTGTTTGAAGATGTCCTCATTGATGATAGTTAAAACAGGTGAGCTGCTGACCTGATTCTTATAACCTCATTGTTAAATAAGTTTTGGATTGAGAAGATTATCTTTGTATGGATGCTCAATATCTTAAACAGTGAGCTTTGCATTTTTTTTTAATGTTATTTTATTCTTACTGTTATTACAAGGTATTTTGTCTTTTCTGTGATCTTTATAATCTCCATGAAAGATGCATGGTTAATGGAGTAACTTTCTGTTGGTATTTCACACACAAGTGTTTATTTAAAATAATGTCACAAAGTTTCTGTATTTGATTGTAAACAGAGGCGTGGAATAAAGATTCGGTATCATATGGCAAATCAAGAAAAGACCGAAGCAAGAGCTAAATGGAATGAAAGTCATAGGGCTCATTTAGTCAAGTTGTTGGGTGATTACAATACTCCACTATATCGCTCGCAAAATGGATGGACCAAAGAGGCGTGGAATAAAATTTGGCGCGACATGGTAAATAAATTCCCTAATATGAACTGCAGTGTCGTCCAAGTCAAAGCATTGGAGCAAGAGATAAAGAAAATCTACAAGCTTCTAAAGGGGTTTTCTCAATTAAGTGGGTTTGGATGGGATCATGAAAAACACATGGTATTAGCCCCTAATGATGTTTGGGCACCACGACTTGAGGAATATATTTATATCATTCATATGAACTATATGCGATATTTTTCTTTATTTAATTTTTGTCATAATATGCAAAGAAATAAAGAAGCAAGGAGATGGCATCAAAGATCATTTCCACATTTCACATCACTGCAGAAAATTTAAGAGGGTAAGCATGTGTTGTTTACTTATGTTTACTCATAAGATTTCCAAATTTTCTAATCAATTATTCATTCATTATATAGGGAGATATGCGGAAAGAAGACGCTCTCGTGGTATAGAACATTATGCAAACATTGATAATGTATGAATGGACACTCCATCTCCAAGTATTCCTGCTCCAAATGATCCTATTCAATTATTTTGTACACTTGAGGCAGAGGGTGGTGACTTTACGCAAGTGGAACCTCCATGCACTCAACCGTTCATTTCACAACCTCAAAGTTTGGGTAATGAAAGGGAAAAGGAAATAAGGATCCGGAAGAGGAAAAATGTACAAGAGGCATTCATAGAACAATACATAGATATGCGTTGTAATGAGACTGATCGGTATATTAGTGCTATAAGGATGAATCAAGTAGATGAAAAAAATGTACCATAGGAGAATGCGTCACGGCATTTAACCAAGTGTGTGATCTTTTTCCGGTTGAAGACATTGTCAAAGCTACAACATTCTTTAAAGATGCCAATAATCATGAATTCTTCTTACATCTTAAGGAAGAACGAAGAGTGGAGTGGCTTCAAGTAATGTTTTCAAAAATGGATTAGTGGAGCATTATTAAAAAAATGTCTTGGATGTTTATGTAGGATGTTTATGTTTGGAGATGTTTATTTTTTAAACAATGTCTTGGATGTTCATGTAGGATATTTAAGTTAATTTGGAAATGTTTATTTTTGAAACAATGTCTTGGATGTTTATGTAGGATGTTTATGTTTGTAACAATGTCTTGGATGTTTATGTAGGACTTTATGTTTGGAGATGTTTAAGCAAGGAGATGTTTATTTTTGTAACAGTGTCTTAAATTCATGTTTGGAGATATTTATTTTTGTAATATATATTGAGTCAACATTGAAAATAAAACATAATGCATTTATAGGATTAAAAAGACAACATCGATGAAAGCCTTATAGATCTTTCATATTACATTTCTACGATAGTTACAATAATCCACCCATATTTGCATTGCTATTTCATCTCTCTTATGAGCACTTCCATTACGTTTAGAGTTCATTGTGCCAACATCATCTCCATACATATCATCTCCATCGGGGATAGTAATTTCTTCAGTTCCAACCCTAATTTCCTCAATTTCATCGGCATCATTGTATGTACGGATGAAATTATGTAGGACACATGCAGCAACCACTATATCAGTTTGAGAATCTATTGGATGAAAGGTTGCAACTTTGAGTATGAGAAATCTCATCTTCAAGACACCAATGATGCGTTCAACATGATTCCTCAGCAAAGCATTTCTCAGATTAAATAGTTCTTTATGATTGTAAGGTCTACATTGCGCTCGTCCTTGCTCTTGTAAATGATAACGCACACCCCGGTATGGAGTAATGAAATTTGGGGTATTCGCATATCCTGCATCTACTAGATAATATTTACCTCTCAGGACATGGAAGCCTTGGTCGATCGAATGTTGAAGTATCCTAGCATCAGAAGCCGGCCCTTCCTAACCAGCTCAGACATATACGAAACGGGAGTTAAAATCACACGCAACCATGACATCCTGTGATAATGTTTGTTTTCTATTTCAGTAAGGATCTTGCAATTCCAAACAAATGGTGATCGGAATATGAGTTCGATCAATGGCACCAATAAAATCCTACAAAAATTAACCCATAATTAAAAAAAGGATTTAAATAAATTGAAAACAAATCATAATTTATACTTTTATACCTTGAAATATGGGAAAAATTTGCTATTGTTCTGGATAACTTGTGATGTAATTATTGATGGAGGTTCTATATATGTTCCAGCAAGCATAGTTATAACATTAAGTACCTTACCAAAATAATGGCTAACTGTTTCTGTCGAATGTTGAAAGCGCTCTTATATGTCACGGTTACTAGCGTTATGTGCAAGAGTGTACACAAACATCGCTAGTTGTTCCTCGACTGCAATTCTTTTCGAGTTGTGAAGAAGAGACCTTTCCCTTAAACAATTAGCCAGTGCTTGGAAAATACGAGGCTCCATATAAAACTCTCTCTTACAACGTACCTCATGACCTTCAAGGATTTCTCTTACATATGCAGCACTTGTAAATATTGAGGTATGACAAGGTCTACTTTCTGAACTTCCAGGAAATAAGGTAAAATAGTGAGCACGAATTCATCATCATCTTCATTAATCCTTCTCCAATGATCCAAATCCATAGTGAATATGGGGCTTGGAGGTGTGAAAATTTAGAGGCAAAGGGAGATAAATTTTACTATTGTAAGAAGAGTGTTGGTTATAAATAGAGCAAAATGGTTAACGGTTAGTATATAACGACTATTTTTTAACGAATAGTTTACAAGGGATATTTAAAAAAAAAAAAAAACTCTAACGGCTATTTTTTTGAAAAACTCAATTTTTTAATATTAAAATTATTCTTTAGGAAATTTTTACTGTGCATAGCCAAACACTCATTTCATAAGAATAAGGAATGTTTACTGTAACTTTCCCCATAGGGATCAGGTCCACATATTATGGAATGAAAACCCTATAGAAAATTTTACTGTGGATCCAAACAGGCCATGAATGATGTCTATATTGTAATTTTTTATTGCAACATAGGTATGCCAATTCTAAACTATGAATTCAACTTTTATGTTAATTATATTTACATTAACTTAATCTTATATATGTTAGATGTTTCTTGCTTTTACAACATATATAATTGACAGATTTCAGGATTTAGGAAGATAAAGAAAATAAAAGTTAGTTTATGAAAAATTGCAAAAAGCAATTTTTAAGGAAGATGTAATCCCACTGTACTGCGAATTTACCTAACATCAAGGTTTGTTTAATTTAATTTATTTATATGAATTTTGAATAAAAATAAGTATTTATTTACAATAGTAACTCTTAATATACAAGTTTGATTTAATTGATCTACTATTTATTGAAAACTTATCTTCATAAACTTTCTAGCAATATATTATACACCTATATTAAATAGGCAAAAGCATAACAAAAACCCTCCAAAATTGAGAGAAAAAAAAAGATGGATGAATTTCAAATTATCTAAAACTTATTTTCAAATTCTAAACAATAGATGGGATCAATATGGTATAAAATTTATCGAGACTTTGAATCTTGAAGTTCAATGATGTCAAAATCATAATTTTAGTTCTTAACCCTACCCTAACTCTAATTTTAGTTCTTAACCCTACCCTAACTCTAAGCGCATAAGAAAAGTGAATGGTTCCCCTCTCCATAAAAGCAATATGTTTTGGGGGGCTTTATAAAAGAAATATTGCAAAAAAAAAAAAGGAAAAAAAAACACATGTTAAATCAAAATGATCAAAATTCTTCAAAATTAATTTTTATAAGATAACCAAAGAATAAGGGGCCTATTGGTACCAGATTGTTTTACTAAGAGGTTCCGCTCTCCTAAGAAGAACTCAAGATCGAGCCCTCCTCTTACAAATGTGAGAATTCAAGCGCATCGAAGATACTCTGAGCCTAGGCTTTATCCTTGACATCCCTCATGGGGGCGCTTGTTGCCTTGAGAGATAATCCCATGGGATTGGTTCCACGGAATCATCCATGGAACCGGCCCATGGAAACATCCCATCAACTAAAAAGGTCTCAAGATGTGTGTGGGTCACACATTTTGAGGCCATATTAAAAGATGTCTCAAGATGTGTGACCCACACACATCTCAAGGCATCTTTTGTGGATGGGATATTCTATGGGCCGATTCCATGGATGATCTCATGAAACCGAGTTCATGGGATCATTTCTTTGTCGCCTTAGTCGATATATATATATATATATATATATATATATATATATACTTATACTGGTAATGAATTAAAAGTCCCCCCAAGTTTGCGAAATGAATAAAAAGTCCCTCCAAAGTTTGACTTTCCCAAACCATCCCTCCTTTTACAACTAATGAATTATAAGTCCCTCCATCCACTAACTCTGTTAACTTTTATATTTTCTGACCAAAATGCCCTCTGTGCTGCTGTGCAGTTATGATGACATGATGGTTTTTTATTTTCTGACCAAAATAAAAGCGGGCGAACTTACCAAAATGCCCCCATCTAATGAAGTGACGGCTGGGCAGTTCCACTCCCGAGACGGTGCGCCCATCTTCTCAAACGGTGGAGAGAGAACTTCATCTTCTCAAACGGACTTCTCCCAACGTTCTGATTTCCAGCGACGCTGCGCCTTCGACTTCGCCTACGTCGTGTTTTTTCGAAAACTTCTGACCACTGTGACACCGTCTCTGCCGAGAACCTCCTTCCCGCCGTTTGTCGCCACTCCCCGAAGATCAAAGCCACTACTGTAAGCTATTGCTGCATTTTTTAGGGTTTAGGCTCTGGTTATGTGGTTTATCCATGATTTTCTGAGTTTCTGCTTATTTATTATGCTTTGTATGCACTTGCGCGATGGAAGAATGCACACATTGGTAGGTGATTTTGGGGTTTAGGGTTCAGGGAATTTGCAAGAAGAAATGTATGGTTTACGGTTTTAATTTTCTTGTCTTTCTGATTTTAGGGTTTAGGGTAGATGATATGTTTGTTATTCAATCGTTACGAATTATATGTATGAGTATTCCCAGTGTTTCCATTTAATAAACGGTTTTTTCATTTATTCTTCTCAGTTCCCACTTAATCGTTGTAGAATCCATTGTAATAACTCTCTTTTGATGCAGGATATGGAAATATGACGGCGAACCTTGTCAACGGTAGGTGATACTTGGTGCATGTAGTGGAGACAATTGCCGAGTTGAAGCCCCAAATGACTGATAGGCACTGGGCACTCATTCGGACGACACCTTTTGCCGATTTGATGGAGATTGAACCTATTCTGCAGGAAAGGGGCCTGCTCGATGCCTTATTACATAGGTTTGATGAGCGCACTAACAAATTCAGAATTGGAGAGAGCATCGCCCTTGCACCCAAAGACGTTGCTCTCATCCTTGGCCTGCGCTGTGATGGGGAAGGGGTTGTATTCAAGAAACAGAAAACACAATCCACCTTCGAAGACAAATATCTAGGCAAAGTATACGACATACACAAAGATGCCATCAGAAATAATCTTCTCCGACTCGTTCGCAAGAAAGGAGGGGAAGAACAAAATTTCGTCAAGCTGCTGGTGGCATACCTCCTCGGTTCAGTGCTCTTCCCTAACTCCTCGTGTGCGGTTCCCAATTGGATTGCATACTATGCGGACAACTTAGCCGCACTAAACTGCTATGCATGGGCGCAAGCCACTCACGAGTGGCTTATGGATGATGTCCCTAAGACAGCCGCCCGTGTGCAATCCAAGTCTTCGGAGAAGGGAACACAA
The DNA here is from genome assembly GCA_026586065.1 of Dioscorea zingiberensis. Classification (NCBI taxonomy): domain Eukaryota; kingdom Viridiplantae; phylum Streptophyta; class Magnoliopsida; order Dioscoreales; family Dioscoreaceae; genus Dioscorea; species Dioscorea zingiberensis. The sequence goes on along the minus strand of CM048824.1, from coordinate 17,968,798 downwards.
ACTGGGTATTTGAGAGGGTGCACCGTCGCCCTCAACATATGGTTTTATGAGGTCACCGGGACAGGGAAGAAGATGCGATTTGGCAGGACACCAAGGATTCTGAACTATGGGGAGAATAGCTTCAGAAAGCAAGCGTCCCTTAGTCCTCTCCTTAATTCACTCAATGGAAAGGAGGTACTCCACATTCTACTTAATCTTTGTTAGGTTTTACTTTAAGTTTTGTAGTTTCCGCTTAATATATTGCGTTTGTGTGGTACATAATGTGTTTTCGTTTAATATAAAGCGTTCCCGTTTAACATATATCATTTGATTGTTCACAGTATTCAGAACTCGTCCCTGACACACTAGAGGAAGAAGTCAATGTACAGGCCTTGAGGCAGGAAGAACAACGTTCACATCCAGAACGAAAATTAGGAATATATGATATTGGAACCCCATCCCTTGGCAAGGGGAAGGCGAATAATGAGGCAAAAAGGGTGCGGGAACACACCCCATTAAGAAGCCCCCCGCGTAATACCCGCCGCTGTTCTTCCATTACCAGTCCGCCGAGAAGGCCAATGGATGATAGCGTTGCAACCCGCATTGAGAAGCAGTATAAGATGATGGCAAAGGACATTGGCCGCATCATGTCCCGACTTGACCAACTTAAGCTGGAGAGACACAGGCCGGCCAACTGTGCACAGGCTCCGCCTACGAAGAAAAACGAGTCGGCAAAAACTAAGGCGGAGGAGGCCACATTATCATCCCCTCCCTTGAAGAAACGGACGAAGAGAACCGTTGTCATGCCCCACCGGTCTCAGCGTCGTGTGACCCGTTCTCAGTCTGCCCAGATCTCTCGCTGCGAGGCAGCTCTCTCCAAAGACATTCCGCATAAGATGAATGTCCGCAAGGGCAGTATCAAAAGCGATACAACTGAAGAAGTTATACGTACAACAGTGTTAGCCGATGTTGATGAAGACACGGTTCTTAGCAGCGTTGTTGAATCGCTGAAAAAAATGAAGAATGAAGCGCCCGTATTCCTTGTACCCACAGCTGACATTGAGGCACAATTGACCACCGACGAGCGACCGTCGACACCCGATGCAGAACCACACAATAGCACCGAGGCTGTACCCATTGCTGCCACTGCGACAACATCGACCGACGAGCAACCATTGACCGTCGAGCAACGACAGACCACCCCAGACGATGAATTATTTTGTGTCGTCCACGCAGATCCATCGGCTGACCACGTTGCTCAACTCACAGCTGCCACTGAGTCAAAAACGACTATCGATGCGGAACTGCAATATGATGAATGTACAAATTTGTCGGTCGCAGTCAGTGAACCACAGACATCCTGCCTGGATCAAAAAAATGTAGCAAGTGAATTGCCGACATCCTTCCCGGAACAATCTAATGCACAAACAGATTCGGTCACCGATTAGGAGACTGGAGACGTGATCCTTGCAGAGGCCTACATGGAGTACGGGACCCGAAGCCAGTGAGGACAAAGTTTATGGCCAAGAATAAGCGTCATGCCGGTTACATGAGGCTGAACAACATTGAGCAGGCAGCAATTGGCATGTATTTGAACTGTAGAATTGACAAGTAAGTCCTCCGTTTGTTTTTTGCAAATATTTTTTGTTCCCTTGTATTTACTTTGTTTTTTGTTTAATAATTATATTTCCTGTTTAATAGTTTCACTTTTTGCTTAATATTAATATTTTCTGTTTAATATTTATATTTCCCATTTAATAGTTTCACTTTTTGCTTAATATTAATAGTTTCTGTTTAATATTTATATTTCTCGTTTAACATTTTCACTTTTTGCTTAAGGTTAATAGTTTCCGCGTAATATTTCGAGTTTCCATTTAATTCAGCGGTTTCCCGTTTAACATGACGCTAGGACAATCGTATGGAAAAATGAATGGTCTTTCACCACGCGGGACCATTTATACAAGCTGCTTGAGGGGAAGAATATGGTTCCCGACGATATCTTCGATGCGTTTGTCCTGATCCTCCTTGAAGCCATGAGCTCGACTCCATATCCATACAAGAAGCGGGCCACAGTCACTAGGCCGCGGGCACTTCTTATATCGAAGAGAATGGATTCTGAAAATTCGGCCTTGGCACTGATGAAGGACGTCGTGTGCGCATTCCACCAAGTGTAGTTGGTCCTTATGCCCATCATTCTCAATGGGCACTATCATCTTCTCGTCCTCGACAGGGAAAATAAGGAGTATGTGCATTACACGTCAGCGAAAAGCCCTATATATGACGCTAACGCAGAGCCAATGGTAATATTCCTCGCTTGATTTATACTTTTTTGTATTGGTTTTCTCTAAGTGGTTCTTATTCTGATAACAACGGGTACTATTTGATTCATGCCTCCAAATTGAGCTTGGGGAGAGCGAAACGATGGCATGCCCATTTAGAACTGAAAGCAAGTGCTCGCAGCAAAGGGCGGGGAGCCTCGACTGCCCTGTATATGTTATGAGGTTCATTGAACAAATTCTTGATGCTGAGAAACTCCACCTCCCCAGCACGGACGTACCTCTATTGCGTTTGAGCTACATCGCACGCATAGTGATGGACGACATAAAGCGCGGCACGTCTGAATTGGGCAAGAAAGAAGAGACGCAGTGACAAAGATTGTACCTGTTAGGAGCGGAATTCTAAAGATTGTATATGTTTAACAAATTTTGTACCCGTTAACTATTATGGTTTTCTCCTGTTGGACAACATTTACGTTTAACAATCATATTACATATAAATAGACATGCTTTTCAGTCAGCAATCGGTGCATTGTATGATCTCCTGTTGTGGCCGACCTCATGGCAGCGACTACAATACAGATGACGCACGGCAGATTCCTGTGATTCTATCCTCTTCCGTCTTGGACAACCCGGTGGCCTCTTCGTGCATGGCGGCCGCAGAAGTAGTTCACGGTTTGCATAAGTCGGTTTGTCATTGTCCGGAATGGGATAAATAGCTTCGGTATATACCATTCGGTAAGCTTCAACTGTGAAGTACTCGTCGACATACTGATGAACTCTGGTGTCTGTCAGCATTATAGCAGCGCATGCATGTTTGCAAGGTAGACCGTATACCTGCCACCTTCGGCATGAACATGTCCTTGAAATCAGACTGACGGAGTTGCTGTTTTGTTTGACAACCTCGAAATAATCACCGTCGGATCGTCCAACAAGTAGGTTACGGCTTTCTTCAAACAATGTCCTCAAGCTTCTTGTGTATGACATGGCATAGGTGGGTCTCCCATCGTAGAGAATGCTCACGGCGGGTACACATCATGTTCATGAGCTTGAACCTTTATTCTATAAAGCAAGACAATAGTGACAATGCAAGAACAACGGATATTAATTAGAAACTTGTTATGTTAACGCTAGAAAATAAGTAGAAATGCAACCTATATATTAAACAAAAACCTGAAAAAATAAACAAGAATATCTTATATTAAATAGGAACGTTATATACTAAACGGAAACCTGGTATATTAAGTGGTAATAACGGAATCGAAGTATAACAAAGTATTTTAATTGAAAGATGGCTCTATAAATAGAACCTTGCTTACCTTATGGAATCTACCATATTCGTCACGGGGAGGTTGCTTGCCTTCTTGATCCAGGCATTGAATGACTATGCCACATTGGAATACATCTATCCCCATCTTTCACCTTTGAATATATAGTTAGACCAGTGGGAAACATCGGATTTCTGAAGTAGCCAGCGATGTGCGTCAGCCGATGCGGCTAGCAAATCGTTGACTGCTTCGTCATATTTCCTGGAGGTACATGCGTATGCAATTCTTGTAATGATGGACCAACACTCCTCCTTCAGTGCTTTCCCAAGTCTAATATTCCCCTTCATGAAGTTCGATTCCAAGTGTCGTAAGCAATATGCATGCGAGGCAGTGGGGAAAACCTTTGCGGTGGCGTTGATGAGGCCCTTCGACCTGTCCGACACGAATGTAATAATCTTCTCATAGTTGTCATCCCCATACAACGCATCTCCTAGCTTTGACAGGAACCACGTCCAGTTAGCGTCGGTTTCATTGTCAACAATAGCAAACGCAACATGAAAGAAGCCCTCGTTCCCATCTTTACCCATCGCTCCCAACAAAGTGCCCCCGTATTTCCTAAGCAAGTGAGTTTCATCAACAAACAACAATGGCCTGCAACCTTTCTTGAAACCAACAACACAGGCACGGAAGGAAAAAAAAAAACAGCGCGTCTAAACCGCTCATTTTCCTTCTCCACAATGGCAACGCTATTAGGGTTCGTCTCCACCACCTTGTTTGCGTCCCATAATAACAAGTTATAGCTCGCCACTTGACTCCCATGGAGAGTATCCATGGCTACCTCTTTCCCCAACCATGCCTGTTTATATGGCAGATTAACACCATGATCACGCAACATATCCCGTTGAATATCAATAGGTCTATACAGGGGGCGGTCCTTCAACTTCTGTACCACCTGTGCACTAACCCATTTCTTCGATGCTTTCGGATGTGACCGCGTACCGACACCGCCGCCGCATACATGTGTGGGATGCATCGTCTTGATTGTAAATGTTCCAAGATTACATTCTCTCGATGCGTGGACACGCCACTCGCAGCCCACAGTGGCACATTGGACAGTCACCCTCTACTTGTCGTTCTTTATGAAAGTAAAGTCAAAATTCCGTTTTATAGCGAAATTGCAAAGTGAATCCTTGAAGTGGTCACCGTCACGAAACCGGTCACCTACTTTAGCGACAGAATTTCATTCTCCGTAGTACAAATGGCTAAGGCCCCTGAAGATCCTTGTTGGGATGCCGATAAGTTATCCGAGAATGAATCCCTCCTGTTGGTTCATATATCACCAGTGAGAAAATAATAACTTAAACAGAAATGTATTATATTAAGCAGAAAGATAGAATGGTAAATGGAAACAACGAAAAATAAACGGAGACCGTGTGTTACACGAAAACTACAAATGTTAATTAGAAGAAACTAAGCGAACCCATATACTTAAACGGAAACACAAGATACACATAATACAAGAAATTTCAAATGGAGGATTGACAAGCTGACGGGTTGGTTTGTTCAATCAAGGGAAAGAATTATTTACAACGGTAATGATGAATCGGAGGGCACGTCTAGCGGGTCTTGAACAGTTTCGACAATGAGGTCAAAGGCGGCGCTGTTGAACATGTGGTATATGTGGCACATGCATTGAAAGTCGACCTCGGTATCAATTTGGCAAACAGTTCTGTTCAGATCCGGGGTGACAAACTTCACCCTTACACTGGAAAGTTCAAGATCCCATCGCTGGCATATCTCTACTAGTACTGACTCCCAAGAGCTCAAGACGGTAAACTGCAACACTCGTCCCTCCCCTTATATCTGACAACTGCGCAGAAGGTTTCCATTGCCAACCTACAGCAGGAGTACACTGGCATGATTTTAAACTATACGAGATATGGAAAACCTTTCGAAAAAATGAGAAAAGGAACTCACGTCACGGCGAAGGTGTATGTTTCTTCGACTAGTCTTGTGCGGTGACTCACCGAGAAACAGATGGTCGCAGAGCTCGTCTCACCGGTTTACCGAAGAGACAAATTTCTCTCTCGCAGCCGGATGGAAAGCAAGGGAACAGAAACAGAACGGGTTGAAGAGACAAATTTCTCTCTCGCAATCGGATGGAAACAAAGGGAACAGAAACAGAGTAGAGACAAAGTTCTATCTCGCGGCCGAATGGAAACAAAGGGAGCAAAATGGATTGAGGAAGAATAAGAAGGTCTGAAAAGTTGTCAAAAAGGTACAAAAGTTAGTGGAAAGATGGTCAAAAAGGTGAGGATGTGATGACTTGTGTGTTAGTTTCAAAATTCATGACATGACATGGCGGGAAACCACTTCACCATGAGGAGGGCAATTGTGTCATTTTATAAAAATATGACTGACGGAGTGGCCTCGAGAGACTGGAAAGTCAGTTTGCCAAAAAGGAGGGACTGTCTGGCAAATACTTATGTTAGAAGGACTGTCTGGGAACTTTGTAAACTTTCAGGGACCTAAAAATAATTTTTCCATATATATATATATATTTATTATAAATAAATAAATATATATATATATATATATATATATATATATATATATATATATATATTTATATAATAAATTTATCTTATATTTGTAAGACATGTATTTGATGCTTGTAATACTCAATTTCTGGAACATATGTATTTGATGGTCTCACGTTTGATGCTGAATTTGGAACACATGTATGTGATGATAGGATTTATCCAAAGAATAGAAAGCAAAATAGAATTAGATTTAAGCAATTGTTGGTATATGAAGCAAGCAAATGTATTAGATACGTGAGGTGTTGCTTCTAAAATACAGTTGAATACAATCATGTCGAATCATGCATGTTGCTCATGTATACAATCAACTCACAGTAGAAAACAATTTTATTTTATTTTATTTTATTTTATTTTATTATATTTTATTATTATTATTATTTTTTGCTTCCCATGCTATAGATGCTATATTATATTTTTATGGTTTCGGTTATGATATATTATTTTACTATTAGTTCGACACAATTGAACCCTTATTGTACCTGATCAAACCTTTCTTGATGTTCAGGGTTGATGACCGAACTGAGTCTGAAAACATTGGAATATATCCACTCGTAGCACACCTAAATAATAAGATTCATTTTGCATATATATGATGTATGAATAAGAATATAAGTATCTTGATTTTTAAGAATGTACACTTAATTAAGTGGGCGTTTGGTTCGAGATATGAGATATGACTACGGTAATGTGATATACCTGAGAATGGAGTCGGGAATGCTATATGCCTGGGAATGTTGTGGTAATGTGATATGACCATGTTTGATTTATGTTTGGTTGATCAAGGTAATCAACTTAGTAATGTTCCAAATTTCCCAAAATACCATTCTATATAAAATTTTGAGTAAATTTAAATTTAAATTAAAATAAAGTTTTAATTAAAATTAAGGGTTAATTTTTTTTAACCCACCTGAACTAAGTTGCTTTTTCGATCCGACACCCCAACTTTTTTAAGTTTCTCACAAAGCCTGAACTTTTTTTAAGTTTCAAATCGGCACCTCCGTCACCCCCAAACCGACGGACGTGTGGTTAACTCATTAATTTAGTAATTAGCTTCTAACTAAATGTATTTTAACATTAATTTTAAACCTAATCGATCATTAAGCCTAACTGCTTCTAACTAATCGATCATTAACTTTCTCCGTCCTCTCCCGCCCCGACCTCTCCCTTCGCCTCCTCCCCCTCCTCCGCCCCCCTCTCCCTCCCAAGCACCTCCACCGCCTACTCCGCTCCCTCGCTTCCCACCCCTCCTTCCTCCCTTCCGCCCTCGTTGTCTCCTCCTCTGAAATTGCAAGAGAAGTCATGAGAACTCATGATCTTGCGACCTGCAACAGACCTTCACTCTTCTCGTCAACCAAGCTCTCCTATGATGTTGCAGGCTTGGGACAAAACGTCCCTGTGCCACCTGGGCAGACAAAGAGACACGTTGCCGACAAGGATGAAGCGGTTCCTGGACCATCCGAGCGCAGGAGTGCACGCGCCAACAAAGGGATCATCAACGCCGGAAAGTATGGGGATTTTGTGATGAGAGGTGATGATTGAATGAGATTTGTTAGTTTTACTGTGTAATGAAGGGATAATATTACAGAGGAGTGCTGGTTGTTAGAATTAGTACGAATGCCCATAAGGTGTTTGTTTTATTTTCTCTGAGAGGTTGTTAGAAGGAATCTTGGCTGTTATGGAAACCTTTTAAATACAATGAAATGCCTGCTGAAAAGGCAAGCAATTATTCTCCAAATACTCCTTTCTTCTTCTCCTCTCTCCTTCCCTCTTCGTCTTCTTCTCTCCCCCATGCTACTCTGAGTGACATGCTACTCTCCATGGCAAACAACATCATATGTAGAGCTGCTCTTGGGAAGAGCTATCAGGGAGGAGGGAAGTATGAGTGGAGAGCAAGCTTCATTTAATGCTCACGGAGGTGCAAGCTGTGCTCGGCTCCTTCTTCATGGCTGACTATATACCTTGTTTAGCTTGGATAGATATTCTCACAGGAGCACTAGCTAGGCTAAACAAAAACTTCTTTGATCTTGATGCTTTCTACCAGCAAGTCATTAATGGTCATCTCCATCAATCCATTCAAAGCCGTGGCCATGAGAGATCTTTACCAACATTTCTCAGAACTTTGATGTTCTGAGAGGACGCGTCGTGGGTGATCCGATGGCGACGGCGGAGCGAGAGAGAAGGAGGAGAGGCGATGGAAAACGGGGGATATGGGGCGGAGAGATAGACGAGTTCCTACGGGGACGAAAGAGAAGTTAATTAAATTTTAATTTTTTAAAAGTTAATTTTTTGATTAAAGTTTAATTAACTCAATAAACTAATAATTAATGAGTTAACCACACGTCCGTCGGTTTGGGGGTGACGGAGGTGCCGATTTGAAACTTAAAAAAAGTTCAGGCTTTGTGAGAAACTTAAAAAAGTTGGGGTGCCGGATCGAAAAAGCAACATAGTTCAGGTGGGTTAAAAAAAATTAACCCTAAAATTAATTAAATTGTAACATCAAAAATTAATTATGGCACATTTTTCTGAAATAAACTTGCATCTAAAATTTTAATCAAATATCAAATAATAATAATAATAATAATAATAATAATAATAATAATAATAATAATAATAATAATAATATGGTCAAAGGATTGAGGGCAAAATGGGGATCCACATTACCATCAACTTGATAATGTTGATAGACACCTATTTTGGTGGTAATCTATATTACCACCAATGTGGTAATGTGGAGTAAGTTGGTAACGTGGATTACCAACTTATTCCCACTATCACCTTTGCCAAACGTGGTAATGTGAAAACATTACCCTCAACCAAACGCCCCCTTAAAAGTTTTATTAGAATATGTGTAAAAACCCTTGAATAAATATTTATATTTGATTGTTGAGAATTTAGATATTTGAGATAATACATATATATGTGTATATATATATATATATATATATATATATATATATATCAGGAGTGATATTACAAGGCCGTAGGATTCTTGTGCAAGTAAAGATTATTCCCATTTAACTGCTTGCGGTGTTTTAAGGATTTCCAACCATATAGATGGAAAGAACATCGAAAAATAAGCTAGCATGTCAATTTTCATACAATTTGGGAACTTGTAAGATCTTCATCATAAATGGTGAAATTTTGAACTGGTAAAATTTCTATAAATTTTCACCCGTTAAGATGAAGACCCTACAAGTTCCCAAATTGTATGAAAATTAATATGCTAGCTTATTTTTCGATGTTCTTTCCATCTATACAGTTGGAAATCCTTAAAATACTGTGCAAGTGGCCAAATGAGAGGCTACCTTATTTACACCGTAATCCTGTCGGCGTTATAATATCATCCATATATATATATATATATATATATATATATATATATATATATATATATAAATAAATCACATTCATATATAACGGTTTTTAGGAAACTTGGTTAAAGGTGCAATTTCTACACTACATAGATTTCGATGAGCTTTCATTAGGAACTAGGTTGTAACGACAGATCACTTGGAGTGTATGGATGGTAGAAAATAAGAGATGTTTCCATGATAAACACGTTGTTTTGAATAAACTTATTCGTATTATTGATTTCCTCGCATTTTCCTGATTTGATGCAATTCATGACACCAAAAAACCCAAAACTTGTTGACAATGATATCAATTATCAAAAGAAGCCAAAAAATCACTCGAGAAAATTTATAATAGATTTAGATGTGAGATAATACATATATGAATATAATTAATTTCTAATAGATTTCCAAAACTAATTTTTTTTGTCTAATGAAATGTTGTTCTCTCTCTCTAATCACTATGTCATTAATTTCTAATATTATCTATTAATTAATCCTATTAACGTTAAAGTTCAAAAATTGAACAAATAAGGCAATAGAAGCCAAATAAAACATAAGAAATTTTCTGCGAGGTTTTCTCAAGACATGTAAATATGTAATAAGAAGGACGTATTCGCAATAAATCAATTGAGAGGGTGGTGAATGTAAATATTCCAAAAGGAGCACGTGTTGGTACTGTTACTGTTAGCCAAATCAACAGTGAAGTCATTACGTCCCACTCTCTTGGAAGAATGCGATGATGTGACGTGTTATGTGGCACGTGCTGAGCAACAACAGCTGGAGGCCACATTGAGTGGCATTACTGTAAATTCTAAATTTTTTTTTAATGTATTCTGTCCACACGAATCTTTTTTATGATTCTCCTGTCTCTCACTTGTAAGTGAAAATCTTAAACAACTAATTTAATTAAAAAATTAATTCTTAATTTATAAAAAATGACAAGAATCTAATAAAAAATAAAAAAAGGGAGTATCCTCTTATGGGGAGTCGGGGACCAGGACCAAATTATTCCAAGTAGGCTTTTTTTTAATATATTTTCTTTTAAAATAGTGACATTTCATTGTATTAAACAATAGCTTCAGATTATTTAATGCATTGATAATCTTGTGGCTTGTTAGGTTGCTTTCAATGCACCCTTCACTTACTTTATAATATTGAATAGCATGTAGAAATTCTTTTATATATATATATATATATATATATATATTATATAATAGATATTAATAGTGATAGGATGAGGATATGGTTGGCCCTCTATTATATAATATATATATATATATATATATATATATATATATATATATATATTATATTTTTTATAATATTAAAATATATATATATATATAAAAAATATATATATATATATTTTAATATTATAAAAAATATAATATATATATATATATATATATTTTATATTATATAATAGATATTAATAGTGATAGGATGAGGTGGCCGTAAGTATGGCCGGCCTCATCCTATCACTACTATATATATATATATATATATATATATATATATATATATATATATAGATCAATAGATGTGTCTACTCTTCTTATCCATTGGTTTCACTTGAGACTACTCCTTGAACAACAATGTCATCTAAAACCAATGGACTCTTGGTCTATTAGTATCAAATCTTTTATATAGGATTCCGTTAATTGGAATGATTCCATATTCAAACCCCCGTGATAAGGTAAGGACATGCATGTACAGGTACCGCATTATCGACCCTGACTTTAGGGAGTCGTTTGTTATCTTTGTCAAAAAAATACAATGTCACCTAAACCACACAACTACGTGGTGAGCACAGAGCGAACTATTCTTTCACTTTTTATTACCAAAAAAAAAACAATGTCACCTAAACCAAATAATAATAATAATAATAATAATAATAATAATAATAATAATAATAATAATAATAATAATAATAATTTGGGTATATTTATAGTTATGGTTTAATTTAATTTAAAATTTAAAAAGTACTTTTTCTTTAAAATTTTTGTTATACGAGTTGAGTGGATTGAGGGTGCATGCTATAGTACCGTGAGTTTTTTTGCACGTTATGCTGCCATTTGGTTTAAGGCTTTTGTTTTTGTATTCTACAATATAGTTTATTTGTTCCCAGTCGCCATTTTTGCCACAATAGAAAATGATGGCGCTAATTGCGGCACAGAACCCAAAAACCAAACAGTATAACCCAAAAACAACACCCTAGAACCCAACGGTATGCATACCGTGTAAAAAACACCCATGGTATGTGTAACACCTCTCTCTGTGAAGATGTAGAGCGGTGACCAGAACACCGTGAAGGGCGGTGATCAGAACCTATTAACCACTAAGGGAAACCCAACAATTGAAGAGGAACCGGCTGTGAATGGTGACGCGTGACAAGAAACATGCGGAGAAACACAGAGCGGGAAGGCGAGTGACATCCTTTCCAAATGGCGACGCGGGATTTGACAGAAGAGTAGGAATTCATATTTTGATGATTTTATATTGCTGGCTATAAAAACGGGAGAAAAGAGGAGAGAAGGCATTGAAGAATCTGAAGGAATTGGGCCCTATCGAGAGCAAGGAAACAACGACGCTGTGGAATCTGTTCATCGTTTTGATTCAGCTAGGATCATCTCGATCTTAGCTTTTATCTGTTTTCTTTAATGTTTGTAAGGTTTTCTCAGACCCTGTTGATCTCTGTTCTATTGATTGGTGACTATGGAACTGAGTTATTTTCTCAGGATTTATGATCTCTTTCTGGTTGTTTGTGAATTGTTAATTCCTGGAATAGATCAGTGATTGTTGATTGTGTGTTTCATTGAATAGATTTGTTGTTTATTAAGTATATCATATCAACTGGTGCTTTCATTGAGATACATTTGAACTATTGTTCTGTGATTACTCATCAGTATAGCAAAGGGTACCAGACAAAAGGATTATCAGGGAAAATTTGATATGATTTTGAGTTGGATGGAAAAATTCCAAGAGAGATTTGATTCTCTGGAACAATGAATTGAATCTCAATAGAAGGAGGTCGGATCTGCTCAGGAAAATAAACTTGAAAATTCCAGTCCTGTGGTGGCAGTCAATGAGGATCCTATACAAGTTATTCCTCTCAGATCTGTGCGATTAGACTTTCCTTGATTTGATGGGACAAAGGATCTTCAACGGATCTTTAAGGCTGAACAATTTTTCAATTTCTATGATATCTCAGATCGGCATAAACTGAAAATAGCATCCATTCATTTTGAAGGTCAAGTTGTTCCTTGGTTTCAGATGCTCCAGAAATTGGGTAATATAACATCTTGGTCTTCTCTCACTAAAGCTATTGAGGAAGATTATGGACCTTCAATTTTTGAATGCCAAAGGTATGCTCTATTCAAACTTACTCAAGTTGGGTCAGTGTCTTCATATTACAAACAGTTCACTGCACTAGCTAATAGTGTGGAGGGTATCACAACTGAGGTATTATTGGATTGCTTTATTAGTGGATTGAAAATGGAATTACAAAGGGAAGTAATCTCTTGGCATCCTATGTCTTTGACGAAGGATGTTACTTTAGCTAAATTGTTTGAGGAGAAATATGTGCCAGCAAGAAAGCAGAATGCAGCAAGACAGGTCTTTAATCCTGATATTCATTTACCTGTAAAATCTATTGCTGGATTGAAACCTGAACTAATTAATTCAAGCAAATCCAATAATCCAACCCAGAGTACTACTGCTACAATTGCTAATCAATCTCCTGCAGCTCCCAAGAGGATTGGTGTGTATGAAATGCAAGTGAGAGAGGCTCAGGGTTTATGTTTTACTTGTGATGAAAAGTACACTAGATTTCATCAATGTGCCAATAAGAAATTGCTAGTATTGCAATGGGATGATGATCTTGAAGATACTCCTACTACTGAATTGCTTATAGATCCTGGGCCTCCTGAAGATCCTGAAGTACCTGAAGATCAGGGTCAAAAATCATCTCTAAATGCAATGAACAGTGCTCAGTTTTCTGAAACTATGCGTTTCAAGGGAATGATTCAAGGACAACCTGTTCATATATTACTTGATGGAGGGAGTGATGAAAACTTTATTCAACCCCGATTGGTTAATTTTCTCAATTTGAATGTTTCCACAACTAGACCCTTTCGAGTACTAGTTGGACATGGTCGTGCTCTACAGGTGGAGGGATTAATTGAGGAACTTCATATCAAAGTTCAATGTATTAATCTCAAACTTCTAGTTTACATTCTACCTATTGATGGTGCTGATGTTATCTTAAGAGCAGCATGGTTATCCACTCTTGGTATTTGTCACGCCCCGACCCGATCCCCAGGCCTCGGGCTAGTGCACAGATCGGCCGTACCCAAGTGGAGATGAGCCCCACTCGGACACAAGGCCTAAATGAATCAAAAGCATGCAATAAAATAAAGTAACTATCAACAATAATCAGAGTTATACAACAGAATTGAAAATACAAATTTGGTTTCTGACATTCTACAGAGGTTATGGCCCTACAAGGGTCCTACAATAACATCATCTCACACACAAGAAAAGACTTGAGGTCCCCGAACCTCGGTAAGCTAGTCCAAACTCTCGCGTAGCTCCCGAAACCAATCCAACTAATCCCTCAGCTTGAAAGAGAGAAAATCAAGTGGAATGAGCTTTCGAAAGGAAAGCTCAGTAAGTACTCCCGCAGGGGAATACAATGAAGCCAAAAGGGATAATCATAACTAAAAGTGATCCAAACAAAACATAATCATATCAGAACATAGGAACAGACACAAGGATCACCATCCATCAATCACAGAAAATAACAAGCAATAGACAAGAAAGCTTTCACGTCATCTCTCGGTGCTCATCTTAATCACATTCAGACCCTCGAGTCTGGTAGCGCTCCTACGTGTACGTACACGGTTAGCGTATCATCCCAACTTAATTGATTAAGCCCAAACCCATCATCTATCTGAAAAAATAGACCTAACTTGTTCAACAATTTGACTGAGCCCAACTTATAATCCTGATTGGACAAAACCAGTTAACTCTCTAACTTGGTTTGTTTTTAAAATAGGTCCAACCCAAACCGTTAGCTTTGAAACTGACCCAATCCAAACACTTAACTTAATCAACTTGACCCAATCAATTTTCTTTTAAAACTAAACTAGACCCAACTGGTTTCTTGATTCGGACTCAACCAACTCAATAAATCAATTGGGTTCTAATCAAACCCAAACCTGGTTGAACTACAAACATGGCTGGTATATCGAACCTGACCTAATTCAACTCAAACCCGTTATTTGGTTGAGGCTAACCCATTACGCATCACCTTCAACCTCTGAACCTAGCCTCATCGGAGAGGAAAGGAGACGTGGCGGTCGCTGGTGGCGGACGACAGCGGCCGGGTCGTTCTTCCCCATGGTCCTCGCCGTCTGAGAACGTGCGGCGTACCGCGAGGTTTTCCCTGGGCTGAGAGCCCTCGGATTCCTCTTCCCATCACCGGAGCAGTCTTCTCCGGCGCTCGGTGTCTCGACAAGGGGCAGCGAAAAACCTCATAACCATCATCCCTCCTCTCTTGCCATCCTTACTATGCTACATGCATGCACAGTTATTAACAGAACTGATTGGATGAAAAGAACTCACCAGGGGTTGCTGTCCGTCAATCTCTCTATATGCTGGAACTCCTTTTCTTCTCCGGTGCTCTTCTGAAGATGATCCCTGCTCCTGTGGACGCAGACCTTTACGTATCCTCCCTTCTCTGTCCCTCTGCCTCTCAGCCTCTTATAGAGAAGGTGGCGGTGGCGCTGCTCTCCGATGATGTCGTTCAGATTCGTAGAGGGCTCCCTCTATTTATAGAACCTCGTGGAGGAGTTTGGATAAACCTTGGAGTTTAAACATGTGATCAATTGGGGTTTATCTTTTAATTCAAATTCCAATTCTTCTCCATATTTGGCCCGATAATGCTCATCGGAGACGCGTCTGCGCGGCGGCGTTGCTCACTAGAGAAGAATCCGTGGTGCCTCGCGATTGATCCTCTCCATCGGACGGATCTGAACGTGCGTGTGAATCCAACCACCACAGAATTATCTTACGCCTCATAATTGATTCTCTGATGTAATGGACGGTTGATATCTAATGATGATGAACGGCTTGATTAAACTACTTTGCCTCGAACTTAACCTATATCCCAAGATGGATCTCTCGAATTGATCCGTACTGTAGGTTCCTACATATACTTGTCCTGGCTGATCAAAATGGACGACCTGATTTCCATCTGATTGCCTTGAACTTAAACTAAGTTTGAGATCGACGTCCCAGATTATTTCCTATCTAATAACTTGATGGAGTGCCAGGATTAAAACCAGTGCCTCGAACTTACTCACAATCTCTAGATCATTTAATCCTGGCCTTCAGTTCCCTTTGAATACTCTCCTCTGCATGGTTTACTCATGAATTTGCAAATAAGTCCCTCTTTTTAAAACTGTTACATGTAGGTCCCTCGTCTGAGAGAGATACAAAATTCTCATTAGGTCCCTGACCCTCCTGACATTACAACTAGGTCCCTGGTCCAGAGAGAGACATATTATCCTTCAGTCCTTAATTTTTACAAAAATTACTATTAGGTCCTTAATGATCCCAATTAACCCTAATTAGGGTATTTATCATTTTACTCTCTCTTTGCCAATGGGATCATTAAGTATCATTTAGTATAATTTAGTATCATTTAGTATCAATTAAATTTAGTTTTCTCTTTGCCAATTGGGATCATTAAGTATCATTTAGTTTTCTCTGTGCCAATGGGATTACCACCTTCCAGGGGGTGTGATCATAAAATTCTACTTTTAGTAGATTCCAATCTTGTCAAGGTAAAACCTTATCGATATGCCCACAGTCAAAAATCTGAGATTAAATCCATGGTAGCATAAATATATATTACAAGATGGGTTGATTGAATTGAGTAACAACCCCTTCTCGTCACATGCTATTTTGGTTAAGAAGAAGGATGGGACTTGGTGCTTTTGTGCTGATTATCGTGCCTTGAATATAATCACTATAAAGGATGCATTCCCAATACCTACTGTGGATGAATTAGATGAACTCTTTGGTGCTATATTCTTCTCTAAACTTGATCTTCGTTTTGGATATCATCAGGTTTTACTTCATCTGATGATAAGTACAAGATAGCTTTTAGAACACACTAAGGACATTACCAATGGAGAGTCATGCCGTTTGGTCTTTCAAATGCTCCAGCCAAATTTCAACCATTGATGAACCAAATATTCGGTTCGTTCTCCAAAAGTTTGTTTTGGTATTCTTTGATGATATTCTTGCATATAGCTAACTTGGGGTGATCATTGACAGTATCTTGAACAAGTGTTACTGATCTTACAGCAGCATCAACTGTTTGCTAAACTTTCAAAAAGTTCTTTTGGCCTTCAGCACATAGATTATTTGGGTCATTCTATTTCTAGTAATTGGGTAGAGATGAATGAAGATAAGGTGAAGGCCATCATGGCATGGGAGGTTCCCTCTAATGTTAAACAACTTCGTGGTTTCCTTGGACTCAGTGGATATTATCAACAATTCATCAAAGGTTTTGCAATGATTGCACACCTATTGACTGAATTGCTGAAGAAAGATAACTTTGTTTGGAATGATGATACTCAGAAGGCCTTGGGAAAACTAAAATTGGCAATCTCTAAAGCTCCTGTTCTGAAATTGCCCGATTTCTCCAAGTCATTTGTATTGGAGACTGATGCTTCAGGGGATGGAATTGGGGTTGTTCTCAGTCAGGAGAAACATCCAATTGCATTCTTTTCAAAGTTGTCTCCTTGGATGAAGGTTCACTTTGCATATGTGTGAGAATTCTATGCTATCAATGAAGCATTTGCAAAATTCAGGCACTATCTTATTTAAGAACTGATCAACAAGCCCTTCAGCACCTATGCCAATAGTCTATTCATACTCCTGATCAACAAAAAATGGATTACTAAACTTCTCAGATATGATTTCTCCATTGAATACAGATCGGGCAAGGATAATTTAGCTACAGATGCTCTCTCAAGATGCTTCAATATGGCTTGTTCTCAGAGGTTTTCTGAATTATTAGCCCAATTACAATAGCTTTAATCACAAGATCCCACTTGTGCCTCAGTTATTCATGCAATCCAACAAAATCAAGGTGATCATGGGCAATTTGCTTGGAGGCAGAATCTTCTATGGTTTAGAGACAGGTTAGTGGTACCTGATATAGCTGAATTCAAACAACAACTTCTTTATGAGTATCACACCACCTTATTGGGGGGATATGCGGGTTCCTTGCGCACCTTTGCCCGAATTGCCAAACTCTTCTTTTGGAAAGGCATGCGTAGAGAGGTATCTGATTTTGTCAAGAAATGTGTCACTTGCCAAAAGGCTAAGGTGCTTCACTCTAAACCATGAGGATTGTTACAGCCCTTGCCTATACCACATCAAATCTGGGAAGATATTGCTATGGATTTTATAGTTGGATTGCCACTATCCAAGGGCTTTACGATTATTTTGGTGGTGATTTATAGACTCTCCAAATATGGGTACTTCAACCCCCTGAAAACTGACTTCACGAGTTCTACAGTGGCTGAAATTTTCCTGAACAATGTTGTAAAATTACATGGTGTTCCTCAGACCATAGTCTCTAATTGAGACAGTGCTTTCACAAGTACATTTTGGCAACTTCTATTCAAACGCTCGGGGTACTTCTTTAGCCATGTCTTCTAGATATCACCCTCAAACTGATGGTCAATTTGAGGCTCTTAACGAATACCTTGAGATGTACTTGTGCTGCTTTGTCTCTAAGAATCCAACATAATGGGTTGATTTTCTCCCAATAGTTGAACTATGGTATAATACCTCCTACCATCATAGTATTGCTATGTCCCCTTTTGAGGCAGTGTATGGTAGGGAGCCCCCTTCTCTACTGTTTTTATACATTGATGGCACTGATCCTCCCGTTTGTCTCAGCCATTATACATCAACACAATCGCATTAGTGTATAGCTCAAACAGAACCTCATCAAGGCTCAAGCAAGGATGAAGAAATTGGCGGATAAGAAGCACTCAGAAGTGAATTACAATGTGGGCGATTGGGTCTTTGTTCGATTGCAACCTTATTGATAATCATCTGTCCATATGCGACGCAATCAGAAACTTTCAATGCGCTATTTTAGTCTGTTTTTGGTTTTACAATGTATTGGTGCAGTGGCTTATAAATTATAACTTCCTCCCGAAACCGGTATTCCCTGGTGTTCTATGTTTCCTTATTTAAACCTTGTCACGGTGATCCCATTCACTCTGTAGTTCCATGGCCCTCCTTCACTTCAGAACTGGGTCCGTAATTCAACCTATGAAACTCCTTCAATAGAGAAGAGTTTTTAAACACGGAAAACCTTCCCTGTAGGTACTGGTCCAATGGGACGATTTGGGGGAAGATGAATGTACCTGGGAAGATTGGTCCTTGCTGCAATCCCAGTTCTCCTTGGTTGATATTGAGGGCAATGCCCCGTTTAAAGAGGTGGGGGGGGGGGGGGGGGTGGTGGTGGTATTGTAACACCTCTCTCTATGAAGATGCAGAGTGGTGACCAGAACACGATGAAGGGCGGTGATCAGAACCTATTAACCACCAAGGGAAACCCAACAATTGAAGAGAAACTGGTTGTGAATTGTGACGCATGGCAAGGAACTCACAAAGAAACACAGAGCGGGAAGGCAAATGACATCCTTTCACATGGCGATGCCGGATTCGACAGAAGAAAAGGAATTCATATTTTGATGATTTTATATTGCTGGCTATAAAAAGGGGAGAAAAGGGGAGAGAAGGCATTAAAGAATCTGAAGGAATTGGGCCCTGACTCTCTCATCGAGAGGAAGGAGACAACAACGCTGTGGAATCTATTCATCGTTCCGATTCAGCTGGGATCATCTCGATCTTAGCTTTCATTTGTTTTCTTTACTATTTGTAAGGTTTTCTCATACCCCGTTGATCTCTATTCTATTGATTGGTGACTGTGGAACCGAGTTATTTTCTCAGTATTTATGATCTCTTTCTAGTTGTTTGTGAATTGTTAATTCCTAGAATAGATCAGTGATTGTTGATTGTGTGTTTCATTGAATAGATCTGTTGTTTCTTGAGTATATCATATCAGTATGCTAGAATTCACCATGGATTGAGATGAAACTTTTGTACTAGTGCCATAAGAATATGCATATTATAAGCCACATAAATCCACATGATGGTTTTTATCACTGGAGTCTAAAAATTTTAGATAAAAAAAAATTATTGAACAAATATATTATAAAAAATATCACCTCCACAAACATAGTCAAACAAATTAGAGATTATCTGATATTCTGAAGGTCATAGAATTAGTTGCAATTAGGGCTGTCAAACGATCAAGCTGTTCGTGAGCAGCTTAAGATCGACTCGGTAAAAGCTTGAGTTCGGCTAGGAATTTTGAGCTTTCGAGCTTGAAATTGATTCCGAGCCGAGCTCGATCGAGCTCAGCTCGAAAGCTCAAAATTTAATATTAATATATTAATATATAATGTAAATATTATTAAAAAATCAATAAAATTTAATAAAATTAGTAAAAACTAATAAATATTATAATATATTAATAAAATATTTAATATTTAGTATTGACATATAATATATAATATAAAAAAATTAATTTATAAATAAGTTTTTAATTAAAACTAAATCTGAGATTTAAAAATTATAATTAAGTTCTTAATTTTGAGCTTTCAGTAGAAATTTCGAGCTCGAAATTAAAATCAGTAGAAATTTCGAAACTTATTCGAAATTTGTTTCGAAATTTTGAAATTTATTCAGTAATTAATTTGAAAATCAAGCTCAGTACGTTTTCAACCTAGTTGCAATGGCCACAAATTAAAATAAGTTAAGATCCATCAAAATATTTCACAAAATAGTTGAGTAAAGTGGGCATGTATATTTCTTATTATGGCAATATCTTCAACTTGATGAAAGCGAAAGTGCAATTCATATTGTACACGAGAATACATTGCTCCTTCATGCATTTATTTCAATATATTTCATAATAAAAAATTCTTGTAATATTTGGTTTTTTTTCTTTTTTTATTCTTATTTTCCACTACCAATATTTTTATCACAGTTGTTTTTTTTTTATTGTCATTTTCATCTGTCACCTTATATATTTTTTCCTAAAAATATTTTTTTTGGAAAACATTAATTTAATTGAAATATCACTATACAATCTTGTCCTCTTTGCTTTCTATCTATCTATATATATATATATATATATCTCGAGAGGCTATAATGGGGTATCTTGTCACCCAAGATGTGGATGTAAAGTTATATCTATTTTAGCATTCCTTCTTTCGAAAGCTAAAATTGAAATTATTTGTCACTACAAGTCTACATCATTTGCTTACATAAACATTCCTAAAAAATGGTCCCACTAAATAATTTTGCTAAGAAGTTTGAAAATTACCATCGAAGTCAAACATAATTGTCATGTGAAATACCATTTACACCAAATAACTTTAATAAAAAATTCTAATTAATAAAAACAATATTATTTATTTTGCAATCATCATTTTGTGGAATATGAGACAGTTAAAACTTATTATTCATGCTAACAGTTAATATCATTATGCTTATTCTTCCTCATCTCAACTTGAATACTTTTGATTTTTTTTATTTTTTTTATTTTTTTTATGTCATGTTTGTCATGATGGAATGAGTGGGGAATAAGAAGTGAGAAAAAGTTGGACTTATATTGAGTATAATGGAAATGAGAATTACAAGTTTTTTTTATTTTATATTAAAGTGGATAAACTGCATCCATTGATTGAAAATAAGATATAAGGTACATTGATTATAACATTTGTGATAAGGGTCTTGATTACAAGTCCCCTGGTCGGGCTTGCAACATCTAAACCCTAATAGTATGGTTGCTTTCTTTAATAGAGTATGGTACTCTTGGTAGGAGTCAATATCGCTTAAGGTGTTATCCTTGAAGTCATCTTCGGCATGGTCTTCCTAGGTGGTTCATCGCGGATGAAGGAGAGGATCCTCTTGACGATGGATTTTATCGGCACCAGTTTTGGCTTTATGGAGATGTGAGTTGCATCAAACCAAGATAACATTAGAAAATTAAAGTTTTGGATTAATCCAATGAAAACAAGTTGTTTATCGCGAAAATATTTTGACTTCTGTCCATCAAGGTGCTCCAAGTAATGACCATCACGACTAGGCTCAATCCTAATCTGATCTCTTCCCTGAGTTGACCCTCTTGATTAATTGTTCCCTCCCTATATAGTTCATTAGTTGATCGGGGTATGTTTGGTACTCTGAATAGGTGGCAATAGTATTCCCATATTTTCTTGGTGAAGGCATCTGAAGAGCAGGTGATCAACCATTTCATCCTCCTATTCACAGAGGTAGTATATGGACCGACTTCCGCTCCATTGCAGCTTGGCAAGGTTGTTGAGGGTTAGTAGTTTGTTTTCCCTTTCTAGCCAGGGAAAAAGTTTAATCTTTTATGGGTATGGTGTCTCCCAAAAACCCTTTTGTATAGCAGTTCTTAGTCCCCTTTTGTGAGGAAACTATATAGGGATTTGACCTGTTGCCCTAGGGTCCATGTTCTACTATCATTAATCTTTTCTTGTGTGTTCATTAGCAATCTTTTGAGGAGATTTTGGTATGAGGTTTCCTTTAGGGTTAGGGGTCTCGACTTTAGTAGTGAGATCCCTTTTTGGAAAAGTTTCCTTGCCTGTTCAAGTGAGATTTGTGGCTAGCTCCTGTATTTTCATGTATGCGCCCCATAATGATTGGCCATTCATCCATCTATCCTTCCAGAAGTTGATAGTGTTTCCATGCCTTGCTTGTATATTAATGCCCATTTTGACCATGTTCCACTGTTGGGTGATTCTTTTTCAAAAGCGTGATGCTCTTGCTTGTGTCTTCTTGTGGGGTCAATGTACATTCATGGAAATATGCGTGTTTGATGATCTTGAGGCATATTTTGGCTTCTCCAGTAATAATCCTCCACCACCATAGTCCCAGCATAATTGAATTGAAGCTTCTTAGGTTGATAATGCTTTACCCTCCAAAATCCTTAAGTTTGTAAAGTCGTTTCCAGCTGGCTAGCTTGTATGATTTCAAGTGTTGATCTGCCTAGCACTATAGAGGAAGTCCCTCTTGAATGCATCTATTTGATTTCCTACCAATTCAGGTGGTTTGTAGATTGCAAGCCAGTAGTTCGGGATAAATGACAGAACTGAGTTTATTATTGTGATCCTTTCCCCTAGGGAAAGGAGTTTGCTTTTCCATGTGCCAATTTTGAGCTTGATTTTTTCTATAAGCTTCAACCAGTCTTCTTACCTAGGTCTTGTTCGTGAGATTATGATGCCTAGTTGGTGGCATTTGTTAGTATTGTATTGAAGACATCTACCACAAGCACAAAGAGAAGGAAGGGGGGGGGGGGGGGGAGATCTAAGTAGAGGACTGTCTTAATTTAAGAGATCCATTTTGACCAGAATCCTCTTGCCTCATGGATCTCAAGTAGGAAGTCCCAGCCCACCATATGAAAGACCTTTTTAAAGTCAACCTTGAGTAGGTATCTAGCTTCCCTTCCTTTCTATATGTTGTATATAAGCTCTTCAACTGCTATGATATTGTCTTGTATGCATCTACTTTTGATGAATGCCTTCTAGGTTTCATCTACGAGGTCGGTGATTACTGTATGTAGCTTGTTTGCTAGTACTTTGGTTATGATTTTACATTTTAGTGGAG